>CM041776.1:270716577-270877123 GCA_023374045.1 Limonium bicolor
GAGAAGTGAAGAAAGTCGATGTTTTAAATAGAAGTAATTTACTAAACAAAGAGAGATGTTATTAAATTAATAAATAATAATCTATGTTAAAGAAAAGAAAGTTATTAAATAATTTTAAGAAGGGTTCTAGTAACTAGTATTATAGATATTCGAAAGATATAAAAATCACTAACATTAAGAAAAGGGCTGTAACAAGATAAGGATGAGAGTAGAATATCTAGGAAAATCATTAATAAACATTTATTTAATATAGGGAAGAGATTGAAATAAATAAGGATAGAGTGAAACAAATCAGTAATCCTAGCAAGAGGAAAATAATTACGTTAAAGAAGGATCTAGAATATTAGTAATATAATATTAAGAGAATAATAGAGGATTAATATCTTACTAATTTTGGAGAAGTCAAATGGGATTTGAACTCTTAAAGTTAATGCTAATTTACTAAGAGAAAGTAAAATTGAATTCGAACTCTAGGAATTTAAGATTAATCAATTGAAAAAGAAATTCTAGGATTGTATTCTGGGAACTTAAATAACGTTGTAACATCTAAGAAGGATGAAGTAGTATTTAAATGATAATAATATTAACAATAGGAATACGATTGGTAAGGGCAATGATATTGCGGATAATTGTAAACATTTCAGGAAGAGGAAGAATTTAATATAAGAGTATCGTTTAACTTCCCTGGGCCACTATAATACTAACTTCGGACTTATTCATTCTCAAAAAGAATTATATATTATTCTTAACACGAAAATTCGTGGGTATTTCAATGACCTCTGAAAATCAACTATCTCTTATCAGAATTGAATTTGAAGGTATTGATCTTTTCTGATTGAATTTAGAAGATTATATGTTTGATTCACCTTTTGTAAGATTCTTATACATTGTTATGTGTTAGTGAAAAGTAAACCATATGATTAGTTAAATGCATCTACGGTGATATTTAAGTGAATCTCATGTTTACTTTAAATGATTCAGTGGTAAGATAAAAGTGAATTTGTTTCTGCAATAAAAATCTGTTCAAGATTACAAAAAAGATTCATATACATTGTGATGCGTCAGTGTACAAGTGAATCTTATGTATACATCAAGTGAATCATAAGTGAAATAAAAGTGAATTAGTTTCGTTATTGATATGAGATTTGTTTAATAACAGTCCACAAGTATGACAAATTTTAGTTACTGAAAAAATGTCACAAACGTGAATCTCATGTTTACATTGAATGAATCAGTACTGATAAAAAGGTGAATTTGTTTCTGCTATATAAATCGGTTTCAGAATATAAAAGATTCATGTATTTATATTGTGATACATCAATGTAAAACGCTTGATTCATTTTCTGATAACTTATGATGCACATGAGTTATCCTCAGATTCACTTTAGTTAAACAAACTTTGTTTACAAGATTCTTTTGTTAACCCTGTGATTCAATTTCTTACAACATATGATTCACTTAGAGACACCTTATGATTCAATTTTTTTGATCTTATGATTCACATTAGTTAAAACCTATGATTCACTTTGGTAAAACAAACTTAGTTTACGTGATTCACTTTTGATAACCCTTTGATTCACTTTAAATAAACATTTGATTCATTTGTTGACAAGCTCTGATTCATTTTGTAAACCCCGTTGATTCACATTCCTCAACCGGTGATTGACTTTTAAAAACAGATTTATTTTACATTTGTGTGGATTGGTTCATTTCTGTTATGTCACCTTTTGTTTGTACTTGCAACAGTGAGTGGAATGACTGTGTTTGTTACACACTAAACAATGATAAAATCTGGAAACAGAAGTTCACTTTTAGTCAATAAATGATTCATTTTTCACAAGCAAATGAATCACTTTTCAAACCCCTAAAAATACATATATACTCTATCCAAAATGAAAAAAAAAAACTGTCATAGCAGACCAACATCAAGTATACACTTTCATAACAGATACACAAAATAGCAAACTAGTAGATTAATACACTAGTAAAAAGTAGCAGTTTAATACACATCTAAAATACCAGCAGAATGACAAATGAATTCGTAGAAAAAATATAAGCTCCAACAGGATTAGCGCTCTCTATGTTCAGTCAACCATGAAGTAGAGCTACAAGTGCTAGCACACGGACTAAATTTTCATAACAGAATCTAAAATAGCTTTCTTATTTTCACACTACTTCTAGTTTTCTTTTCCCTTGCCATATGTATAAGAAAACTAAAAGAAAACATCAAAAATTGGTAAGATACGAGTAATGTTCAACAACGACTAACATAGAAAGCAGAAAGGGAGAGTCATTAATCACACAAAGCAAAAATGTAACCTAGCTCAAGTAGAATCTGGAACAAAAATACATATTGCATCATAAGAGAAGGTGTGCGCGAAGGATATGGATGATTTCCGAGTGGAAACATTGAACAAGAAGAAATTAGGCGTTCGTAAAAAGTAACGAAAACAGGAAAAATCTTCGCTTATAGATACACAATGCTATATGAATTTGATAATCCTTTGATTCACTTTAAATAAACATTTGATTCATTTGTTGACAAGCGCTGATTCATTTTGTAAACCCCTTTGATTCACATTCCTCAACCGGTGATTGACTTTTAAAAAATAGATTTATTTTACATTTGTGTGGATTGGTTCATTTCTGTTATGTCACCTTTTGTTTGTAGTTGCAACAGTGAGCGGAATGACTGTGTTTGTTACACACTAAACATGATAAAATCTGGAAACAGAAGTTCACTTTTAGTCAACAAATGATTCATTTTCAGAAGCAAATGAATCACTTTTCAAACCCCTAAAAATACATATATACTCTATTCCAAAATGAAAAAAAAACTGTCATAGCAGACCAACATCAAGTATACACTTTCATAACAGATCCACAAATATCAAACCAGTAGATTAATACACTAGTAAAAAGTAGCAGTTTAATACACATCTAAAATACTAGTAGAATGACAAATGAATTCGTAAGAAAAAATATAAGCTCCAACAGGATTAGCGCTCTCTATGTTCAGTCAACCGTGAAGTAGAGCTACAAGTGCTAGCACAGGGACTAAATTTTCATAACAAAATCTAAAATAGCTTTCTTATCTTCACACTACTTCTAGTTTTCTTTTCCTTGCCATCTGTATAACAAAACTAAAAGAAAACATCAAAAATTTGTAAGATACGAGTAATGTTCAGCAACGACTAACATAGAAAGCAGAAAGGGAGAGTCATTAATCACACAAAGCAAAAATGTAACCTAGCTCAAGTAGAATCTGGAACAAAAATACATATGGCATCATAAGAGAAGGTGTGCGCGGAGGATGTGGATGATTTCCGAGTGGAAACATTGAACAATAAGAAATTAGGCGTTCGTAAAAAGTAACGAGAAAAATAAACGTGAACAGAAGGAACGACGGTGAGAATGTGGAGGACAATCGTGAGCACACAGGTACGAAAAATGGGGAGATTACGAGATGGAGGCTAGAAAACGGGGAGATTATGAGTAGTTAGTTTTGGAAATAGCAAAGTAGAGAAACGAAGAGGTGTGAGCATAAAGAGAGATCGAAGAGTGATCATGAGAGTAGTGTTTTCAGTTTTGCAGACGCGGGGAAAAAAAAGAAGACAACAAAATTACTAATTACCCTGGGGCCATATTAGAACCTGGCGCGCCACGTTCTAAATCGTGATCAATCAAACAAATCCGAAGTCTCATCCGATAATCATCACCTAGACATTACTACCATCGGTCCACCGGTCTCATTCAACACCCATCAATCAGCTACGATCCATTGAATAATCTTTAGATTAATTTGAAAAATCATCATATAAAAATAAAAACCTTTTATAATAATACATATAATATTTATATATCAATAATATTTGAAGTTTGTACAACATTATTGACAGTCACAATCCAAATAACGAACGAATTCATGTCCGAAGACAGGCTCAATCTCCAATGTGTAAAATTCCAACTTTGTACATGTATACTTAATTCATACAAGCTGTTTGTGGAAGAGATATGGGCTCGGCCCATTAATTAAAAGGAGTGAATATCCTGTGTTGGGCCGAATGAGGACATTTGAAGTTTTGAACCACCTAATGCAGATATCCAGTTAATATTTTCTTTTTTTGGTTTCCCACCGGTTCACCACATTGGGCTACATCCGGTTATCCAGTTAATATTTTCGTTTTTATAAGAACTCCGTTATTATCCGAGATGTAAATAATGGCGGATTCACGGTTTTATTGGGTACTAGAAAATCACAATTTATAAAAATAAAGTTTACAATATTTGTACTTTAAATCTATGTAATGCAAAAATATACATAAACAAAGGGTGTGAGCTACAACCAACCGTAGCCATCCTGATTACATGTGACTTGGTACAATGAAAACACCAAAGTTACGATCAAATAATTACTGACCTGGTAAGTAAAAAGAAAAAATATTAATTTTATTTTAAAAAAGTAAAACTAATGCTCCTAAGGGTTATAGTGAACAGAATATAAAAGATAACTTGTACAGATGATCATACAAATTTAAACAAATGTTCATTAAAACATGTGCATCCTCACGTAAAAACATGTACAACCTCGCATTAAAAACATACAGATGGTCACATAAACCTGTACGAATGTTCATTAAATATGTACATCCTTAGATTAAAACCTGTACATATAAGGGAGAAAACTTGTACATATGGTCATACGAACATGTACAGATGTTCATTAAAACATATACATTCTCATTATTGAACATGTACATTCTCACATTTGAACATGTACATCGTCACATAAAAACATGAACATTCTCACATTAAAATATGTACATCATCACATTAAAGTATAGAACGTCTTCCAAATAGATTACCCTAACTCCGCACACCCTAAAGCCCACTTTAGGAAAGCTAAAAAACGTCGAACGCATTTTTAGGGTTTGTAGTGGCGGGTTATGGTCTAACGATTCTAAATCTGCCACCACAAATCCTAAAAACCTATCGAGTTAGTTGCAGCAATGTAAAGTATATAACGACTTCCAAATAGATTACCTTAACCTCACACACCCTAAAACCCACCCTAGGAAAGCTAAAACACGTCGAAGGTATTTTTAGGGTTTGCAGAGGCGGGTTTAGGGTCTAACGACTCTAAACCCGCTACCACAATCCCTAAAAACCGGTCGAGTTAGTTGCTACAATGTAAAGTATCGAACACTGCTGCGGACGGAAGCAGAAAACGCGGTTGAAACTGCTCAAAAACCACGGTTCTGAACCGTCTTTTAAACGCCCGTCGTTTTTTGTCATATGTCTTAAGCGACGGTTCAAAAACCGTCTTTTAAGATACATTAAGCGACGACTTTTTCGAACCGTCTTTTAAAAGCTCCTGAATGTAATTTTTTTTTTATCTAGTCTCATTTGCCAAGATTAACTTGTAATCTATGGTGGTGTCTGGATTCGAACCCGCGACCCATGATAAAATCGATCCCACACACGCACCCCTTACCACTAGACTACTGCATCATATTCGTTTATTTTATGAACATTACACATATATGTAAATAAGACTAATTCGTTTATCTTATTAAACTACTAATTTAGTAAAATGATAAATGCTAATTATAAAATTATATAATAAAACCAAGTTACAATGCTAATTATGAAATTATATAAATAATAAATCTTTTTTTCAATAATAATTACAATGCTATTATAAAAAGACTAATTACTAAGCTTTTTAACATATATATATATATGTTTAGCGCTTTAAATGACGGTTTCAAGTAAACCGTCTTTTAAAAGTGCTTTGCCAGCACTTTAAATGACGGTTTCAAGTAAACGTCATTTAAAGTGCTTCGTCAGCACTTTAAATGACGGTTTCAGGTAAACCGTCTTTTAAGAGTGCACTTTAAAAGACGGTTCATTTAAAACCGTCTTTTAAGAGTGCTTCGCGCGCGTATGAGCAGCACTTTAAATGACGGTTTCAGATAAACCGTCTTTTAAGAGTGTACTATAAAAGACGGTTCTGTTAGAACCGTCTTTTAAAGTCTAATCGCGCGCGCCCACAGCTAATTTAAGACGGTTTTCACTAAAACCGCCTTTTATAGGCCGTGTTTTTTGATACTTTTTCCACTAGTGGAACGTCTTCCAAATAGATTACCCTAACCCCACACACCTAAAACCCACCCTATGAAAGCTAAAAAAACTTAGAAGGCATTTTTAGGGTTTGCAGTATAGGGTTTAAACAAACCCTAAAAAATTATTGAGTTAGTTGCTACAATGTAAAGTATAGAATGGTTTCCAAATAGATTACCCTAACCCTATACACCCTAAAAACCCTAAAAACATGTCGAGTTAGCTGCCACAATATAAAAAACAATAATATTTTAAATATACTATGCTTTCTTAAATTGTGAGAGATTTAATCAAATTTACATATGAGTATTATTAAAAATACCTTTTGTAATATTTGTATAAAATCAAAAATAAATGATGACTTATTTAAATAATATTTTCATCATGACTTTATTCATTATTTCAAGTTTTTTTTAAAGTTATTAATTGTTAGTTTAAGTTTTCTCCCACTTATGACAAGAAAAAAAAACTTAGCATCACCGGACCGGCCCAGTATGCTTGCTCTTAAAAAAAGTAACCTGATCAAAATGTTAGATATTTAGTAAGTTTTCATGGCCCGGAAGAAACCATCCTCGCTCCATGTTACCAACCATAAAGTACTTAATACTCATTAAAGTTGAGAACAATCACGTGCGAATGTCAAGTAGCATAATAATGACAAATATACCCTTAAATGATTAATATACCCTCAAATGTAGCCACCGATGACTACAGTCACTTGTAGCCAAGAAATTTCGATACATAAAAATGAGAACGAGTCGAGCCGATAAAATCTCAGAATATTCTATTAATAAGTAAAAAGTAACCGACATAATTGTTATTAGTTATTTTTTAAAAAAGTATTTTCTTTTAAATAGAGAAGAATTAGATATTAAGGGGTGTTGTTTGTTGGGGTAATTAGAAAATAGAATCAGAATGATTTTGTCTTCTACTGTAACACCCCTACCGCTAATACCGTCCTTACCGTACAAATACTTACCTTCGCAGCGGATACTCCATACACAACGGCGGGTGTACAATGCCGTTAGTCACCCACGTGACTAACAAGGCGAGTTACAATACTATATACTACCGGTCTGATGAAAATGAACATACCGAGTACTCTACACATTTCATTACTTCCCAGTGCATACTCATCCATAGTACATACACAACTCCATTACGATACTATACCGAGTATACTACAATCCTTAAATTACTGATACAGTTTAAACTTCCAAATTCGCATTACAATACAAGTACCAATCCCTACTACACAACTACCCATGCTTACGTAGCAGTCCCCGTCCTACTCTCTCGAACGGTGATCAGCTTCGGGTACCTGCACACTAAAAATGGTCCCCGAGGGGGTCAGCTTACGCTGAATATGAAATTCGCATATACCGCGTGCTAACCGCGGTACATCGACTACTTTGGGTCGAATATACATGGAGTTCATTTACATGCATACATACATACTATACTGCCACAATACATGCATATACATACAATTCCAATACTTACCAAGGAAGACAGTCCAATAGTCAACCATTCGTACTAGTTACTTACTCGTTGCTACTTCGGGGTTGTTCGATATTCATTACATTACTCCTAACTACTCCTCACTTGTTGCTCGTTACTTACTCTTACATACTCATCACTCATGCTCATATCCTTACTCGTACGTGCTCTTTACTCCATACTCGTTACTAGTGCTTGTGCATACTCGCTACTCAGTACTCCTTACTTACTTATACGTACTCAATACTCGGTACTCATTACATACTCATACTCACTTCTTACTCAATACTCTTTACTTCTCATACGTACGCAACACTCGTTACTCATGCTTTGGTCTCTGGGCTGAGTCATACTGAAGACTCGCCACCGGACCTACAATACGAGGGCTGTACGATCAGCTCCTCAAATACTCAAATGTCCGTACTGCCGGACTACTCGTATTCCCAACACTCTTCTCTCAGAGTATATTACATTCTTACAGATTAGCCTAGAAGTATCTCTCTCGATAACCTCCACTGGCTTAGGGAATTACTACTGTCTAGTATCCTCAGGTTTAAGGGTTTCCCCAACATATCGGATACCCTCATATACGGGACATACTTACATTAGTCGGGTCCTCTCATAATGGGTCGACCAATTACTAAGGGGTTTGGAGATCCCTCATCATTCTTCACTACTCTCATGGTTCATATTTGTACCAAGATTAGTCCTCTACCAGAGTTACTTCCTTACTTCCACCACTTATTGTGTGTGTGGATTATTCATTTCGATTCTTCTATCGTTATCGGGAGGTTGTTACTCCCGTACACTCTCTCACATTCTAGTGAGTTTATTGGGTTGCGTTATCGTTGTGATTCGATAGTTTAGTGCGTTGTTATTGTTCCATTGTCTCACAATAAGACTCTTACTACGAGTCATTACATACAAGACTCATCTATGAGTCGATCTACGCACCAAGTAAGCCACACAATCAATTCAAGAAAGGTTAGCTCATGCAACATACAGCAAGACATGCAAAGAAAGGCAATAAACCGTTTTCATGCTTTAGTCTTGATTAGCCGGCATACAGCACACAAATCAATGTAACTCGGTTAGCACGTGGGGCATGAGAAAATCATACCTTCACCGAAGTTAGCTCTACCGTGTGTTCCCTTGTCCCTTGGTTCACACTTGTTCCACTGATAATGTTTCAACATTATTGTTAATACTATACTCTTACGATACACAAATAATTACTACTCCCGTACTTACCCCGTTATCCCGGTGTACTTAGTGTTTTCATACACTCAACTTACTTAGTTACTTCCTACATGCTTTCCTACTCGTATACTTACTCTTTACCTTTACTACTTCACTTACAATGTACTACTACATATATATGCATGATGTGTATAGGCATATATATATGTACATATGATTGTTACACCATATAATAAAAAATGTTTTTATCTCATTTTTTTGACTCGACCGGACTTGCGACCGACCTTGCAAGTCGGTCCATTCCAGTAGCTATCAGTACGGAAAATTTTCTGTCTCGACCGGACTTGCAAGTCCGGTCGCAAGTCCGTCGATTCCAGTAGCTTACTGTCGCGGAATTTTTCTGGCCGACCGGACTTGCAAGTCCGGTCGCAAGTCCGGTCCATTCCAGTAGTTGCAGACGGGAAATTTTCTGGCCGACGGACTTGCAAGTCCGGTCGCAAGTCCGGTCCGGCCCAGTAATCAGTTTTAAAATCTGTTTTCAGTCCTCTCTTTACCATTGCTTCCCCAATCTTCCTACATGTAATCCCACATGTTAAGTGCCATTTAGGCCTCCTAAATCCTTAACTCATCCACCAAACCATTACTAAGTCCTTCAATCACTTACACAATTTCCTCACTTCTTTCCAACACTTGTAACAGTTTTGTTACACTTATGCTACAGATTTTACCATTCCATCTCCCATCCAATACTTTCTTAACTAATGCCATTCCTAGCATTCCAAATACTTCTCCTTACCATACCAATCCATTTCCAAGCCATTGCACTACCTATACCCAAGTTCCAACACTCATCCTACAAAATTCTGCACATTAATCCTCTTAACTTTCCAATGTATTCTTATACACTTTGCTACAGATTTTTCACCTCTTATTTTCATACTACAATTACCATTCCATAGCTACAAAACCTCTTACTAATCCCAATACATACCTTGGTTCTCCCATTCACCAAGTCATTCCTAAATGCATAATTCCTACTAAAATTTCGCCATAGCTCATCTACTTTCTTTACTTATCCACACACATCCTTTCTCATCAAATTCATACCTATTCTAGCCAAACCACAAGGGTTCTACCAGCACACATATACAATCCCAATACAACAATACTCCTCAATCACAATATCAATAACATATACAATTATCTTGGCTCTAAGGCCTACCATCCACAACTTACTCCTAAATACTCAAATTTCACAATTCTCAATACTAGTACAAGGTTTTGGGTTCTTTAAATGTTTTGCCCATTCCCATTACACTAATGCAATAAAATTTACATTAGGAAGGAGCTCTTACCTTGAGCTTTTATTTTCCTTCTTTCTTTTCCAATCCTTCTTCTCTCTTTCTTGTTCAAACGATCACATGGGGAATGGAGTTGCCAAACTCCATTCCCATCACCCCAAGCACATAAAACAAGCATAATTAATTCACTAACCTTAGATTTCTGCTGTTCATTGAAGTGTTCAAAATACAATTCTAGGGTTACCTTTAGAGTGCTTTAGGAGGGGTTTAGCCCTTGGTTCAAGAGAAGGAATCCACCACCATTGCTAGGTGAAATTGATGCTCAAAAGAAGAGAGAAAACAAGGCATTACAAGGGGCTAAAAAATCGGCCACCATAGAAAATGAGGAAAGATGGGTTTTCTTGAAACTTTTTACCTTAGGAGGAAGAGGAGACTCCAAGCTTCACAATGGTGTGCTTTTCTCTTCAAATGGGGAAAACCCATGGAGATGAAACTCATCCTTTTCGAATTTTGAAAAGATAGAATGTAGAGGAGGATGAGGGGATTACAAATATGTAATTTATTTTTGCATTTGGGGGCTCATGTAGCTAGAGCTTGTGGAGGAAAAGGGAGGAAGCCATGGAGATTCCTTTGGGGGCTTCAAAATCGTCCCAGCAGAGCAAGGAGGAGGGAGGATCCGATGGAAGAAGGAGGGGAAGGAGAGAGAAGAGAGAAATGAGGGGGAGAGAGAAAGGTAAGTGCCTTTTTTCCTTTTGTTCTACTTTGCTTTTGATCTACATTAATTTAGCTAGTTACATGTGTGTGTGAGAGAGAGCTGTTTACACTAATAAAACCGGCCCCACATGTTATACTAGCTGGAGCGTTTTTCGTCTTTTACAGAAACGCTCGTTATTTACCCGGTTTGATACTATTCAATAACCGGGCCCGTTTTCCGGAATTTTCTCGTTTCTTATTTTATTGGTTATTAAGCTTCCATAAATGCTTAATAATTATTATTTAATGATTATAATTTTACGGGTGTTTGACCACTTAAGGTCACGTTTCGGGGTTTCCTCGAAAAACGTGTGCGAAAGCTCTTTAGCGTTTTAATACATTTCTTGGTTCCGTTTCTTCGGGAATCATTACTGTATACTACTTAGGTATGAATAAACCTTAGGAATACTTACGATACTATAACCGAGGTCTCGTACCTCCTATGGTTATTTAACGCTCGTTTTAGCGTTTTCCGCTTTCTAAGCGTTTTTCCATTTCTTTGGATTTATTTTCTTTACCAAAATTACTTAGGCACTATTAGGCCTTTAAATACTATATTAGAATAATATAATCACCATATTTAAGTTCGGGGTATTTCAATCTACCCCCCTTAAAGAACTTTGCCCTCAAAGTTGGTGAATCTAATACTGTTACTCGTACCATATACTCTATGCTAAGGTTATGACCTCTACATATTACTTGTCAAACTCCAAATGTCTGACATGATGCATACTACGCATCCAAACAGCATGTCACTGCATGCATAGCAATCAAAATATACGTTGCGAGCTCTCCATGGGGTCCGTCCCAGATAAATGAGAGGTACCATCCTCCCAATGTCAAGAGTGATCCCTCAGGTACCGGTCACGTTTGAACACTTACGCTTTCTGGTTCACGGCCGTCATGACTAATGGCACTTACGCTTTCTGGCCACGGTCCTTTGGTTCTGATCAAATTCATTTGCACATATAGAGATCCTCAGGCACTTACTCATACTTACTTACTCATACTTTACTCATACTTACTCATACTTACTCGGGACTACGCCGCCCCAGTGCCTTTGGAAAAATACAAAACAACACTGTTACCGTACCATCGGTGTGTAGTGGTTTCAAAACTACTCAACACTTCCACCGACTCAAAACTAGCTTCTCCTCATGGTTTCGACCGGATACCCGTGCCTAGGCATGGAAGATCCACTAGCGCCCGTGGGAGCGGTTTAAACCGATCCTCATTCTCAGTTTGTAGAAAAAACAGTTGTACCAAATAGTTTGGAAATTCATTTTGAAAACTTGCATACATCACCCAATATTCATTTATGGTAATTATCCTATTACTAGTGTTTTATTGTGGCCACTTAAGGGAGCTTCCAGAGTCCTTCAACCCCAATGTGATCAGCATTGGTGTTGAATTATCCTTCCACCCCAATTTGTGTTCGGCTTCCCTTGATCGCTAGCAAATCAAGTTCCACTTCCCACCTCAATACAAACAGACAGCTCGTCAAACATCATTCGTTTTCTATCTTGTTAATCTTGCTACTCGTAATCATACACATACATTTTCCAATTATATGATTCACTTACTTACTTACTAATCATTCATCCATCGTTACTACATTTCTCCAACTACTATACTCAAGAAATCGTGGGTATACCATCCCATTAATTTGCTATACTCCAATTTATACTCATAAAATATCGGTTGTACACCGATTCATACTCATTACATACTTCGGTTCCATACATCTCATTACATACATCGGTTCCATACCGATTTATACTCCTCAAGTCTCCCATACATACTCATTCTTCATACTGTTACCAGTCGGGGTACTCATTCCCCTGGAGTTTCTCTACTCCTTTTTCCTATACTTACTTCCCAATTTACCACAATTATACAATGAGTGAATACAAATGTTTATGTAACATAAGTATCAATCATTAAAACAAATACCTTTGCGCTATGCGCATTGTAGTTTACGCACTATCACGTAAAACATACATTTCGCGGTTTTCGCTCTACCCCCCTTAAAAGGGATTACGCCCACGTAATCTACCATGTGTCAACATTGGACATTGGTCGAGGGCATTCAGCCGTCAAGGAGTGGTTCAGCTTCCATGCGGTCTATTATACAATGTTTTAGTCCCGCATCAAGAAGTTCCATCGGAGTTATTCAACTCTTAACCGGATTCGGTTCTAGCCTAAATGGCTTTGAGGCATTGGTGATTAGCCTTTTATTCACTAGGTGTATAATTCTGGGCCCACTAGCTTCTGCTGCGCGACCCTGATAACTTAGGTGATTCGCCCTTCTCGTTATCCTTAACGTGTTACACATCACCTTTTGTCCCTCTTGATGTGGGAACAAGGTTATTAACCAAGTGTGGTATTCCTTTACCGTGCTCGAACTCGATGAGTTTTAGATTTATAATCAGCTCTTTGGCAATCTATATGCATACTGTCGTGTCTGTAGTGATCATTCACTTGATTTCTCCGACTTATTGTCGGTTGAGGTTAAGTCACTACTGGGTTGTAGTGCTTCCTCTACTGTTAGTAGCTTCCGAATTGTACCAGTTTTCCTGGTTCATTACAAGTGTTCTTTACTTGTATGACCTTGCATTCTCAATGCATCGGTCCTTGTGACTTTCTTAAGTCTCCTTTCACCTTATTCCTGTGGAATTCACATCTTGTGATTGTTGGTGTTTGACACTCATCGTGTTTCTTGGCCTTAGGTCGCATGGTTTGTTTCTAGGCTTTTGCTTGACTGGCTTAGGCCATGTCTACTGGTGAAAGGAATAGTTTACCACAATTTACCTTTCCTCATATTCCACTCGATCATTACCGCTCAAATGTAATACCAAAACACTCAGTCCTACAGAGTGCAGAGGCGTAAACACTTGACAGTAACTCTCTTTTGAGATCGCAATAGGACTGATTGCTACTCTTCAAGTGGTGCTTCATCATTTGGTGCAGACTTCTGGCTTATTGCCCAGTCTGTCCACCATCTTGTATTAACAAGTCCATAGCATTGGTGATTATCATATACATTGGTGGCCTGATGCGCACCATGTTCTTATAGATTCCCCAATATTGGTTTACATGGCATCCACCGTTGCTGCTTCAGCTCATGCATTCCCCACCATTTATATCATGGTTTGGTGTTTTATACCCTGGCTCCTTGAGCGTCATTTACTTATACTTTACATTACCACATAACATGTTCCTCCTGAACTGATTACTCCTTGGTTGGCAACAATTGTTGTTGATGTTTGTCCTGCATTGCTTGGCTGTTTTGTATGCTCAAGCTTCACTACGTAGTAGTTCTGAAAGAGATATATCTTCAGATATTATTAATGGTATCCCATTCTTGGGATCCGTGTGTTCACCGCTCTCGCGGTCTCGCATTTATGAGGGGTATTCTTGCTCATCGGTTATTAACCCTTTTATGGTGTCGTCTTTGATCACCTTCCATATGGTTTACAATGGTTTTGCAACCGTTTGGTTTGTATATGGTAATGGTACCATGGCATGCTAGCCATATTGCCTAGATCTTTGCTCATCATAGGCTGTTCCAAGATGGTTACTTCTCCGTATGCCATTGCTGGCTGGAGGCGATACTGGGCTCCAGGATAGGATATTGCATCACGCTTCCGTCCGTTGGAGGCCCTTTCGTATCCTGGTATTGATTGATACCGTTTATTAATTTGGGGTATCCCCTGTCAAGTGGGATCCTTCGGTGTTCTACCGAATGTTCGTTCCAATTGTGGTGTTCTTATCACGATATTTCGTTCAGCTTGTTGACTTGATACCCTTTATGGATTGCTCCTGGGTATTACTGATTATGCTATTGCATCTGCTTGCTGTTTATGAGTATGTTCAGTTGTTATCCCACCTTGCGGTTCTGGATCTGAGTTATCCGTTGAGGGTTATAGTGGCTCCCGTTCTTAGGGTAGACCATTGGGTGTTTTCCTTGTGTTATAACGGATTTGGTATTCCTCCGGCGATGAATGGTATTTCCGGTACCTTGCACATCACTCTGTGTGTTTGTGGTAGTTGTTCTGGGAATCCTATCCCGTTCATTGAACACTAAAGTGTTAGTGTTAGGCATTGCCTTACTGTGTTTAGACTGCGTATTCCTTCCAGTCGTCATGTTTTACTTTAGTATATTCGAGACATATCCAATGTCTTTATTCAGTTGTTGGTGCTTCTCGCACTTTAAACTCTTCATTGTTCTCCTGGAGCGAGTTTCTGACTCCTTAGCATGTAGCTTACCCGAGTTTCCTTTGCTCGTTTGAGGTATCTAACTGTTCTGTTTTGTATTTACTTATGGTCCGTAGAACAGAGTTGACTACTTCCCGTGTTTCGTACACTACATGTATACATACGTGGGGTACCGTCTTGGCACGTTACCACTTACCTAAATATGGTCAGGCCCGCAAGCTCCTTCGGAGTGCGGTCGTCCCACATCCCGTAATTGGGGACACTGTAGTGTTCGTCACACGCCTAGGTGAGTATTCTATTGTCAACTCTTCTTGTATCACTCTATGATACTCACCGAAATTTCGTCAGTTTGGTTTTAAAAATCCAAGGGTGTAAAAGAAGGTTGTGGTTTTTTAAAAGAAATTTGGTTTGAAATAACGGTTCGGTGTGTAAAGTAATTCTTCATGGCGCTGCCATGATTGAGGTCTTGACCAAGTCTAGTTCGCTGACTGGTATACTCTTAATACAACGGTCGGGCCGTTAGGCCTTCCGTGGTTTCATTATTTAGCATCCTGAGGATGGTGATCCGCATTTGCTCCATTCGTCATAGTGGTACTGTAGTAATATTGGCGACTTGTAAAAGTATTCCAACCGTTCTGTCGTTGCTGCACTTGCCTAGGCAAGTGCGCGGGTAAGTTGTTTTTAGTTAACGTATACCGGTTACGGCATCGTTTCCATCCATAGTGGTGGGCTTATTAGATCTTCCTCTGATCCTTTGATCTTGGTGATCGATCTCCTGAGTCGCTTCTCAGTATACTTGACAGTCTCACACCTTCAGTGTGGTTAACGAGACTTGGCTTGTCCTTAGGAACTATGTTGTGGTCCTATAGGTGTATGTGTTATGATTTCTTTCAAGGTATCTGAACTATGTGTTGGTTATTACAGCCTCTTGGCATGTAGGTTTGGGTATTAATCCAAACTCGACTAATTCCTTAGTCGGTTGTATACCGTTTGTTGGTAGCATCAAAGATTACGGTCCGTAGACTCTCTTGTCTCGGCTTGTTACTCATTTTCCTTGCTTCATTGCACGACTGTGCTTCTCTTCTTGTGGCTACACATGGTCTCGCGACTGCGAAAGATGTCGCCATGGGGCCATAAATTTCATCATCCTTGTGTTTAGGATCTTCATTCCTCCGCCATTAAGTGCGGTCCTTGCATTTAACGGGAACCCGTCTCGGGACTTCCAGTTCTTGGAACTCGACCGTATGACAGGTTCTTTTCTAATAAGGTTTACTAGCAACTGCCAGATCGGGTGTTACCCGAGTGTGAGAGGTCTTTCCATCTCTCTGGCGTTATTCCCCATACTTAATACCGTGGGTTGCGGAGGGCGGGTATGGTGTTGTAGGTTTCCGGTTCACACGGAAGTTCCTATCTAGCGTCCTCGCACACTAGCACTCAACCCTTAGCCCTAAGTCTATACTTCCTAACTCGGTACTTCCTAAACTCGTATTCATCCATCAGAGCGATACTTCGCTCTGATACCACTTTTTGTAACACCCCTACCGTAATACCGTCCTTACCGTACAATACTTACCTTCGCAGCGGATACTCCATACACAACGGCGGGTGTACAATGCCGTTAGTCACCCACGTGACTAACAAGGCGAGTTACAATACTACATACTAACGGTCTGATGAAAATGAACATACCGAGTACTACACATTTCATTACTTCCCATTGCATACTCATCCAAGTACTACACAACTCCATTACGATACTATACCGAGTATACTACAATCCTTAAATTACTGATACAGTTTTTAAACTTCCAAATTCGCATTACAATACAAGTACCAATCCCTACTACACAAACTAACATGCTTACGTAGCAGTCCCGTCCTACTCTCTCGAACGGTGATCAGCTTCGGGTACCTGCACACTAAAAATGGTCCCCCGAAGGGGGCAGCTTACGCTGAATATGAAATTCGCTATTACCGCGTGCTAACCGCGGTACATCGACTACTTTGGGTCGGATATACATGGAGTTCATTTACATGCATACATACATACTCATACTCCACAATACATGCATATACATACAATCCAATACTTACAAGGAAGAACAGTTCAATAGTCAACCATTCGTACTTTACTTACTCGTTGCTACTTCGGGGTTGTTCGATATTCATTACTACTCCTAACTACTCTCACTTGTTGCTCGTACTTACTCTTACATACTCATCACTTCATGCTCATATCCTTACTCGTACGTGTCTTTACTCCATACTCGTTACTAGTGCTTGTGCATACTCGCTACTCATACTCGTACTACTATACGTACTCCATACTCGTAGCATTACAGACTCATACTCACTTCTTACTCAATACTTTACTTTCTCATATACGCAACATCGTTACTCATGCTTTGGTCTCTGGGCTGAGTCATACTGAAGACTCGCCACCGGACCTACAATACGAGGGCTGTACGATCAGCTCCTCAAATACTCAAATGTCCGTACTACCGGACTACTCGTATTCCCAACACTCTTCTCTCAGAGTATAATACATTCTTACAGATTAGCCTAGAAGTATCTCTCTCGATAACCTCCACTGGCTTAGGGAATTACTACTGTCTAGTATCCTCAGGTTTAAGGGTTTCCCCAACATATCGGATACTCTCATATACGGGACATACTTACATTAGTCGGGTCCTCTCATAATGGGTCGACCAATTACTAAGGGGTTTGGAGATCCCTCATCATTCTTCACTACTCTCATGGTTCATATTTGTACCAAGATTAGTTCCTCTACCAGAGGTTACTTACTTACTTCCACCACTTATTGTGTGTGGATTATTCATTTCGATTCTTCTATCGTTATCGGGAGGTTGTTACTCCCGTACACTCTCTCACATTCTAGTGAGTTTATTGGGTTGCGTTATCGTTGTGATTCGATAGTTTAGTGCGTTGTTATTGTTCCATTGTCTCACAATAAGACTCTTACTACGAGTCATTACATACAAGACTCATCTATGAGTCGATCTACGCACCAAGTAAGCCACACAATCAATTCAAGAAAGGTTAGCTCATGCAACATACAGCAAGACATGCAAAGAAAGGCAATAAACCGTTTTCATGCTTTAGTCTTGATTAGCCGGCATACAGCACAAATCAATGTAACTCGGTTAGCACGTGGGGCATGAGAAAATCATACCTTTCACCGGGGTTAGCTCTACCGTGTGTTCCCTCGTTCCTTGGTTCACACTTGTTCCTCTGATAATGTTCCAACATTATTAATACTATATTCTTACAATACACAAATAATCGCTACTCCCGTATTTACCCCGTTATCCCGGTGTACTTAACGTTCTTATACTTACCACTTCCTTACTAATCCTCTTACTTGTTTCCCATTTACATACTTATTGCTTTACCATTAATGTTACACTAATGGTGTATTACCAAGGTCCTTTATATATGTACATATCCTTATATATACATACATATGATTACTATGTTACTATTTTTTTTTTTTTTTTTTTATAAGTTTTAGGGCCGACCGACCCACCCGACCGACCCAACCCTTTGGGTAGGTCCATTCCAGTAAGTTTTCCGTCTTCTGAAATTGTCCCGACCGACCCAGAACTGTTCTGACCGACCCATGCACTTCTGGGTCGGTCCATTACCGAAAGTTTCAGTCCGTTGTCTGAGCTCCGACCGACCCATGTCCGACCCACGGCTCCTGGGTCGGTCCGTTCCCGAATGGTTTGGTTCTGTGGTCTGTATCCGACCGACCCACCGTCCGACCCAACCTCTGGGTCGGTCCGGTCCAGAACCTACCTACAGCTTTTGTTTTTCACTTCTTTCCTTACTCATTTCTTCCCCAATCTTCCTACATGTAATCCCACATGATTTAGCACTAGTTAGGCTTCCTAAAATACCTTACTTCGTCCACCCAATCCATTACCAAATCCATCAACAACTTACTCAATTTCCTCACTTCTTTTCCAACACTTGTAACAGTTTTCGTTACTCTTATGCTACAGATTTTTACAACTCAATTCTCCATCCAATACTTCCTCAACCAATGTCATTCCTAGCATTCTACATACCTCTACTTACTATACCAATTCATCCCCAAGTCAATACACTTTCTATACCCAAGTTCCAACACTCCTTTTACCAAATTCTGCACATTAAATTCTTCCTAGTTTCACAATACATTTTGATGCCTCCCTTGCTACAGATTTTGTAGCTTAACTCCACATACTACTATCATCTTTCCATGGCTTCTAAACATCCTTACTATCCCCAATACATACCTTGTTTTTCCCATCACCAAGTCATTCCTTAATGCACAATTCCTACCGAAATTTTGCCATAACTCATCTACCTTCCTTACTTATTCACACACATCCTTCTCATCAAATTCATACCTATTCTAGCCAAACAAGGGTTCTACCAGCACACATATACAATCCCAGCACAACAATACTCCTTCAATCACAATACCAATACACATATACAATTATACTTGGCTCTAAGGCCTACCATCCACATACTTACTCCTAAATACACAAATTTCACAATTCCCAATACTAGTACAAGGTTTGGGTTCTTTAAATGTTTTGCCCATTCCCATTACACTAATGCAATAAAATTTACATTAGGAAGGAGCTCTTACCTTGAGCTTTTATTTTCCTCCTTTCCTTTCCAATCCTTCTTCTCTCTTTCTTGTTCAAACCGATCGCATGGGGAATGGAGTTGCCAAACTCCATTCCCATCACCCCAAGCACATAAAACAAGCATAATTAATTCACTAACCCTTAGATTTATGCTAGTTCATTGAAGTGTTCAAAATACAATTTCTAGGGTTTACCTTTAGAGTGCTTTAGGAGGGGTTTTAGCCCTTGGTTCAAGAAGAAGAATCCACCACCATTGCTAGGTGAAATTGATGCTCAAAAGAAGAGAGAAAAACAAGGCATTACAAGGGGCTAAAAATCGGCCACCATAGAAAATGAAGGAAAGATGGGTTTTTCTTGAAACTTTTTACCTTAGGAGGAAGAGGAGACTCCAAGCTTCACAATGGTGTGCTTTCCTCTTCAAATGGGGAAAACCCATGGAGATGAAACTCATCCTTTTCGAATTTTGAAAAGATAGAAATGTAGAGGAGGATGAGGGGATTACAAATATGTAATTTATTTTGCATTTGGGGCTCTCATGTAGCTAGAGCTTGTGGAGGAAAGTGAGGAAGCCATGGGAGCTTCCTTTGGGGGTTTCAAAATCGTCCCAGCAGAGCAAGGAGGAGGGAGGATCCGATGGAGAAGGAAGGAGGGAAGGAGAGAGAAGAGAGAAATGAGGGGGAGAGAGAAAAGGTAAGTGCCTTTTTTGTCCTTTTGTTCTACTTTGCTTTTTGACTCTACATTAATTTAGCTAGTTACATGTGTGTGTGAGAGAGAGCCGTTTACACTAATAAAAACCGGCCCCCACATTGTTATACTAGCTGGAGCGTTTTTCGTCTTTTACAGAAAGCGCTCGTTATTTTACCCGGTTTTGATACTATTCAATAACCGGGCCCGTTTTCCGGAATTTTCTCGTTTCTTTATTTTTACTGGTTATTAAGCTTCCATAAACACTTAATAATTATTATTCAATGATTTATAATTTTTTACGGGTCTGTTTGACCACTTAAAATCACGTTTTCGGGTTTCCTCGAAAAACGTGCGCTAGAGCTCTTTTAGCGTTTTGATACATTTCTTGGTTCCGTTTTCTTCGGGAATCATTCCCGTATACTGATTAGGCATGGATGAGCCTTAGGAATACTTACAATACTATAACCGAGGTCTCGTACCTCCTATGGTATTTAACGCTCATTTAGCGTTTTTCGCTCTTTAAGCGTTTCTTCATTTCCTTTGGATTTATTTCCTTTACCAAAAATTACTTAGGCACTACTAGGCCCTTAAATACTATATTAGAATAATATAATCACCATATTTAAGTTCGGGGTATTTCAGCATCATAAAAAATCTTTGCATGATCAACGTGTGCATTCTCAGATGTGCCTTCTCCTATATATATCTATAGCCTGAGTAGCAGTTTCGAGCAGTTGTTCGTATGTCTCCTACATCAATCATAACAAATAATTAGTTAGAACTTCTATTTATGAAATTGTAGGTGCCAGTTAAAATGAAATACTTACAGAATAGTCTTTGGCTTTCTGACAAACAGGCACAATCTGACCACGCTCGTCCTTCGTGGAGTGAGTGTATACAAAAAGCTCATAGGGTGTAGGTTCCACCCCACCATTCTTTTGAGTCTGTATAGTATAAATTAAACAATCAACAAACTAATGTCACGCAAAATGTAATAATTAAACACATAGACATGTTGGAGTCAAGTTAGACTCTTGGAAAAATTTCAGCAGCATCTCCCCTGTATTTTTAATCCACAACTCCCAGGTTTTTAATCCACAACTCCCAGGTTTTTAATCCACAATTTCCTACTTTCAAGTTTCCTAATAAACAATTTCAATCCACAATTCCATTCAAAGGTGGACAACACATTGTTCCACAATAAATATCCACAGAATGTTCCACACTTGCAACACTATTGAACTAATATTCATCTCAAATTACAAGTCTACCAAACATTAAGCAACTTACCAAATCAGCTTTGTGATCAAAAATAGATCGTGAGCCACACATGGTTAGACATGTCAGCCCCAAGTGCATGCTCTGACCTGCGGTTCTTGGAGTTTGTCTCACTAATTATTTTGTACTTGGGAGTACGCCACATTTCCCAACTTTGATAGATCTAAGGGCTCACAGTTCTTCTTGGTTTCTTGTTTCGCTTCATTTGTTGAGTGTATCCGAGTACCTTTTTGAAGCAAGTGTACAAAAGTTATTGTACACAATCGTCTCATCTTCTGGATCCCAACGAAATAGCTTCTGCAACATATTATTAAGACACATTAAAAATACCAATTTCTATTTATTATTTACAAAAATAAAGAATAAATACCGACACAAATAAAGTACCTTAAATTCGTCTAAGTAATGTCGTTTTTGAGCTTCAGTCAAAGTTTTCCAGCTATAACCCTCAGTAAACCACTTTGTCTCAAAGCAGTGTAAGAACGATTGACCGACATCATGACAAGGTAGCAAATGTCTTGTATTTTACAAGTGAACATAACAAGAATCATTATAATGCAACAAAATTAGAATTATGCACATACTAAAACATTAAATATAATTGGAAATGCGTACTCTCCACTAACGGTGACATAAGTGCGGCGGTCTCCACATCCGCTACCACTAGCATCGTGTGAAGCATTGAGGGTGGTGTGATTTGTCGTAGCAGAGGCACTTCTTCCAGTAGGAGTCAAAGAAGTGTCAGTGTAATTAGTATCTCCCTCCAATGCTTAGGTCTCTGGGACTTGAGTAGAGTCTATGGGCGCTCTCATCAGTCTCTGAGTTGAACCCCCTTGCGAGGCTTGTGATGGGGACCTTTGGATTTCCTCGTCAAGGGAGTCATGAGAATAAGAGTTACCCCCCGTAGCCGGCCCCCTGCCTTTGTCTACCCTTGATCCTGCTCTCCAAAAACTCCTACCTCCAACCATGACTGCAAAATTAAAAAAAGAAAACACAAACAATTATTATACGCATAATGACATAATCATTGGAATTTATCAATAAAATAAGGTAACAACAATCATACGAACAACAGCTACTCTAAATCATGAATTAAAGTATTTTCAACATTTATAGTGTCCACCAAGTCAATGGGCCCATCATCGTCATCCACAGAATTCTGAATCCGATTGACAGTTTCAACATCATCTTGCAGTGGTTGTACATCGTCTTTGTATGTTGTTGACTCGGGCATGTCCAAGCCACTCCTTGTTTATCTTAGTGACAACCCACCAATCATTTCTGTCTCTTTTTTTAGGGATAGATAATAGTAACCTGTTGTACTTGGTTCGCCAACACAAATGGTTCATACCTGTCAAACTTTCGTGTCTTGTTAACATCAACTAATTTATATTTTGGATGTTTTTGAACTCCTCTTTTTTCTACTGGATCAAACCAATGACAATTGAACAAGACAACTTTCTTCACAGGCAAAGCAGGATACTCCAATTCAATTACTTCATCCAACACCCCATAGTAATCGTACTCAGACTCGGCGTAGTTTGAACCAGAATACAAACCCGCTATTAGTTGTTGGACGACCTTCAGAGTGCGATTTTGTATGAAATTTGTAACCATTCACAAAGTACCCCTTGTATGATGTGGCCACATTAAGTGGACCTGTAGACACCAAAAATTCTCACCCCATAAAGCAAATTCCGAAATAATAAGAGGGGTCGTCGCCTTTCTTTTTTCAAAACATATTAGCGTGCGTGCTAAGACGAAACCATCATTTTATAACTTTTTCAAAACATTTCAGAAAAAAAAACAATTCTTCGAAAATGAATTTCCATCGACAGTCCAGTTTCAAGGTCGTCCCCTTTTGTTTATTCACTTATTTTACTATCTTATTTTGTTTGTTTATATTCTATTATTATTTTATTTTATTTATTGTTATTCATCTATCCACTTTTTCTTATATTTTATTTTATTCTACTATAGCATTAGTATTTTTTATTTCCATTTCTATTTATACAAAATCATTTTCATCCGTCAAACCCAATCCACACTTGGTTGAAGTCTGGCCTAGCCCAATTCCTTAAACCCACTCTATTTTCAGCCCATGGCTTCAAAAAGCCCACATTAAAACCCCACCCATCTTCTAAACCCTAATACTCATATTATAAAACACGCAAAACCCTCCATTTACTAGGGGATCCCGTTTTCTTACGGTAGCCGCCTCTTTTTTTTCCCGACGATCTTCTTCCTCCGTAACACAAGAGGACAATTGAAACTCAAAAAAAACACTGGCCTCAATCCTTTCACTCCCGGCCTGTATATTCTCCTCATGATGATAATCCTGCGAGTTCAACTGGCAAACACGAGGCAAGCCACCTCCATTCGCCCGTCTCCGTTCTTCTTCCTCGTATCGCTAAACCCAGAAGACACTTCACTCACCCACGAGTCCGCTGGTGGTGTTTTGCTCTGAATTTTTTGAATTGTGTTTCTCAAATCAATGGGTTCTTCTCATGTATTCTCCTCTTCAACCTGCATTTTAACCGACGTCCACTCCTTTTCGGCCTTTGGAGTTAGCGGCGTTGCAACCCAGTTCCACTGGCGACCATCGCTTGGCTTGTCCTTAAGAAATCGAAGCCTCCACCCGATGAATTGATGGACACTCGTCCCCGGCCTTTCGAGTCCGTCGTCGTTCTCTGATATCTCTAATGCCATCTAGCGGTTCCTGGGCTTGTCGCTTGGTTGGTGATACTCACGGCAGCTCCCGATGATTTTTATCTTCAATACGCTCTATGAGCGTCAGGGCGGTACCTTCCTTGTGCCTCTTCAATCTGAACTTGATGGTTGTCCATTGTTTATGCGTTTATCGACCTTCGGTTTGCTAAAGCACTGATGCGTACACCTTTGGCTTATGTATTCTGAATCGTGAATCATTTGAGTCGAAACCTGCAGATACCTCGGTGGAGTTTACCTTTTCTGGTGGTCGATTTTCTTATTCTATGCCTTGATTCAGGCTTGGACATTTACTGCACTCGTGACATGCTTTGACTGGTGAACTTTGTCGTCGTTTCTGGTTCACGCACTGGGTCTGCTAAATTGGGTGAACTTGGAAATCATTTGACTCTGTTGTTTTACTCTATTAACTTTGTACTTGCGTTTGGATCTGAGTGATTGCTTGATAATGCTTACATGAGAGTTACCCGATTTGTTTTGCCTCTGGCCCTATATGTTTGGGTTTGAGAATCCACTTGACAACTGTTTACCTAATCTGTTGTGATTATGTCAGTGCTATAGTGGAGTGTGTCGGTCCTGGTAATGACCAATTCTTGTTTAGGCTAATCGACTTTGTTGGTGGCTAATGTATGTACCAATGTTCAGTTTGATGTTGGGCCTCAATAAACTGCCATTATACTGATTTGGGTCCCCCCCTTTTTCCGGCCTTTTGGGAGTTGGGGACCCCATGCATTTCAGGCCTATAATTCGTATTTTGTTTATTGTTCTGACTGAGGGTACCGATTGGCTTGTCAAATTGGAGCTCAGACTCGCACATGTGAACCTGTTCGACTTGGATTTTGACCATGGACCTTGCGCTATGCTGAACTTGTGGACTTTTGGGCATTGTGGCTGCTCCTTGTGGAGTTTGGAAATTCGCTTGGTCTGCCTTCTCGATCACAGGCTTTACTGATATTATCTTGTGATGTCTTAAGTCGGGTTTGGAAATTATGTTGCCTCTAATAGTAATCTTTCCCTCTGCGCGCTTTATATCTGGTTGGACACTCTACTTGGTGGCTTTTGCCTAATCTCACTGATGCCTGCTATTTATCTGATCTTACAAATTGGCCGTCCCTTTTTATGACTTACTTTATTTCGCTTGGGCCGAATGATTTTGTTGACTGATGAGTACAGATGTTCGTTTAACTTTTGGTTCTCTGGATATTCGTGACTGAGATTCTGAAGTAATGGCCTTACCCTTTTCCGGCCTTTGGGTAATGAGGTTCATGTCTTCTTGTTCCTGCGTACACTAATCCTTTTGGGCAACCTTTATTGGCTGACCGAGGTACAAATACAACCAATCGACTTTGAGCTTTGACTTGCACATGTGGGACTGCTTGGAATGACCTTGGGCTTCGGGCTTGATGCTTCATGGGGTTTGGAAATTCAATCTTTCTTCCCTTTACTACATTCAATTGCCTTTGATATTTAATTGCTCCTTGCGCATTGATAATGGTTTGGAAATCAGTTTGAAAACTAGCACATGATTTGTCCCTTTGCGCTTAGATAAGAACATAGAATCGAGTGATAGTTGCCCTATGCTATAATTGTACATAAATCACTCATTGGCTGGATGTTCCTCATTAATTTTTCATCTTAGAGAGGAAATGATATAAACCCTTCTAGGTATGATCCACATGACTCACAACTTCACCTCTTTGATACTACACTTTGGTTTGAGTCTAATCTAGGATGACGAATTAATTTGAGTAGCAACCCCAATGCTTGATTTATTTTACAATTCATAGCATTCGTTGGCAGCTTGAAGCTCTTTTCTGTGTTCTCGGTTGGGGTGTGGGAGATGATTAAATTGCCCCCTTTCCTCCCATTGAGAGGGGCCGTATGATCCCATTGCACACATCCCAACCCTCTTCCGTTCTTTGACTAATGCATTTTGCCTCTCTTGGTTGTGTTTCTTTGACATGTACCTAATGCTCGTGGAATGGGAAACTACTCTAAGACTAAGCAACGGGATCGTGGCTTGCACTACCAAGGTCTCCGCTTCAAATACATGTAACGGTTGGTGCACTTCTTGCTGATCCTATCAGCTCAAGTGAGGCGGCGTCGATGTGACCCCCCATAGCAGCTCTTTTAATTCAGCAATTTAATTCAACACTTTAATTTTGTTATCGTGAGTTGTAATTTGTCTACTAGTTGTGCTACCTAGCATAGTCTTAGATTACATAATTTTCTGTATTTGTCGGCATGATCATTTTTTACTCTGTCTATGTTTCGTACATATTCTTGAATGCTTGTCTATACACTTCGGTTCTATATACATTGGGCATTTATTTGTTAGTTTTACTTATAAACTGTTAGATTGGATTAGCACATGTAGCCCTAGAAAGCCTTATAGGTCACCCATTTATGTTGATAAGTCTTTGAAGGTACCCCACAGCTAGCTTATTTCTGATTTGCTCTGTGGGGAATAATACCTTCCAAAACTTTGAAGATCTCTTGTAAGCCTTTGAAGGTACCTTACAACTAGCTATTTCTAATTTGCTTTGTGGGAACAATACCTTCCAAATTTGTAAGTCTATCCCAAACCATCCCTTAATTTCATTAAAAAACTTTACCCAAAAAAAAGAGAAAAAGAATAAGTTCAAATCCAAATTCAACTTGAAGTTTCATTTCACCTTCAACCCAAATAAAGTCAAACATCCAAAAAAAAAAAGCCCGAGGTCAAGATTGGGCCCAAAAATCAAGTTAAGCCCAACATTCAAATTCAAATGCCCACTCAGCCCAATCAAAAATCCATTTCAGCCCAAATCAATAAGGCCCAAATGTGGCCCAATTTCCAAGGCTCAAAATCAAACCCACCTTAAGGCTCAAGTCCAAATAAGGCCCAAAACCCATTTCGAGGCCCAAGCCATTTCGAGGCCCATAGCCCATTTTGAGGCCCAAACCCACCTCAAGGCCCAAGCCCATTTTGACCCAAAAGCCCAAACGAAGTCCAAGTCTGCCCAAACCCAAACTTTGACCAAATCGGATGTTGACCTTGACCTAGCTTTGACCAATCTGAATGTTGCCTTTTCTAGGTTCGACCATTCAAATGTTAACTTTGACCCAAAAGTTGACATTGACCAAATGTTGACTTGACCCAAACATGACTTTGACCCAAACTTTGACCTGACCCGTTTTCAAGCCTGATTCAATCCAATCCAATCCAACTCAATCCCATTCAAAACTCAACTAGGAAATCCCATTCAAACTTCAAAAATCCAAAAATCTCTTTTCTCAAATTTTAAAACAATCATTTATTCAAACTTCATCAAGTTTTCAAAAGAAACCGTTTTGTGGAATTTAAAGGAAAAACTCTTCTCACATCACAGAAAACTCTTTCAATGCAGAAAGTTCTTCTCACATATACAGAAAGTTTTTCTAAAAACATTTCTCAAAAATCAGGTTCTTTGCCGAGAATTTAGAAAACTCCAAATATTTTCCATTCAGTTTCAAACTCAAAACTAAACGTTTTCGGGGAACATGGGATGTCTAACACCTTCAAAGAGCGTTTTCTTCCAGTTAGGCCACTTGTCTCTCTTCCAAAAAAAAAATCCGAGGCAGGGCACTGGGGTCGTAAATCCCTTGTCGCAGTCTGGATCTCTTTAGGCGGGGCATTAGGGACAAATCTCCCCATTGTAGCCTAGATTTTTACAAGGCGGGGTGCTAGGGATGTACTGCCTTCCTAGTTGCAGCCGGGATTTTAGAATCGTCTAACTCCCTTCCACTCGATTTCAAGGTTTCGGTTTTTACGTTTTAAAACCCGGGAGTTAGAGACGGTATTAGGGTCTGACCGAGAACATTCATTCATGGGTTTCTCTCTAAATCTATTTTCGACATAAATTCATTGCCCCATCTTTCGAGCCTCGGCACTTACCAGTAATTAAGTGTGTGTTCGAGGGGGTAATAGGGTAATCCCTCGGGATTATCCGCCCTTTTACAACAAAAATGACTTTTCGGTTTTTAACTTTAAGAGAGACGATTTTGACAATCATTCCTCCAAACAACTCAACCCATCTCATCTCATTTCAAATCCCGAATATCCCAAAACCTCAACTCTTTTCGAACCTCGAACCCAAAAAACCCAGGATCTCCCAAATTCCAATTGCCTCACATACTCAAATCATCTTCAAAACCCCAAAACACTTCATACTCAAATCACCATTCAAACTCCAAATTGCCTCAAACTCGAATCGTCTCCCTAATCCCAACTCCTCTCTAACTTCTAACGTATCACAGGCTCGAGCGCCTCACAGACTCGAACATCTCAATTTCTCCACCATTTTAAGATTCAAGCGTCTCACAGACCCGAGCGTCTCACAGGCCTTGACATCCCATCCCATCCCAACCGTCTCATAGACCCGAGTGTCTCACAGACTAATCTCTCATACCCAAAACTTCAAACCCTTCAAAACTTCCAAAACCCCAAAATCCGTGAACTGCGTAAGGTCTGATCTCAGCAGGGAGTTGAGTACGTAGGCAACCCACACAGGGTGCGACCCCATTTCAAACAAAAAAAAAACCCTTTTTCCCCATCTAAGGTGACTCTCGTATCTCTCAAAACACTCAAACCTTCTTCGGCTCCCACAACTCAAACCATCAGACTTCAAGTCTTGTCTATTCATTCCACCTCGGACTTTTCCCAATTCTTCATTCTATACTCATCCGACATCACTAATTCCTCTTCTTGGCGCTAGCTTGACAAAAAAGCTCGCCTCATCCACTCTCTCTCTTCCCGTCCTAATCCTATCCTTCGGCTTTAACTGAATCTCTCTAATAAGGTTTTGAAAGAAGGCAATCCCGACAATTGGAGACCGAGGTTTCCTCGGGCACCAATCCGAATCGTGGTCGTTGCCACTTCTGAGGGGTGTAACCCAGTACGAACCCATAATAGAATCTCTGATCTGACAAGATAACTCCTATCCATAGGCAACAATCTCATAGTCAATTAACGGTTCTTAGAACCCTCATCTTTCCTTCCTAGTTCCTTAGGACAAACTAGGTGGCGACTTTAGTCAAATCCGCCTTATAGAGCATAAGTCCGCGTGGAGCCCATTGAGAGCGGGTGTAGTGCACACTTGCACTCCCCTTTATGCTTTATGGGAAAGACGGACGATGTAGTAGGTATTTGAGGGATGCCAGAATAACGGGTTTTCACCCTCCACAGAATGGCATATTTCTAGGAACTTGACTTTTCAGTCAGACCATATTTGCATAGACCCCCCTCATACCGAAAAATCACCCTCCACAGGACCCTGTGCCAAGCTACAAATAAATGGATTGAGGGTGGTATGATGAGTTCCATGTGATAAGTTTACATAAGAGTGGAACCAATCGGCAAACTCCTTATCCATACGTTCGTTGATGGTGGTATCACTAATTGTTGGGTCGGCCTGACGAAGTTGCTGTGCATACATTCTAGCACATGTAACAACAAAAGGGCATACATGTGAGAACACGGTTGTTTATGCTAATAAATGTGCACAAAATAATGTTCGAAGTGCAACTTACTCGAAATATGGCTCTAGCTCAGGGCAATTCAGTAAAATGTATGATTGGGCAGCATCTAATTCACGACTTGTCATCTCTCTTCTAGTCCCTTTCCCAATCGGTTTCCCATAGGTTTTAAAAATTGAAAGTCTTTGAGGGTTGTCATCAACATCATCAACAATCACTTCATTGCGGCCAAGCTTGTAAGAGTAAGTCGGTTCCCCATCAGCAAAGTAAAATTTGGAGAATTTGGTGATCTCTTGTAAAAGATATCCATTAGCAATCGAGCCCTCGACCTTGTTCTTGTTTCTAATGTACCTTTTCAACTTGCCCAAGTACCTAAAATTTTGTACACATCCTTTTAGTTTTACAGGTAGTTAATACCATAATAATAGATATAGAAAAACCGATATAGTTAACTATATACCTCTCAAAGGGATACATCCATCTGTATTGAACTGGACCTCCTAAGCTTGCTTCATGAGCTAGATGAATAGGAAGATGTTCCATAGAATCAAAAAGACTGGGGGGGAATATTCGCTCCAACTTACATAGAATAAGTGCAATGTCTTCATTCATTTGCTGAAGGTTAGAATCCACAAGCGATGTGGATGTCAAGTCTTTGAAGAAGATACATAGCTCAGTAATTGGTTGCCATACTTTCTCGTCAAGTAAATGTCGGAAAGCTATGGGCATCAGCCTTTGCATAAAGACGTGACAATCGTGACTTTTCATTCCAAACATTTTCCTATTTGCCATATCCACACATCTCCCAATATTAGATGCGTAACCATCTGGGAACTTCAATTCTTTCACCCAATCACACAAGATTTTTATCGACTCTCTATCCAAAACATACTTAGCTTTTGGATAGGTGTTTGTAGTTAAATCAAGTGCCAATTCTGGACGGTCACAATAGTCATTCAGCTCTTCTCGTGACTTGATGGTGTCTTTGGTTTTCCCTTTAACATTCAAAACTATGTTGAATATGTTATCAAAGACATTCTTCTCAATATGCATGACATCTAGGTTGTGTCTGATTAGCAAATCTTTCCAATACGATAAATCCCAAAATATACTCCTTTTAGTCCAACCACGACCAAAAGTCTTAACAATCTGAGTATTCACTACATCTGAACCAACCTCAGTTACTTTCTTCAAACCTAAACGATCCAACTCTGACAATATCTCTTCACCACTTCTACTGGGTGGAGCTCCCTTGATCACCCTATGGCCTTTTTAAAAGATTTTTTGTCAGCACAGAACTTATGACCCAATGGAAGAAACTTTCTAGTATTGTCAAACCATGACTGCTTCCTACTACAACGTAGAGTGAAAGCATCACTATCATCCATACAGTGTGGACATGCCAACCTTCCCGCAGTGCTCCACCCAGATAGCATTGCATATGCAGGGAAGTCATTAATTGTCCAAAGCAATGCTGCTCGCATCTGAAAGTTCTTCTTGCGTGACACATCGTAAGTAGTGACACCATTCCACAACTCCTTCAATTCATCTATAAAGGGTTGCAAGAAGACATCAAATTTTCCTTTCGGGTTTTTTGGTCCAGGAACTAACACCGTAAGAAAGAAAAATTCATCCTTCATACACATCCCTGGGGGTAGATTGTATGGTGTGACTATGACCGGCCAACAAGAGTATTGTTTACCCGAAGATGTGAAAGGTTGAAAGCCATCAATACATAATCCAAGTCTGACATTTCTGACCTCAGAAGAAAAATCAGGATATAACACTGTCAAAATGTTTCCACGCCTTAGAGTCAGATGGATGACACATTTTGTCTTCTTCCATCTTGTGTTCTGCGTGCCATCTCATCTCACTGGCGGTTGCAGGAGAAGCATAAAGCCTTTTAAGCCTAGGAATGAGAGGGAAGTAGTGCATCTTCTTGTACGGAACATTAGATTTCCTTCGCTTTGTCCCCTCACGTACCGGCTTATATCTTGAAACATTACCGTGAGTACTGTAGTGCTTTAGGATTGAAACATTACCATGATTTTATTCAATCTTCATTCAGGACAAAGCAAGTATGCTCCTTCAATGGCTGGCACGGAGCAGGACAACAAAATTACCGTGAGAGAAGATACCGTTTTTATTCGCCAATTAGGACAGCAAAATTACCGTGAGTGAAGACATTAATCGTGCAGCGAATGGAGTTCGTTGTTCGCCTGTTCACCAGTTAGAATTGCAAAATTACAGTCAGTGAAGATTGAGAATGAGGATAAGAAATACAACTAAGATAAATTTACCGAGAGTGAAGATGGGTGAACGTTCTCCACTTGAGCATTGCAAAATTACCGAGTGAAGATGGAATTAGATAGAGTAGTGGTATCGTTTGACAGAGGGTTAGGGTTATAATTTTAGCGTCGGAATTATCCGTCTCCAAATAGAGTCGGATTTAAATTTCCGTCGCTACTTGAGAGGTAATTTAGTTCCGTCTCTATTTGAGACGGAACAATTCGTCTCTATTTTCTTCTAAATATAGCGACAATATTTTCATCTCTATTCTGTCTCTATATTTGGCGGCAAATATGAAAATATACCGCCACCTAATTCCCTCACTAATTTGTCTCTATTCCGACTCTATTCCGTCTCAATTATTTTAATCTCTATTCCGTCTCTATATAGAGACGGAAATTTTTCCGTCTCAATTTCCGTCTCTAAATCGCTATTTTTTAGTATCATGACCTACAACACCGATGTCATATAAGTTTTGATAAGCTTCAAGCTCTACGCCACTGTTTTGATTCATTGACTTGTGATCCTGACGTTATGTGAAAAAGGTGAATCCGTTGACATCGTACCCCTCTTAAGAAATTACATCCAGATTTGGTCCAAATGCAATTACTTTAATCAGTTCAGGCACATTCGTGGACTGATCGGATAACACTCTGTCTTTGAACCATCTGACAAATGTCCTATTCTGCTCATTTTGTAGTCTAGCATCACTCATGTCTGGATATTGTGATCTTAAAACGCACAAGTGTTCATCAAAGTATGGTTCGACATCTTCAAGATGACTTAGCACAACTAAATGAGCTTTGTTAAGAGTGTCTATGTCAATTCTTTTCAGTTTCCGTCCAACCGTGCCAACACCCTTTAATCTGCCCTCGTGTCTAGAACGTGGAAGTCCAATGGTATCGACACCTTCTAGGTAATTGGTGCAGAAGTCTACAACTTCCTCTGTGATAGTGCCCTCTATAATACTACCCTCTGGGTGACGACGATTCTTCATTTTCTTCTTCAGGACACCCATGTACCTTTCGAACGGATACATGTAGCGAAGGTACAAAAGACCACACATCAGAATCTCTCTTACAAGATGCACAAGGAGATGTATCATTATGTCGAAGAACGATGAGGAAAATACATCTCCAGCTGGCACATTGTCAATGAGATCCTTTTGTAGTTTAGTCAGAGTGTCCACATCAAGAACCTTAGACGAAATGGATTTGAGGAAGACACTGATGTTTGTGATTGTGTGTCTGACAACATCCGGCAAGATCCCACGTAATGCAATTGGCAAAAATTCTTGAAGTAGGACATGATAATCGTGAGATTTCATTCCTACTAATTTGAAATCTGTCATGGAAACTAGGCTTCTTATGTTTGAGGAGTATCCTGAAGGCACCTTAATGTTGTGAAGGGTACTGCATAGACTATGTTTCTCTTCTTTAGACAGAGTGTGACAGGCAGAAGGCAAGAATGTGCGTTTTCCACGTTCTTGCGGGCCAAGCTCTGTGTGTATGCCCAACTCAATTAAATCTTTTCTTCCTTTCAAATGATCCTTTGTCTTTCCTTTTATGTTCAAAAGGGTGCTAGTGATACTTTCACCCACGTTTTTCTCGACATGCATCCCATCATACAATGTCTAACCTCCAGATGTTGCCAGTACTCGAGTTCCCAAAATATTGATTTCTTTTTCCAGACACTTTTTTCACCACTTTTGGTTGGCGGCCCGAAGTTGTTGACAATATTATCCAACTTTTTGTAAATCTCTGTACCTGTCAAAGGCTGGCGAGCCACGCTATGATCAGTTTTCCCATCGAACTCTTTCGCCATCTTTCGATACTTATGTCCTTTTGGAAGCATTTTTCGGTGGCCCATGTACACGTTTTTGCCACTATGTTTCAAGCGAATGCTACAAGTGTTTTCACCACAAATCGGACATGCCAACGCCCCCTTGATTGAATAGCCTGAAAGATTACCATAGGCGGGGAAATCATTGATTGTGCAGTACAACATAGCACGCAAATTGAAGTCCTCTTTGTTGAATGAGTCGTAAACCGTAGCCCCTTCATTCCACAAGAGTTGTAGATCCTCTATCAAAGGTTGTAGGAATACATCAATTTTGTTGCCCGGTTGCTTTGGACCCGATATTAACAAAGACAACAAGATGTGTCTTGGTTTCATGCATAACCACGGCGGTAGATTGTAAATAACCAAAAGCACAGGCCAGATACTGTGTATGCTACTCAAAGTACCGTAAGGGTTCATCCCATCTATGCACAAGCCTAGCCTCAGGTTTCTCGCTTCGTTACCAAACTCAGGAAATTTTCTGTCTATGTTTCTCCACTGTGGTGCATCAGCGGGATGTCTCAATCTGCCATCCTTTTTCCTGTGAACTGAATGCCACCGAAGATTCTCTGCGTCTTTCTCAATGGAGAACAAACGTCTGAACCTTGGAATGATGGGCAGGTACCACAGTACCTTAGCTGGTGAACCTTTCTTACTATCGCTGATGTGAGTTTGTTGTTTCTTATATACCGTGACGCTCCACATGCTGAACAGCTTTCAGCAAATTCATCCGATTTCCAAAACAGCATGCAACCATTTGGACAAGCATGAATTTTCTGGTACTCCATACCCTTGGGCACATCAGTTTTTTGGCCGAGTACGTAGTCGTTGGTAAAACGTTGTCCACTGGAAGAACGTATTTCAATAGTTCCAGGAGGGTAGTGAAACTTAAATCGCTCCAGCCATGTTTCGCTTTCAAGTTGAATAGCTTGAGGACGACACTCAACTTGCTTAACTTTGTAGGGTCACACCCGGGGTACAATGGTGTTTTGGATGAATCCAACAAATTTTCATACTTGTCTGGCGTGTTAGAGTGATTTCGTTCCCCATCTTCGAGCATAGTCTCAATGTCATCGTCCCAGAAATCTGGCTCAATGTCATCTGTAACGCCTTCTGGATCACCCGTAACTGTATCATCTCCGAGTTCTGTTTCTGTGTTTGCCTGAACATTATCCCCTTCGTCAGACATAATAACATCGAACGCACTCTGACCATGCCATCGGATTATGTCTTGGAAATCTTTTGTAAAACCGCGGCGGATAATGTTCCTTAATTGTTTCAACGCCGCGATATCTTAGATTGTTTTGGCAGTTGACACACGGACAAAATATGTATCCCTTGTCTGTAGGTTTCAGATTGTTCGCCAACACCGTGCATAACATATCAACTCCTTATAAAAACTTGTCGTCCAAATTTCCGCTGTAAATCCACGAACGTTCCATCTCCTTCTAGCTATTTATATGAAGGCAGCCATTTCATACGTCACCCGTGGCAGAGTCTTTACACTTTTGTATCTTATCAACCTAAATCCATCCATGAGTATTAAATCCCACCTGAATGAGTTTTTAATATGTAATTTATTGAAAATTTCGGCAGCATCTCCCTACAGTTCTTCAAATGCACGATATTATAAATAATATATGCATTCGAGAACAATAAAGAGATACTACTGAAATAATCAATAAAGTACATATAAAAAACATTCACACCTAGGTGTGAGATTTAACAATCATGGACAGTCCCGATAGGGACTGCCGAAGATATACCTCTATTAGGTATATCTTGGGCGGATAACTATGTTTGGTAGTTTGTCAAATATTATATGTATATATGTAAATCTTACCTTTGGTAGACGATTAGCCGATGCTAAGACGGTTGAGGTCAGAAGCCAAAATAAAGTCGTAGTCCTGATGCATAAATGAAAAACGACAACATTAGAATTCATCAAAAAATCAAGGTTAAATGCTAGCTAAACCGCGGAAAAAATTCGACAGCATCTCCCCTATATTTCTAACGTCTCCAAATCAGTTTTATCAAAGTCAAATTCGCACGCACCATCAAAATTACTTATACACTAATTTTATATTTATTTAGAAGAAAGGTAAGTTGTATTAACCGTAAAGAAATATTTACAAGTACAAGAAATCAACTGCAACAAGCTGCAGCAAACAAGAATCACAACTTTGAATCTGCTAAGACATATATCTAGCAAACGGCCAAAGACTCTCAACTAATTTTTTTTTAAAACTACACTACTATGTATTAATTGTAATACTAAATGCTAAGAATAAATAAATACAGCAGTTTACAGTTTGGTTTGCAAAATTACCGTTACTAAGCACCGAAGTGGGCAAGTAGTGCAGAAATCAGCCCACGAACTAGGTTGCAATTAACTATGAATCTGGGCACAAATATATGAACAGGGTTAGAACATTTGCCATTACACTCTCAGGATTCGATAGAAACGAGGTTAGAACTTGCAATCGAAATGCATGTATATGAACAAAGTTAGAAAAAACGACAATCGATCGATCGCATACCCATTACGCGATAGAGACGTCGACGGTGAGACCAGTGGTAGATGGGTTGTGACCGGCGGCGATGGGAGTGACAAAGGCGGTGGGAGCGACGGTGGCGATGGCCGTTAGTAAGGTGACGGGAGAGAGGAGGCGATTTCAGTAAGGAAGATAGCGCGAGAGAGAAGAAGAGTTACTGTAAACGTGCAGAGTAAACGGGCAAATGTTCTAGTTAAAAGGACTTTAGATTACGGTTTTCTTGTAAACCGTAATCTAAAGTCACACTTTAAATGATGGTTCCTAAAGAACCGTAATCTAAAGTCTAACGAAATTAAAAAAAAAGCGTGATTTTTTTTTGGCCTATGCTGGGTTTCGAACTCAAGATCAATGGTGTTGACTCATGTACCCACGACCATTATGCCATGAGTCTTATTCGATCAAACATATGTAACACATTAGTATAAAGTTCTTTTAAATCTAAAATAAGCTGGTAAGACGACGTCGTTCACTGTAATTTAGATTACGCGCGGCGTCGAAAAAATCAAATAATGCGGGAAATATTTGGCGTCAGGTCAAGACGACGTCGTTGACCATCAGTGGGCGGGGACTTTAGATGACGGTTATTAGTAAAACCGTAATCTAAAGTCCGTTGACCGTAAAGCGCGCGTCAACACGGGACTTTAGATTACGGTTTTACTAATAACCGTCATCTAAAGTCCGTTCTAAAAAAGGCGCGCCTACCTCGAATCGATTATTGCTTATGGTTAATTCAATAAACGTCGTTAATTAATTCAGGCCTTCCTATTAATCACGGTTTCTGGTAAAGCCGTGATTAATTCACCGTCATTAAATGCTTCCGTTCCACCAGTGACCCCGTGTGCGTCCTACGTCAGTGCCCGTCATCTCGGGCGAGCGTCGCGCGCCCATGCCATTAAATCACCACCTTGTGCCTATGCCCTTATGTGCCTGTCATCACCTCGCGTCCATGACTTCATGTTGTGTGTGCGCCACCGATCACCGCCTCGCGTGCGCACCTCGTACAGGCATCCTCTAGTAGCTTATTGCTCCCATGCAGGGGTTGTCACTTTATCTTCTTATTTTGTCAATATTTTTACCCCTAATTTAATTTAATTTAATTATTCATACAAATATATTGACATGAGATATAAGTTTTGTAATCTTTATTCTTTTGTGGTATTAATAAGAAACCTAAGTAGTGATATGATGATATATACACATACACATTTAAACCATTCCCAATCTTGATATTGTAATCTTATTTAGGTAAGGTGTAAGTTTTGTAATCTTTATTCTTCAAATCTACACATCAATCGTGGTTAGTATATTTGTTAACTGAAAAGTTTATACGTTTTATTGGTTATACATAATCAAATTGGATGACAATATTTTTAATATTAATTTTAAACATAAGGATAATGGAAGTTTATCTAGTTTCATGTGTGGTTTGGGTGAATTTGGTTTGGGTGAATTCAATTCGGGTCAATTCGGTTCGGGTCAATTCAGTTCGGGTCAATTCAGTTCGGGTGGATTCAGTTCGGGTGGATTCAGGTATATCAAACTTCGGCTTGATTTGGTTTTGGTTTGGTTCGGTTCAGATTTTAAGGTCACATCATTCAGTTTAAATTCGGTTTTGGATCAGGTTGATTTTTCAGATTCGGGTCACCATCGCCAGGTTAGAGTAGTATCTATGTTAGTAGCAAGACTTGTTGCCCCACCTCTCGTCCGCGCCCGGTAAGGGCTTACCTAAAGCTTACGAGGCGGAAGCGGGAAGTTGAATTGCTAGGACATACAAAACCCCATATGTTTTTCTCCAGGCTTGGCTGCTGATCGGACACATTTCCATTTTCCGGTTCGTCTCTTATTGCGAAATTTCATCTTAGGATCCTCGTATGTGTTTGCTTCCCTATTATGTGTATGTGCGAGAGCATGTTAAAATCTGACTACGATAGTTGCTTGAATTTAGGGTTTGGGATTCTGGATTCTGTTTTAGCGTGTACAATAGTGAGTTTGTAACTCTCAGAAACAAATAAAAAATTGCAAACTCGAACCTCAGCACTGAACTTTCAGCGATGTAACTTCGGTTCAAATTGATTTGTTTTTCTTCTTCTTCTTCATGTTGTTGTACAATTACTGATATTTGCTTCAATTTTTGACGATGTTGCTTGTGTTCTTACGCAGCAGCAGAAGTATATTTCGTCTCTGCTCCGGTTACACCCTCCAGTTATGGATAGAATCAGCAATCTACCGGATAACCTTATTGGTCTCATTCTTGACGAGTTATCTATCATCGACCGTGTGAAGACAAGTGTGTTGTCAAGAAGTTGGAGAAAGAGATGGACTTCTCTGTCGTCTGTAATTTTTGATGAGGATTTCTTTTTTTCTGTACGGGGATGCGTGTTTCTTTTGAAGTGTGCAAACATCATAAATAGTCTTCTATTGCAATGCAGTGGTGGCTTTAAAGAGTTCTATTTGAATATATGTAACTGTAATCTCGATCAACCCAGCTGTCTATTATTGGAGTCCTCAACTCACTATGTCACCAAGAGTAGTAGTCTTGAAAGACTATATTTAGTTGCAAGTAGTATTGAACAATCATTTGCTTTGCCTTCTGCTACTTTCTCTGCTGTAAACTTGAGGGTCTTGGACATCTCATGCTTTCAGTTCCATCCTCCATTTTGGTTTGATGGGTTTCCAAATCTGACACACTTTCGGTTGGATGGCGTCACGACATCTGTTGATGCAATTTCTCATTTTGTATCTGTTTGCCCACAACTTGAAGAAGTTGAATTGTTTTATGTGGAGTTTGCTGATCAAGATCTCTGTCATGTTCTTGGTCTTAAAGCTCCAAAGCTTAGCCGTTTAGATGTAAGTGGGGAATTTATCCATGTATCTGTTTCAAATGCGCAAAATTTAAAATCCGCTTCCATGTCCATCCATCAACTACCTGGAGAAGATGTTAGCAGATCTGAGGACATGCTCAGTATGTTTAACACCTCTATGCAACTGCAGCATATTTCATTTAATGGGCTTTTTTGTGAGGTGAATTATAGTCTAAACAAGTTTGTTTGTAGTGTAGTGTATTTGCTGCTTTATATCAAACTTTAATACTATCTGATGCTTTCGTTATTTTTGTTGGTTGTTTCATTTCTGGTAAGTTCCTAGGACGCTGTAGGATTGTTGAAATGCTTCCCACATTTGGTCAGATGAAGAGTTTGGAATTTGTTGATATGGTATTGCGCAAAACAGATGATCTCCAATGCTTCTTGAGCTTTTGTGCTTCTTCTCCTGGTGTCAGATGCTTAGAACTTGGGGTAATACCCACCGATTACCATTCTCTCAGACTCATAAGTATTTCTATTATGATAAATAAATGATCGTTTTTGCTGGTTCTTTCCTTGCAGATGTTAGATATTGCAAAAGATTTTGATGTTGGTCCACCTGAGTTGGTGTCAATGGTTGAAAACTACATCAACAAGGATTTTAGACATCTCGTGAAAGTTGAAATCATTGAAATTTCAGGCACTCAAATTGAAATGAAGATCATTGAGCTGTTGCTTCGCTTTTCTCCAGTCCTAGAAGTGATGCAAATTACATTTAATGTTAAAAAGGTGCAGAAGTTCAAGAAGTTGCATAAAGCTGTGAAACAGTACCATCAAGCATCAACCAAGACCAAGTTTCAGATCTTCCATGTTGGCAACGGCTGTTGATAAACTGAACCTCATTAATGTTGGTGTCTTGAATCTTTGATTTGTTATTGAATCGGTTCCTACCTTTCTCATCACTTCCAGCTTTTTATATTTGTTTTTGTGTCTGGAAAGGTGAAAACCCAAGTGAGGACGACATATGAAGGAGAGCTCAATTGGAAAGCTGCAGGTTGTTGACATACATTCTAGGTTTAGTTGTTACTAGTTGCATTATATTTGCTGGTTAGATAGATTGGTAATATAGGCCCCTTAACCTTTGGTTAGTTTCTTAGTTGTTTTGTATATTACTGGTGCCGATTACGGTGATCAAAATATACCGGCTCTTCTCACTGTTAATTTGTATGCTTATATTTCTTGTCACCTTGCATCCTCAAGGCATCTTGGAAACTGTATAAGTATCTGTTTTCTTTGAATTCACTGTTTCACAATTCCAAGCGTGTGGCTCTTGGAGTTGCATACGCGCGAACAGAATTGGTAATTCCATGGGTCCAAATTAACTGTTGAACGTTTACATTTTAAAAGCGTGATGATTGCAAGTTTGTGATTGTGTAGTAATTTGTGTTAAATTTTATTGGGCTCAGATGAAGCGCCTTTGTGTTTTAAATATTATGATAGATGAACCTTGAGTGGTAGTCCATTGGTGGACAAATTAGGTTCATAGGTTGGGTAACATAGCACTCTGACTGAGTTTACAAATTCAAATCATGTGGCACTAATTGAATATATTAAGCACAAAAACTCCTTACGTTTCACCGGTTGGTCTATCACCAAGAAAGTAAACGGTGGTTACTCAACATCCAATTGCGGTCCACAATGGCGGGACACCAGGGTACTCTTAAGAGAACGGTCCTTTCTTTGGGGCCATGCGGAAGAAGAGAACAAAAATTTTCTAGGAAGAATGTTTGCAAGCTTAAGTCTGTCGGTGGCTAAACATCACTGCTAAATTTGGACTGAGACTGCTGACCGAAAAGGATAGCCTGTGGCATAAATGTTAAGAGGAAAGTATATATTTAGGGTCTCGAACCAAGAAATTAAGTTGTTGCTGGTTGGCAGGAGTTGCTGGAAAGTTTGGTTATAATATCCACCACCACCTACCTAATTAATGTAGCTATGACAAAGAGTTGGTCATAATAAGGAAGGTTCTTGACACGTGAATAAATTTAAAAATATTCTAGAATAGTGTGGATTCCAACATTGTGGACACCCTAACTCTAGGATCGGGTTCGAGGTGGGACTCGGTCAGAGGATAATGATTTTGAACTGCTGGGTAGTATACTTGAGTCTTTATTCCGGGGCGTGCTTTGTTGTTTTTGTGAATGACATTAATTTTAATAGGGCTACGCTGTTTTTGTTGGAGGGAGTGGGTGTTGCTTTTGTCCATTCCTTTTCAGGTTCGCCTCACCTGCGGTTGCTAATCTCAAAAGAGGACCTTTGATGATCTCTGATCCGCTGCAGTTCAGGTGTAAATTTGTTGCAGCTTGCTGATTGTTTTTTTTTTTTTTTGCTAAATTGTAGAACTATCCGTTGTGTAAAAATAATGAAGTTGTCTTGTGGTAAACTTGAGGTAGCTTTTCTTGTTGTGGATCACACAAATCAATTGAATGTAGTAATGCTGTAACTAAAATGAGATTTTCCCATTTTGTAAAGGTAGTTAATAGAATCACTGGATAGGCTTTTTTCTTTGTAGAATAAGAGCTGACTAAGAGGGATCCGTCAAGTCGAGGTTACGTGAGCTATGGGCCGTGGACTTTGTTTAGGCCCACCGATACTAGTTTAGTCCAGTTTACTTGTATTCTTGTACTTGTTTAGTTACTATTTATACCGATGTACTGTAAATATCATTCACGCAACATACTCAATATAAGACAAAAATATCTTCATACACATTCTAGAATGGTATCAGAGTCTATCTAGGGTCAATGCCCAAATTTTTTTTGGCCCCAAACAAATAATATTCAAACTCAGGAAGGTGTTGTTCCTAAGGAGCCCACTTTCAAACAGGTCCAAAATTACCCAGAATGGCAGCAAGCTATGCAACGTGAATATGATGCTCTTGTGCAGACATGTACTTGGGAACTTGTGCCCTTTCATCCCTCTATGAATCTTCTTGACACTAAATGGATTCTTAAGACTAAAAGAAATTCAGATGGGTCTATCCAATGAAGGAAAGCAGGCTTGTGGTCTAAGGGTATTCTCAAACTTATGCCCAAGATTACACAGAAGCCTACAACGTAACCCTATGGTCAAACCTTATACTATCAGACTGGTGTTTTCTATTGCTATATCTAGAGACTGGACTATACATCAAGTTGATATTCAGAATGTATTTCTTCATGGAGATTTGGAAGAGAAGGTCTATATTAAACAGCCGATGGGTTTTGTTAACACTACTTTTCTCGATCATGTTTGCCTCCTAAAAAAATCTCTATATGGCCTGAAACAGTCACCTAGGGCTTGGTTTTCCAAACTTAGCTCTTACCTCATTGATATTGGTTTTTCTACCTCTCTGTCTGATTCATCCTTGTTTATCTATACACATAACCAATACATTATGTATGTACTGGTCTATGTTGACAACATTTTGTTCACAGCCTCTTCTATCAGTACGATGCATAATTTCACTACTGCCCTATCCTCTCGGTTTCCTATCTCAGCCACGGGTGAGCTTAGCTATTTTCTGGGGGTTTCTGTTCAACGGAACAACAATGATCTTTTGTTAACTCAAACCAAGTACATTCAAGATCTACTTAGCTCTACTCACATGACAGAAGCTAAACCCTGCTCGACCCCTATGTCACCCTCCTCTTCCCTAGACACTACTGACTCCCTTGATTTTCCTAACCATTCTCAGTACCGCAGTGTGGTAGGGAGTCTACAATACTTGTCACTAGCACGATCAGACATATCATATGCAGTTAACCGAGTATGCCAATATATGCATCAGCCTAAGGAACCCAAAGAATGGGTCTTTATTTTGGCAAAACCGATGTGGGCTCTCTGACGGTGTTTTCGGATGCAGACTGGGGCGGGTCTCCAGTTGACCGTCGTTCCACGACAGGTTATCTTGTCTTTCTGGGACAAAATTTGATTTCTTGGAGCTGCAGGATACAACGGACCGTCTCTCGATCTTTCACTGAAGCGGAGTTCAAATCTGCTGCCAATGGCACCGCTGAAGTGGTTTGGATCCAAAACCTTCTATCTGAGCTCGGTCTGTTTCTTCCTCACCCACCACAATGCTTTGCGACAATCTTGGGGCAACCTTCATTGCTGCCAACCCCACCCTTCATAGTCGCATAAAACACGTCTCTTTGGATTTCTTCTTTGTGCGTGAAAAAATAAGGAACTACAGTCTCGAAATGGTGCATCTTACTTCTTCAGCTCAGATTGCCGACATCCTCACAAAACCTAAATTTTCCTCTCAACTTCACAGTGTTCGAGCCAAACTCCCTCTTTCCAGTTGATTGCTTGGTTCGTGGGGGCATACGTGAGCTATGGGCCGTGAATTTAGTTTAGGCCCACCGGTACTAGTTTAGCCCAGTTTACTCTTGTACTTGTTTAGTTACTATATATACCGATGTAGAGTAAATATCATTCACGCAACATACTCAATACAAGACAAAATATCTTCATACACATTCTAGAAGAGGTCAAGGATATGGGGTTGGTATTGTAAAGGAGGTTGTTGCCGGTCCTGCATTTCATGGCTTAAAAAGGAATGGGTCGGGGATCATGACATCTACCTTGGGAACTTAAACGCCTTCATCACCATCAGCTTGAGAACCAGAGAGCGGAGATTGGTCGGTCAGCTAAGGATTAAGAAGAATGAAGTGGCAGTGAATGAGGTCGCCGATAACTTACAACAATGTAATCTCATATATTTATGAAATTACCACCTCTACATGATGACGTTGCAACAAATTAACTTCAACCAGAAGAAATTAACTATAATAAATGCAATAAAAACAGAGAATTAATTAGAATTAGAATTATGGAACAAGTTAGCGGGGTTTACGGCTTTAAGAAGCAAGCGGGGAGGAGAGAGTAGGGGTCAGACATGAAGGGACTATGGTCGGAGTCATTCCATCTCATACACTGCCAAAGGGGCCATCTCTGAATCATCGTTCTTGTTGTTCCCTCTTCATTACATTATCATGGCTTGTCTTTATATACACATGTGGAGGTGAAGGAACAACATTAGGGGGCATCCACTACCGTTAATTTCTCGTTTCCTCGGTTGCTGTCACCACCACTATCACCTTCCGGGTCGGCTGGTGCACGGTGGTTCGTAAACTGTGCTGTGGTGAGGGCGAGTAATGGGCCTGGTCGAGATAGCATTGTCGCCAGTGTGTAGTCCTGGTAAAATTAAATTATTAGATGAATGCTGATGCTATCTAATTCAGAAACAAGTACACAAAATGAGTATATATATATGAATGAATATAGTACGTACCTCTAGTGGACTCAATTGGTAGACGAGCTTACGAAGATATTCGGGTTTGAATCGGGCGCTTGTGGGAGGTCGATCTTTCCAAGCCCGTCCCGATTCAAATACAGAGCCGTGTTCGGACACATTTGGAGCACCCTGTAGGACACGACTCATATAATATCAATACACAAGTTTATTACCGGTCAAATATCCAAACATCAGATATTAAATGGAGGAGTTGTTGCTGTTGTCGACTGCCGAGACTTAACTTACGACGAAGTTCGTACGTACGGCTTAATATTTGTTATGGATGGTTGTTTAATTAAATAAAAAAAAAATCAGAATTATATATGTACAGATTGATAAATATATAAGTATTCAATAAATTAAACACGTACGTAAACTAATTAGTTAAGTAGTTCCATCTGAAGCAGATATGTCTGGATTCAATTCAAGAGACATCTAATTAATACTCCTCCGTCCTGAATGACTGTCCTGTTTACTATTTAGAATGTCGTTTGACTTCAATTTTTAACATATAAGAAATTAATTTGAAAATTTAAGTTTTGCATATGATTCCTTACATGATAAACTATATGTTACAAAATTTAGTTTTATCAAATTATTTTATCTTATATATTTAATATTGAAGTGGAAAAACGTGTCATAAAACAAACAGGACGGTCAATTCAGGACGGAGGGAGTAAATCCTGGCCCATCTCTCTTATATTATATGGGTCACAAACAAGACCAACACCTCACATGGATCCAAATGGGAGTTCATTAGAGACAGCTAGAGCTAGAATGGGTGGTTTGATGGTTATATGGTAGTATGTTCGTTCCAACCACCAACCAGACTCCCCCACACGTAATATTCAAATACTAGTATTTCCAAAAGAAAACTAATATCAAAACCATGACATGGTTATATAGTATGCTCTGTTACGTAATTTCCAAAAGAAAACTAATATCAAAACCATGACATGGGTTTTATAATGTCAGTTATATCCTTGATTTGTTTTTTCTTTATCATTGTCATGGATAAGGTATATGGAACGCCGTCGCCGACTTCACGCTACATGCCGGTGGGGTGGGGTCTTATTTACGAAATTACGGAAAACACCCTCTTTTTATCCGGCAATCAAATTCCAACAACTCCTCCATTATTACTACTAGTAGGAGTATTTTATTTATGGTGTGGGCAGTAGGGACATAGATAGTACTCTCTTCAAGATCTGTTTACTATTTGGACATGTCGTTTGACTTCAATTTTTAACATATAAGATAAATTAATTTTGATAAACTATATGTTACAAAATTTAGTTTTATAAAATTATTTTATCTTATATGTTTAATATTGAAATAGAAAAAAGCGGTGAAGATGGAGGGAGTAGTACTATCTGTTTTTCTTTTTCGAGAACCGTGTGACCCTCCCTCCATTCATCATTGAAAATTGAAATTATACTCCAGATCAGATCAGATCAGATCGCCATCAAATTCATCAAAACCCAACGAAACACACAGTGGAGTTCAGAAAGAAAAAAACAGAGCATAAGACTCGTATAAAAACAGAGGGGGATCGAGTTAGTTAATGAACTCACGATTTTCAAATCCTCGAGTGATTGGAACCCTAGCTTAAGCATGGTGGCTGCAATGAACACCGCACCAACTACCTTGTCTGGATACTTGTACATACACTGTGTTACGCTTAATCCGCCAGCACTGTGCCCGACCAAAACCACCTTAATTGAAACACACAATCAATCAAAAATAAACAGAGCAAATAATGAAATGACCATAATCATTGATCACAATAACCAAATAATAAAGATATTAAATCATAGCGAGAGGATTAATAGAATCAAAGAATTCCTCATCAATTATGGCCTTATTATATATAATATAGGGACATGATCGATCGATCCATCATAGAGGTGGATGGATATGCGTATGAGTGAGTATAGTACCTTTTCTTTTTCCGGTAGTGAATCCATGAACTATCTAACGGCCGATTATAATCTCAAAGGTGAGTATCGTATCCACATCCGTTGGATCAATTCCAGCTCCCTTCAAGTCAAGACAAGTGGCTCTGTACCCTGAAACTTCCAGCAACGACTTCACTTTGTACCAGCACCAAGCTCCTCCCACAGATACCATGGACGAGGACGAAGTGATGATGATGATGATGGATTCCCGCGGTCGCCGCTGCTGCTGTTGCTGATGGGGGCTTTTTCGCCATTTATTATAATTAGGTTGCTCTTGATAATCCCCATGATGATCTCCTCCAACTTCTCACCATGGTGAGTTGGAGACCGCCTGGCCTGGCTGGTACTACTACATATAAAAAAGAGAGGTAGCAGCCAGCTTCTTGATTTATGTATACTCTACTAGAGTACAATATTATTTCTTCTCTGTATGTGATGTGTGTCAGAGCCAGACCGAGGCGGCGTGTCCCGGACCCATAGCTTTTCTGATAATAATAAAATAATTTTTTTAAAATATAGTTTAATAAAATAAAATTGAGTAAAATATTGACGGTTGATCATAAGTAAGTAGTAAAGATAGGTTCTTATATGTGAGGTTGTAAGTTCATTATTGTCGATGATCTTTTTTTAAAGTAAAATTTTAATATACGTTAATATCGGAACAAAATTTGGACCCCATAAGATTTGACTTCTGGGTTCGTCACTGATGTGTGTTGTTGTCTACGGTGGGTTCGTTATATAAACAGTAGGATGATGGGAAGAAAGGAAGGAGACTCTGACTTTAGTCTTTAAACAGGTAGCTAGCTAGCTATATAGCAGTATTCAGTTTACGTGAATTTTGCTACATACAATCGTCTTTTTCTAGTTATCAAAATTTTCCTAATACCTCATTTTTTTAAAATAACACTTTATAGACAGTACATTATCAAAATGAGATCATACTTAACCTATTACAATGTTAATTAATATATAAAATCTTCAATTATTATCTAACAATCCAAACAAGTAAAAAATCTCATCAATCAAACAAAAAAACCGATAAATATAGACTTGTAGTAGATGGTTTTAGTCTTTTAGTTGGGTGGTTGTCGATCATGGTCCCATCATTATTTGTATCCTGGGTTGATTATTTTTATGCTAGCTTGAATTTGACTTGAATTGTATGTTACCGGCTAGAATGATAATGATGACAAATATTAGTAATGTAACGAAATTATAGTTTCTATATTTTACTAATAATTCACTTCATAATAAGTATATATAGTCCTAGCTAGATATCTCTTTCGTTTGAGAGTGATTGTTTGTTGATGATGAAAGAATAGCTGGTTAACAAAAATGCAGTAAATGTTTCTTTTAATTGTTGTCTATAAAAAAAATCTCAAAATGTTACTTAACTGCATTCAAATAAATTGAGACACATAATAACTCTAATCAAATTTCAGCTTGTGATATTCATAGACACAGACCGTTGAACAACTCTTTATCATCTTGAGAATAGTAGGTGGTATGCTAGAGCGACCCTTAATTATTTTCCAAAATAACCTATTTTGACTCAAAATTTGATGCATGTTTGGGTCCACATCATGTTATATATGGTATATAAAAGGACAAAACGAGTAGTAGTTAGAAAGAAGGGTACAATATGAGTTTTTTTTTTCAAAAGCATTATATATATATTATATAAGAAGGGATACATGCAAAGTGACACCATGTAAAACATGTGTCAACCTCCCTAACCAGCAAGTAGAGCTGTTCAAAATCTGTCCGACCTGGTGACCCGGCTTGGAAAAAAGCTCAGAAGGCCCGAATCCGACGGACTGTCCGAGCGGGCTTGGACAAAAAATGAACCCGAATAAAAAAACCACGCCGGGTCACGAAAATTTTCAAGCCCGCGGACCAGTCGGTTTTCAATATTATTTATTATTTTTAAAAATATATATAAAATAATGTTTGTCTTATATTATTTTATATAATACATATATCAAAAATATATTTAATATACATACAATATAAAATTTTACTCAAATTTATATATAATAATGATTTTGAAATTAAATATATATTTTTTAATTTTTTTAATTTAAAGAATAAAAATAAGTAAATAACCGGGCCTAGCCCGGCCCGGCCCAAAGATATAAAAACCAGCCTATATCTTTAAGAGTAGGCCCGACGGGCCTAAAAAATCTCTCTGGCCGGCCCGAACCGAGCCCGCCCACCCGGATGATCACCTCTACCAGCAAGTTACAAATGTCATTTCTAAAATAGAGTATGCTAGATTGCCTTCTTCTTCACTGACAGTGTGAACGCACCATCACCATGGCTACCGCCATCGGCACCACCGTTGGTGCTAGCGGCACAACCGGCAATGTCGGCATCGTCTGCTACGCAGACTTCATTGACAGGCATCTGCTCCACGGAGCAAAGATTAGACTCTTCGGCTCTGGTAACAACGTTGAAGGTGGGAACTGTGACTGCAAATCCCACCCAAAACCCACAAAATACAAAGAAACTAAAACACAACTTATACACAGCAAAAAACTCTCCTAACCTGAGAGAAGACAAGAAGCTAAACATATTTATTATTAAACAAAAGAACATCTAGAGACTAGATGTTGAACTAATGAGTAAAACCATGAGGACAAGTTGTTCGAAAAAAATAAGAAGACGACTACATGGTGCCAAGGGTACAGTATGAGTTGGAACACCGAGGCTAGCTATGCATATAGTATATCTTGAAAAAAGTCGTCCAACCGAAATGGTATTGGTATGTTATGGGGATGAGCTGGAATCAATCACAAAATCAAAAAAGAAAGTATAGTGACGGTGGACAACAATTAAAACATTTAGTATAAAACAAACCATTTTAGTGGGGTTATATATCTTCCTTTTTTTGATTTTTATTGAAAAATAATTACACAGATTTGATCTTGGGTCCAGTACTTTATGGAAAGTAATGTTTGCATATGATAAACGACTAATGTATTATGTATATGTTATATTGCTTTCACGCATTTTTAAAAATATCCAAATTCATTTTTAATTAGCTAGCTAGATGTAGTAATATATTTGACCCCAGATTTGACGCGCATTATAATAATAGTAATAGTAGTAATTATGTAAGAGTATAGTAAGAAAAAAGAAGTGTATTTAATTATATATAATTGAACTTGATCTACAAGGTAAAAAAAAGTTGCAATGTTTTCGAACATTATGATGAAGAGCTAAAACTTGAAAATCAAGGAAGCTCGATCAAACGAAATGTTTACTTACTAGCTTAATTAATTAACGAGTAATAATAATAACACAAGATCTTAATTAAACCTTGCTAGATCATGGGTTGGCTTTCATATTTTAATCAAGAAAAGAAACACAATATATCAATCAAGTTCTTATATGTATATAATATTATCAAAACTAACCTTTTAGGGTGCTCTTCTTCTTCCTCCCGCTCTTCTTAACTTCTCCTGGCATCTAAACGCAACGGCACCCTTCCAATATTGCTACTCTCTTTTTAACTTCTCCTCACTCACACTATCCATAACTACTACTGTAATATAACACTGACTAAGTTGAGACAAATGATCTCCAGGGGGTTGCCATTTTACTGGAACTAAAAGTCAGCTTGAGTCTTAATTTCATATTTGAAAAGTTAAGCCATGTTATAATTACTTGGAGATTTTTTTTTTTTTTTCAAGTTAGTGTGACTTCCACTCGACCACTAATTAATGTTTTCTTCATATGTTGTGTTTGTGTGGTGTGCCGATAGGTCAAACTAAAAAAGAAGAAGCGAAGAGAGATTTTTCTTTTTATAGTTATCTTTCTAATATATAACCTGCAGTCTCATTTTCATTTATTTATTTTTATAACAAAAAAAATCCTGTGAGCTAGCGATCATGTCTGTTTTTGTTTGATCTCTGGGAATCGTCTTTGTTAATTATATATGGGGTCTGTAATCGTTACTCATGATGATGGATGAAGATGGATGGTGGTGTTTGCAAAAAAAAAAAAAAAATCCCACGGAGAGTGCGCTCTGGGTAGATAGATGGGCTGACGCCCTCTTAATAGAGTTAGCGATATAAATTTCGTACCACTACTCTACACAGAAAAAAGGGCTGGGATTAGGGAAGATGATAATTTCGATCGCTTTTTAATTTTGTACCCCGTCACGAACCACGATCACATATTTAGTAGTAGTACATAATAAGAAGAGAGAGGTTTAGGAAACTCTTATATTTCCACGTCACGCAAAAAATTGAATATGGGGATTATATTTGGAAGAATTCCTCGCCTAGCTCTCTCATCTCAAGTACGCACGTAAAAAGTGTGGTTAGGAATTCCTCTTTTACAATGTTACGTCGTCCTCTTGTACTATTGCCTACTGACAAGTCATGCTAGCTAATGTAGGCTTGCACCCACGCACGTGGTGTGAATGGCGATGATTGAGCCATCACATTCCTTTTTTCGGCTTTGTTTCACTGTTTCATAACAAAAAAGGGAGATATTATATATATGAGTGCACCTTTGCAAGGATTAGATTAGATTTCTTCCCTTTTTTCTTTTGTCCCCCTAGATTTCAGGATAACGTGAAGGGGTACACTACTTCTTTCAATATAGTTAGGGAAAATTACATTATCCATAATTACGGTGCGTGTGCACATTCATATTGGAAATTTCAGTGTCTACTCTTGAGCTTCAAAAAATTATATATATAATATCCACCCATTTACTTTTAAAGTTAAAGTGAAATAGAATATGTAGGATAATGATTACATTAAAACCAATTTAGACAACGGTAAAAAATTGAAAGAAACTCTAAATTAATATTATATGACCCCTCAAGAGTTAAATAAATGAAAGATACCTAAAAAACAAAACCAATAATAAAGTGGTGAATATTTATACAATTTTCTGTTTGTTCTTTAATTATCACTTTAACATTACACAGTGTAAACTTGTGGTTTTTTATTGGTTTATATTGTTAAATTGGTGATTAATCAAAGTAAAATTTATTTGGAGCTTTAATTCAACTCATTCTGATAAGTACATTGGTGGACATTGTAATTTTCTAAAACTCATGAATAGGTATTGTAATTACCCAATACGTAATAGGTGGGCATTGTAATTTTTTAAATCTCATGGATGACAATATAATTTTCCCATATATTTATATCTCCCGGACTTTCTCCTTCCAACTTCAACCAGTCGATCGGGACTCAGGATGTTATAGTTAAGTACAGATTTTAAATGTACGTAGTCTGATTTGTCGTCACTGTAATGTAAACCAACTGAGATTAAGATTTAAGATGTCTCTGTTGAAGATATATCAATATAGTTCAGTTTAGTTTTAAAAAGTTAATTGGATCCATGGAGATGTGGCTCTCTTGAAGAAATGTAGAATTCAGTATCATCGATCGAGGACTTTATAATTCATGCTCGAAAGAAGTGTCTGTGTCGTATTTATTTGTGCAACTAAATTACATGTAAGCATCTTAGTATTGTTTGTCTGCCAAACAAAGATGATTCTACACGAAACAAACTAAGATCTCTTGAAATGCATGCCAGTGCCTATCGAGTGATTGTTACTTGTCAAAGGAAAAAAGAGAGAAAAAAAAAGTGATACTTTTATTTACACTACACTAGTGAGTGCCAGACCGCGCGCTCCTTCCCACTGGTCTCTCTCTCTCTCTGTTCATAAATGTGCCGTCCAAATTATTGGAATTCCAGCAAAAACATTTTGAAATGTGGGTTGGGGTTGGGGGGTCTACTCTACTGTGGAAAGACTTTAATGTTATAGTAGTAGTAGTAGTTTACAGTTGAGTTGGGCCACGGGAAGTGAGCAGGCCTAATAATATGATCTCAAGTGGGCCTAGAACTCATTTGGGCCTCTGCTTTTATGATACCTTTATATATATAAAAAAAAGGAGAATTCTGACAGAGGACCGATCGACATGTTTCTTTCGTTTAGTAGTAATCGTCAATCACTTTGATATCCTCACGACATCGATCTTCTACAATAAACGTATACTCTACCACTTAGTTAGTAGACATAAAACTCATCTGTAACAGTAACAATATATAATTAATAAGATGGTATCCTTAATCAAACACAACAATTTGAGACTAGTCATTAATTAGCGATCTAAGTACGTACATCTTGAAGTGTATGTATGTATGTATTTTTTTTTTTTTTTGTGATAGTTAAAGTGTATGTATGTATATAAAGTGGTAAATATGGAGAAAGGACGACATGTCAGTTTCTACCATAGAAGAACGAACAGGAAGCACAAGTATGGGTAAAGGGATAGTGAATTTATAGTTGGCCTTGTAATCTTATACTCCCTCCGTCCTGAATTGACCGTCTCGTTTACTATTTGGACATGTCGTTTGACTTCAATTTTTAACATATAAAATAAATTAATTTTGAAAATTTAAATTTTGCATATGATTCTTTACATGATAAACTATATGTTACAAAATTTAATTTTATAAAATTATTTTATCTTATATACTTAATATTGAAGTGGAAAAACATGCCATAAAGCAAACAGGACGGTCAATTCAGGACGGAGGGAGTACGTATACAGACAATGTGTTTGGTAACTAAAATGACATAAGAAAACGGTTTTGTAAAAAAAATAAAGGGAATTTTCACCAAATGCCCCTGAGGTTTAGCCGGTTTTCACAAAATACCCCTGCCTTTTCAGAATTGATATCAGATGCCCTCGAGGTTTCATTTTTAATATCAAATGCCCTTCCGTCTATTTTCCCACTTGACGTCCGTTAACATACACTATTTCTGCCCGTTTTACCCTTGCCCATAGTTTTTATGTGATACCCCTGCGCATTTACAAAGGATAGTTCTATGAAAGGGGACGAATCCAAAACCATTCGAGCATTAACTTCAGTCCATCGGAATTACCATCTGAATTTTCCTCCTACCGGTTTCGTTCTCTTTCACTCATCACCAGAGTAAGTGTCGCTTCATCATTCCTCTCACCTTTCTCTGAAAATCAACCGTTGACACTACCTTCATCGAAGAACCCCGAGAAATCACGCTCCTATGTACATTTCTGGCACTCGAAAAGTCCCACTGTACAACGGTTGAGTTCAGTGCGTGAGTTATTCAGAGACTCTAAGCCTCATCCCCGACAAAATTCAAATCGCAAAAGGAATGCCAGATCTCGAACTTTACTGCTCCTACCACTGGTTCATGACATCGTTTTTGTCCTCGGTTTTTTTTCCCTTTCGATTTGGTTTTCAAATGATTGGGTTTGTTGTGTTTGTTTTGTTCCGTAACTTCTTGCAGGACATCTTCATCTGTTCACCTCTTTGGTACCTATTTCTAAACTATTCGATGTTGTAGCCTGAAGCACACTTTGGTACTCATCTGAAATGCGTGTGAGGCTCTAGCCTAGTTCTATCACTTCGGTTATGGTCGTTTTGGCTTGTGTACCTATACGGATCTCTAGTTTGATATTGTTTTAAAGTTAATGTGTTTTTTTTAGACGTTCTAGCATTGTGATTCGAATTTTGAAGGGCTTCTCACCTGAATCTGTCTCTGACTCTAAGCCTCATGGTCTATTAAGGCTAGATTCTCAAAACAGAAGCCAATGCTTCTCGTTAACTCAGATTTGCTACCACTCATTGAGTTAATACACTCTTAGCCATAACAAACTGAACTAAAATTAGTGACTCTAAGCCCTCACCCTTTTCCGGATTTTTGGTGATTTGGGGTCCATATGTTCAATTATCTTGGACTTTCGCTGACATGTTTAGTTTGGAACTTGCTATTTTTTGAGACTATCCGTTGTAAACATAGATAAAAATAAGTTACAATATTGCGGGGGCATTTCATAGAACTATCCGTTGTAAATGCGCAGGGGTATCACATAAAAACTATGGGCAAGGGTAAAATGGGCAGAAATAGTGTATGTTAACGGACGTCAAGTGGGAAAATAGACGGAAGGGCATTTGACATTAAAAATGAAACCTCGAGGACATTGATATCAATTCTGAAAAGGCAGAGGTATTTTGTGAAAACCGACTAAAACTCAGGGGCATTTGGTGAAAATTCCCAAAAATAAAATAAAATGATAAGATGAACAATCTAGATGAAAAGAGCGACGGGTGCAAGCAACTGTGCGAGGTATATTTATCGTTTTCTGTTGCGTGACGTGAATGGCAGCATCAGCTTGACGTCAACTCAACTGACGTTTTCTACAGTAATGGTCCGTTGTGTTTTGCAGCCCTTCATTCACCACTGTCGTCTGTCGCCCAGCCCACAGCACTGCCAGTGAAGGATGACCTTGATTCGATAGTTGTTTATCACTATAAATTTCTAGCTCCATATAGGTGGGATCACCACCACGTGGAGCAGTGAAATGCCAGCTGGAATTCATTCATAATTGATGACAGAATGGGTGACGAAATCAAGGGTCTGGTCTGACACCGACACGTACGTTTTGACGTCATGAAAGCTCCCGCTGGGGGAGAATAATCCATCGCCTGTGTTTGGATTCACTCGGGTTGACTTGACTCGGCCACCGCCCGAACCCAATTGTTCTCAATCTAGAACTTCGGCTTTAGTTATTGGTCGATCGTATTTGCCACATATACTAGTATTCGTCAATGTTAAACATTCTTCTAACTAACTAATCACACTCTCCGGTTGACTTGATATCTCCCTCGGTCTATGCGTTGTGCCGCTGTTCGCATTCTCACTATGATCTGGCATTGGAGTTGCACCCCCTGCTTTTCCCACTACTACCCCCACAATCTCAAACAACTCCTCCGCACTGAACAAGCAAGGAGAGCAGAAATAGAAACAGAGGAAAAGGATCAAGAATTAATAAACCACGAAGAAGAAGAAGTCAAGTCAGGGTCTCACGCCAACTGCCTTCCTCTTCTTCTTCATCTACTACTACATCTACATCCCCCGGGAAATTTAAAAAAAGGAAATGCGTTCTAGAACCTCCCAAATCAAGGAGAAAGAGTCAGACGACGATTTCAAGTGTGAACAGGGGAGGGTACATTGATTTCATTATCCCGTCACATGATTTCCTCTCTCCTCAGCCCTTCGGTTTGGTGTGTGTTTTACTTTCGGTCAATCCAAGTCTTGATCTTTTCCACGAACCAGCATCCAATACCTGGTCTCCTCTTTCTATCTCCTTCACGACTCATAGTATATAATTTGTATCATGAACGAACACAGACGGACAAATTTCAAAATAGTTGCCCGTTTCACATCTGCGCTCCAATCACGGTACGGTACCTACCTCTTATCTTAACCAATCATTTTCTTTCCTTCTACCTGTTGGTTTGATAGTTACTTATCGCCAAAGAACCACGCTAGTCATTAATGAATGTCCTCTCAACAATTCCTACTGATTCAAAAAGCTGTGTTAGAATACAGCAATGGAAAAGGGTTTAGCTGCAGATATCCGAGTGGTGATATGTCCAAAATGCTCCAATCGTCTTGCTGAACCTACTGGTGTTCCTTTCTACATCTGCGGCGGATGTCAAACCATACTTCAACCTCAAGGTAATATACTACGTACTACAGTATTATATATAATTTATACGTGAAGTGAAGAATGAATGATTGTTTTGATCATCATATATACATTAATTAATCCATCCGTCCGTTCCGTAGTACTGACTGTTGTGTTGTGTTGTGTTTGCAGCCAAATATTGCGAGGAAAGAGGGAAAGAGATCATCTCAGATCAGCATCATTCTCCTTCTCCTTCTCCAGACCTGAATACTGAGACTCAACATCCAAACTACCACAACAGTGGCCAGAAGCTACTTACATTATCAAACTCTTGTAACATGGAACCTCAAGCTACTTCGTCAAATCATCCGTCGTGTACATCTGAGGTGAAACTTCGCGATTTACCTGTAGTAGACGATGGGAAACCTCCTACAGGACAGGAACAGGGGTGTGAAGAAGAAGAAGCTGCTGTTCTCATCTCTGAATCATCAAATCCTCTACCAAACCAGCAGGAAGAATTGTCAGGAAGGTTACAAGGGGACACGAGACAGCGTGCCAGTAGTAGTAGTGCTTTCAGGAGGAGACTCGAGTCAGGAAGAACTCATCATCTATCACCATCAGGTCATTCTTTTAACCTCACAAGGATTGAATGTGAACCGACCACCTCTTCAAATTTAGAATTCAACCACCGTCATCATCTTCCGCCACGCTCCGGCTACAGGGATCATCATCACTATAGATCATGGGAAAGGAGTAGGGGACAACCCCAGCGCCAGCACCAACAGCCGCCCTCATGTAGCTCTTCTTCTTACAGCCGTATACCATACTTCGCAGATGCTCTGAGAGACAGTAGTAGTAGGTTCCCGCCATCTCACCAATTTCATAATGCGTCACCGTCTATGCAGTTCTTCCATCCCTCGACTGAAATGAGAAGATGGTCATATCAATTCTCTCCACACTATAGGAGATGTAGGGACGGCGGTCAAGGTGGGAATAAACTGACAAGTTTGAAACAACCATTTGACTTTCACCCAGTTAACATGGACGCTTGGGACCCAAACTACAGAGAACACCACAGATATCACATGGCAGCGGCTCACCAGCATTCTGGTGAAACACATATCCGTCCGGTGTCAAATGGAGCGCCCTTCATAACCTGCTACCATTGTTCAAATGTACTGCAGTTACCTTCTGATTTTCTTTTGTTCAACAGGAGAGCCCATCGGTTGAAGTGCGACGCTTGCTTAAGCATTCTTAAGTTTCAGCTCAAAAATGGCAAGCACTTGGTCCCTTGTGATAATACCCCTGAAACCGTGACTTCTACTGGTGATATAAGTCAACTCACACAAACGAAGAATTCTTCCATGCCCCAGTCTCATGTTAGAGATGAAGTGGAACATCCTTCAAATGACGAAGACAGATAGATGATGATGTTGATAATGAGAGAGTATCAGGATGAGAGCCCGTTAGAAACAAACAAATCTCTCAGCTTCGTAGGAAGAATTGCTACTCAATCCCGAACCAGGTATATAGAATCAGCCTGGGTGAGTCAAGGTACTGTCATACTCTACACAACTCAAATTTCACTACTTCCACATAAATTATTTCCAACACAGTAAGCCAAAAAAAAAAACAGAGGTCACTTTTACAGCTGATTGAAGGGTCCAGATTGGTTGTGATTACCCTGCAACACTGTCATTCACGAGTCTTGCACACACATTTGTTTTTAGATGTTTAATTTGCCCTCTACACTTACCATTTTTGTAAAGTCTGATCATTCGTTGTGGAAAATATATAAACATTCTAATTTTCCAGTTTCAAGTATCAGCATTGTGTACCTGTTGTCAATTTACTTTATCAGGGACAGCGAGATAGAAACATAAAAGAAAAACTCAAGTACAACAAACAATAACTCCCAGTTGCATCACAGTTACCAGACTCCAACAAACCTTTTTGCTCTGACAACTAATCAACTACACATGTATATACTTGCCTTCATACCTTGATGCATTTACTATACCATATACCAACTGTCAATATATCTACAAAAAAACCTTTCTCAATAGTATTGCTTGAAACCGCTACCACTACCACTTCTTCGAGCACCACCCCTCGAACCGATGGAGATCCGATCATCTCGAAGCATGTTCATGTTGGGAGCAAGCAATCGTGTGTAACGATCAAAATACAAGAGCTGCTTCAACAACAGAGCGAATTCTCTGGGAAATCTCAATCCGTAAGATTCGCTGACTCGAACCTGCAAAAATAGAGTAATATAATACTTGTTGCTTTCCTTTCTCTCTATATTTAATCATTAGACAAACAATACATCTGAAACACACACTATACCAGATCGAGAAACAATGCATTCATCTGCCTCTCATCAACCATTACACGAGCGGATACCGCAGTCGCGTTAGTAGACGTGTCTTCTGCAGTGGCAACAATGACCTCCGTGTCCATGTCCTGCAAGCAACACATAAAATAAGTCACAAACTGCTCTGTGACTTAACCTCATTTCCCTAGCTTCACTCCCCTTCTGCCAATTCTAGTACTCTACGACAAGCCAAAATTTCTCTACAGGCAATGAGGGGATGCAGCACTTGCCTGGATTGATGATAAGATCTTTTCTAAATCTTTGGCAAAAGCATTCGCATCCACATCCTGGCCTGTAGCACCCATCTCGATCAAGGCCTTTCCCATGAGTTCGTACTCTTGTGTGCCGAAGGATGAAAGAAACGCATCCATGGCAGCCCAGGTTTTTGGTGATATGCGGCCAACAATCCCTGCGTACCATGTATGTATATCAAGATAAAAGGAAAAGCAATCTTATGCTTCCCTAGAGGGACAGTAAGAATGGGAGCTAAAGAACACTGAATATGAAAGTTATAGAAGCATCCTTCATCGAATGGGTGCTAAAGAACACTGAATATGAGGCCAAGAATCCCTGTGACCATATATGTATATCATGTAAATAAGGGAAAATCAATCTTAAGCTTCCCTAGAGGGGAGCTAAAGAACGCAGAATATGAAAGTTCAGAGAAGCATCCTTCATCTAGTCACAATATCAACAGTTGGAGGAAGTGACTGTCTGAATAGTATAGCAATACATATGCCACAAATGCAATACAGTACATGATATCCTAGTCTTATACATGCATATAATTTCAATCTAAGAGTCACCAATTTACACAAAAGGTTGAGTATTGAGCAGTAGAAAAACTACTCAACAATTAACTTCAGTAGGTAGGTTACCCAGAACACTAACCAAAATCAAGGAATCCAATGCGACCATCACGCAACAGCCACAGATTTCCAGCATGCACATCTGCATGGAAGCTCTCACAAGCAAGCAAGCTTCCGAACCTGAGAGAAATGCACATATGAATTGAAGCCGCTCTTCCTACTTGTGTTTCATCTTTATCGGTAAGACGTTAAGCCCTTCAAACATTACATTACTCCCAAACACAAAACAACCCAACAAGAGAATATTGATGATTCTTCTGTCTCACCAAACATTAAGGGCAGTAATAAGACTGGCTTCTGGACTCGTGACGAGTGAGGTTATCGAATCCAAATCAGTCAGTGGCACACCGTAAAGCCGTTCCATGGTCAGAACTCTTCGTGAGCTACAGCTGTAGTAGACTTTTGGAGCTGTAGCTTGTCCCGTAAGGCCCATTGTCTCCAAGTATCCTCGAAACGACTCAAGGTTTTTAGCTTCCTTCTCAAAGTCAACCTCTTCAAGCATTGATTCTCTTATATCTTTGACAATTCCAACCTACACGCATGGGCATAACATTTATAAATTAATAAAAGATAAAGAGTATTAACAAAAGTTGTAACTTCTTTGACTGAAATATCAGTGAACAATATGAGAGAAATAGATAAAAAAAAAAGGAACTAAAAGAGTTCATTCTTACAAGTGATGTGCGGCTAAACTCAGGGCTTACAAACTCCAAAAGACGAGCAACAACATAGATGAAATTTAGATCTGCTACCAATACATCTTCAATCCCTGGCTTCAGAACCTTAATAACAACATCCACTTGAGAGCCTTTCAGCCTAGCACCATGGACCTGAGGACAATATTTCAAGTTTTTTATCAGTCACTTGAAACATGTTCATAAAATTGGAGATAAAGGGAACATAACAAAAACCTGAGCTATTGAAGCAGATGCAAGAGGCGTTGGATCAACGTATTCAAATACATCTTCTATAGGTCTCTTTAGATCCTCCCTTAAGATGGTTTTGATATCATCAAAAGAAACAGCAGGAGTTCTATCGAAGCATTTCTGGAACTCCTCAACATACTCTGGAGGAAAGAGTGTTGGTGCAGAAGCAATAAACTAGAAATACCAAATAAAACAGAAAAGCATGTTATCAAAGATAGCAATATTTTAAAGTTCTTCTGAGAATTGTGCAATATACTATCTCACCGCTGCAGTCTGCTAATACTATGTGCAGATGAATAAAGCAAGGATGTGTATAAGGTCAACAAGCCAAAAACAAAATCATAGATCAAGATGGGAAGGGAATGTTTCTCAACTGATGGGTTGACAAAAGCAGAAGATGTTACCTGACCCAACTTTACATAGGTTGCTCCCATGCGTTCAAACAATCTCCTCAAATAAACAGGGGACAGCAATCCAAGTTGCATATCAGCTGGTATTCCAGCAGTGGTTCTGTTTGGGGCCTGGGACAAGAGAATAACAAGCAACTCAGAGAAATGAAGGTACAAATGAACAAGTAGCAGTTGCACAGATCCAATTTGATTAGTGTCACAAACTTGAAGAAGACCAAAGAAAAATTAGACACATTACCCTGGACACATCTCCCAGCCACTCACTACCAACACCGAGAACAGCTTGAACTCCTTGAGCCAGTCTCAAGGCTCCTCGTGGGCCTGTGTTTATAGAGGTCTGGACAATATCTTCCAGCAGTTTGGGCAACCCTTGAAAGCTATCTACATCAAGTTTAAGACAAAAGTAATCATAATAACACATATTAACAAAATGGTGCAGAGAACAAGCATGGTTGTTATCAGTCCACAATCGTCCTTGAAATATATCTGGCCAGAACGTCACTAACAGTTATAGATCACAACATCACTGGAAAATCAATTCAAATTTGATAGTGCAGCCCACAATTCATACCACGGATGATAGTACAGAGAGGATAATCCAACCAAGTTATTCGATCTACCTACTTCAGATTTGGGATCTGATGGGACCAAGGGTTAGGGATAAAGGATAATTTAGGAATGGTTATTTTACAAGAGCCCATTGAGCTCTACCTTCATTGTAGTGCACTTGAGCAGCAGCTTCCTTTCCCCTTGTTCAAGCTAATCACCTATTTAAGGAAAAGGACACCGCGGATTGAGGCAGCATCTAAGTTTACTCTTATTGGCCCTTGTGGTTTAGTCAGGGCTTTACCCTGAATAGGCAGAGCCTTGGTTGTAAACGGTTGATGACATTTTTGTTAATACCAATCTACAGTTTAAGTGTGTTGGTTAGTTTAGATTTGGCTCTTAAATGGAGGGGTTTCATCAGGATCTCAATAAACTTGATGGATAATCAATTCTACACTGCAACGTTTAAAATTGTGCAAGACATAGTTCTGCCACAGCTTCAGTCTAACATTAATGAGTTGTGAATAAATACACCATATCCTCTTTTGAAAGAGATCACAAAACATCCAATGTTTTTACAGCCCACAAATCCATGAGCGAGGTCCATCAGGTGTTGACAGATGAGAAACTTGAAACCCCTCATAACAAAGGAAAAACAAAATAATACCTTGCAGCCGAGACGTCAATGGATCTTGTGCTTGTGAATACTGAGCAAATATATTGAGCCGAGAAGAGTGAATTTTATACATCCTCGATCCACTTGATATGTAAGAACCAGTTAACTGTATACAAAAATGGGTAAAGAAAGAATCATAATAAAAGGATGTGGCGCTGTGCTATAAGCTTAATGATCCTAAGACATTATAATCCAATTCTCAGATCATAACTGAAACCTGTGAAATATCTGTATCCTCTTACTGATATTCTAATCACAGCGAAGACACTGAAGACGGCTCTCCTTATCATTTTGTTTGGGTTCAAATACGAAATCAGTATCAATTTCTCGGTCATACTATGAAGGAACGATATGAATAAAGAAGTTAAACCAACATCCCACACCGATAAGGTGCCCCACGTTGTTAAGGAGGACCGAAAATCGGGTAATTGAAGAAACTAAGCTCAAAAACGAAGAGCCCCTTTTTTCTTGTTCAGCTACTATTCTCGGAAAAGACGCGCAAAAGTGACGATTAAATGCGTATTGACGAAATTAAAATTCTAGGAAGTATATGTCATCAACGAATTTCTGCAAGATGGAATTATGGATAATCTCCACAGTGAAGCGAAGACGAACGTGAAAGGAAGATTGCAAACCTGGGGAGGGAAGCGGGCACAGGGGATGAAAAGTTTGGGGGCCAAAGTCGCCATTAGTGCTGCTAGTCAAGCAGTAGACAGTAGTGGCTGCCTAGGCGGGTGAATGGAAGGGAAATGCGCGAAGAAGAAAATAAGAAATCCTCCCCGCTAGTGCCAGCAGTCTCAAAGCGAGACGGAGACGATGCCACATACATAGATACCCATACCATTAAGCGGTCCCATCCATAATGTTACGTCACTGTCTCTTTTTTTATTTTTTTTTTGAAACCAAATGTTACGTCACTGTCTCTTACTCCCTCCTCCACTCCTCGTTGAATTTATTTTAGGCCGTTAAGTCACGTATTCCTGACGGTACACCAGTGAAATATATTGTTGGGACTTTTTTTTTTTTGGAAAATTTACGATATATCTCTGTTTTCTTTCGTAATTCACAATATACCCCTGTTGGTTTTCGTAATTCAACTTTAAACATGCTTAAATATTATCCAAAATTGATGAAACTTTACATGGATAATGCTAAAGTGTTATGTTTTGGTCCAATATCAAATCTGAAGTTTGTTAAGCTCACCTGTGACCTGTGGGACCCAATGAAAATTGTGACATGTTCATTGGGTCCCACATGTCACATATGAGCTTAAAAAACTTCAAATTTGATATTGGACCAAAATATAACACTTTAGCATCGTCCATATAAATTTTCATCAATTTTGGACAACATTTAAGCATGTTTAAAGTTGAATTACGAAGACCAACAGGGGTATATTGTGAATTACGAAAGAAAACAGGGGTATATCGTGAATTTTCCCTTTTTTTAACTTAACATGCCATATTTCATATATTCGCATTAGGAGGGGTTACCAAGTACCGCCCCTCCCTACTTACAAAAGGATGGTGCTTAAGCACCTCAGTTTCCAGTTTTGCAGACTGGATGAGTCTACTTGGAGTTGTGGATTTATCCCACTGCTTCCAATCAAAATAAAGGTTACAACATCTACTTGCAACAACAGCTGGAAAGTTTGAAAAAGTATCATTACACATACATAATCTGATCTCCAAACTACTACTTAAAATCGATAAAAAAGTGGGATACAAGTGGGGGGCTTCATATCTTACACGTAAGATAGCATCCATCTTCTCCATTGTTTCATTACAATTGATGAGCACCAAGATCTTGTGACATCTTCTAATCACAGCTTGCTGCAGTCCATATCGAATTGTATCCATCTCTAACAGAAAGTTCGAAGCATCGCTCTTTGATTTCCTGTTAAAAACTAACTCCAGGTCACCCGAATGCAATATAAATATGCCACTACAGATAAGATTGTATCCCATGCTTCTATTACAATAATTTGAAAAAATAATTTCATCCTGTTTGATACTGAAACTGGGCTCTTCATGAGCCATCTGAATCTTGTTCAGATCTTCCTGTTGGTACGCTTCAGTGTAAGCCAGATTGCTATTGATGCATTCCAAAATAGCAAGCTCCGGATTATGTTTCACTTTGTTCCTAGCATCATATATCGCCCACATCCTGTTAACAATCTTAGCAGTTCTTTGTTTTCCCCATCCTAAGGATTCTGAGATGATCCAGTCTTGGATTGCATTATCCTTATTGTTGGGGAGGTCTTCAATAACTAAAATACCATTCCACGCATCTTTAGAAGCCCAACATTTAAAGATACTATGACTATCTGTGTCAGGTATTCCACATAGAAAGCAAGCTTCACTTCCACCTAATCTTCTCGAGATATTGGCTAAACAAGGAGAAATTCTGTTGAAGAATTTCTAAATATACAGGTAAGCTCTAGGGGGGATAAGGGAAGAGACTAACTTCTTTTTGAGGGTTGAAAAATGAGTAGAAGGTTCAGAAGCAGATTCTGAGTTGCAAGAATGGATGATTTGAGAGTAACCTGATTTGACTGTGTAGCTACCCGATTTTGAGTCCACCCAAGTCCACCCATCATTAATGTCAATTTGAAACTTGGTGCTAAGGATAACTTGTTGGTCTATAGGAAGAAAATTATCAGCAATCATCTGTCTGTTCCAGGTTAAATTATCATGATTCATCAGGTGGCTAACACAGGCAATGTTGGGATTCAAAGGAAGTTTTTGTATAGGGTTAATGGGATGGTTTTTAGCCAGCCATGGAAGCTCCCATATAGGAGTATTTTTACCATTGCCAATGACTCTCAAGGATCATTTCTTAATAGGGTCAATTGCAGTAATCAGCGAGGACCAGATTGGGCTATCTTTTTTTCCTTTGGAGGCTAGAAGGATACTTGAGTGAGGGAAATAAAGAGCTTTCAGGGATTTACTAACCAAACTCTGATCATTGGTGAGAATTAACCAGACTTGTTTAGCTAAAAGAGCTTGGTTAAAAGCTGCAATCTGTCTAAAACCTAGCCCTCCTTGGTCAAAATCAGAGCACAGTGTCTTCCATTTTTTCCAGTGCATACATTTTTTATTACCAGACCCCGCCCACCAGAATTGGGCACATATAGAATCAATAATCCCAGCAGGGAGTTTGAATAGAGACATGGTGAAAGTAGGAATGGCTTGAAGAACACTCATAATAAGGGTGGATCTAGCAGCATGGGATACAGGCCTGTTCCAACCATGGATTTTCTTTTGAAGCGAATCAAGAAGGAAGCTAAATGTTTGTTTTTTGTTTCTGTCCACTTTGATGGGTAGGCCAAGATATTTAGAGAAGTGGTTCACCTGGTGCACATTTAGGATTCTAGCAAGTCTCTCTTTCAGCTCTTGAGGGATCTTTTTGCTAAAGACTATCTCAGATTTGTCCTGATTGATTTGATGACCCAAGGCTTCAAGAAAGGCATTTAAGATAGTGGAAAGGGACTGGATGTTTGAGGAGTTAGCTTTCCCATAGAAAATTATATCATCTGCAAAAGCAAGATGAGATATAGGGGGCATTATGAGCAAGTTGAATACCATCATAGATTTGGAGGTTAGTCATGGCATTATTAAGGGATCTGGACAGAGCTTCTTGGGCTATAATAAAGAGAAAAGGGGATATAGGGTCCCCTTGTCTGATTCCTCTTTTCTGACAAAACACCTTACCAGGAGCACCATTCACAATCACTGACTCTTTCACCGAGGTAACACAATTCATAACAGGAATTCTCCACGAGTCAGGGAACCCCATGGCCTCAATGATTTTGTCTAGAAAGTTCCAACTTAGCCTATCATACGCTTTACTTAAATCTATTTTGCAGGAAAACAGTCCTTTCTTTTTGGCTAAGGATCTCTCAATTTTGTGGTGAAGCTCCCCCGCTAGAATGACATTATCAGTGAGGAGTCTCCCTTTGACATACCCCGATTGGTTTTGGGATATAATTTGGGGGAGAATGTGTTGTATTCGATTGGCTAGCACTTTGGTGGCTATTTTGTAGGTAAAGTTGCACAATGCAATAGGTCTGAATTTTGTGAGGGAAGTAGCACCTCTTTCTTTGGGGATAAGGGCAATGTAGTAGTCATTGAGTTTAGGGGGTAGAGGGTTTCCATCTAGAATAAGCAAAACAGTCTCGATAACTTGCCTACCAACATCAGACCAGAAGGTTTTAAAGAAAACTCTGTAGACACCAAAAATTCTCACCCCATAAAGCAAATTCTGAAATAATAAGTAAAATAAGAGGGTTCATCGCCTTTATTTTTCAAAAACATATTAGCGTGTGTGCTAAAACAAAACCATCGTTTTATAATCCGTTTCAAACCCGTCCCTCTTTGTTTACTTACTTATTTTACTATGTTATTTTATTCTATTTCGTATTCGCTTATTTATTCGTCTAGTTGTTTTACATTGTCCTTACCTTGTGTCATTTTGTTACTTACTTAGCTTATCTTATTTCATTGTTATTTTATACGTATTTTATTTTTAGTATTTGCCTTTATTCGGTTTTCATCATTATTAGTTTCTATCATTTTATGTGTGTCTTTTACTGTTATTATTCATAGTAGTATATTCCATTTTGTTGCTTATTTGATTAGGCTTCCTCTTATCTTATTTTATTCTATTACTTGTTTATTCTATCTTATTTTTCGCTATTCGTACATATCTAATCCAGTTTCCGTTTTGTTACATTCACTTGTATTTTTTATCACCAGCGTACTAGTAATATTTCATTATTTCATGTATCATTACGTTATTTCGTCTAATTTATTTTGCATTATGTTTTATATCTTATTATTTACATTCCACAATTTCATGATTCTTACGAAGAAAACAATTCATTTTAGTAGATTAATTTCTTTCGTCTCACCGTACATTCATATTGTAAACGCTAGCATCTTTGTAGATTTATTCAGTTTGAATTAAAACTCTTGTAATTTTTCTTGCATTTATATTTCTAGTTTTGAGTTAGTGTAGCTGGTTAGTGTACTCACATTGGAACCAACAAGTCCCGGGTTCGAAACCGGAAGAGCTGGGGTGTTTTATATTTTTCTTCTTCAGCTCGTATTACAAGTCTATTATTATTCCCTACGTCAACATACTGAATTCTACCATAGTTTAACTGGTTAGTGTGTTTGGGTAAGGGAGCAAATGCCCATGGTTCAAATCTGGGTGTGAACCAAAGGATTTTTTATTTTTATCACCCAATTTTCAGTATGCCAAACGGATCCCAATCCTTGTTGACCCAAAGTCAAACCAGAAGCAAAGTAAAACCCTAATCCCCATCGTTGCTTATAAATGGAACAACAAACAAACCCTAGGAGGTGAACAGTAGCCGCCCCGATGTTTTTTCCTCCCTCTGTCGAAACCTTCTGCTCCATCGACCTCCTGGTGATCTTCGTTCTTCTACTTCATCAAAAAAAAAAAAACTGAGAACCCTAACCAGAATTCTTCTCATCGACACCCACTCCATTCCTTATCTCCATCTACTATGGAAATCGGTCTCCCTCAACCTATTCTTCTCCACGTTCCGGTTGTTTTCTTGATTCGCCACATACCTCTATACTCGATGACAGAAGATAATAACCTCCACAAGATTTCGAGCTATCAAACCCGTTTGAGAACGCCACTATCTATGCTCCAATCTCGGTGTCTCAATTAGATGCTGTTTGTTCAGAACTCATGAACGTGCGAACCTTGATTTCTCGTATCTCCATCTGTATCTCTGTTCGATTGCTTCTCTAGTATTGTTTACTTTGATTACTGATTTATTGTTTCTGTTTCAAGTAGTGTCCTACCCCTTTTGTACTTCAAATTCGACTAGACTTGACAGTGATTCAGAGTGCATTCACATATATGCGCGTTCGAGACTTTACCCGATAAGGGTGGCTCATCTCTCTGACTAACTATTTGCCTGCATTTCCCTCTCTTATGGTTATTCTTCGTTTTTGAGTTTTTAAGTTCTTTTGGAGGTTGTAATCATAATGGTTTGTGTTTCCTGAGTTTTCGAATACACTGTAAATTGTTCAATTACAGTTTAAGCCATCGGCTCTACCCAGTAGATTCCAGACCTCGGTTGAACTTTTGTCTTACTTGCCATCTACTCGCGTTTTGCTCTGTCAATGATCTTGTTCAAGATCAGTTCCGAGACAGGGATTTCGATCCCATATGATTTTGTATTATTATTGCCTGTCTATCTGTATTTATTGACATTGTTAAAGCCCGACAGTTACCATGCCGACAAAGGTTCAGAATCTGTTCGTTATGCTTGCGGTGCAGCATTGCTTCACTAAGTTAAAGTTTGCTCAGCCTAATCATTTTAGTTTGTTTGTCTATCTGCACTTTAAATTCATATACTGATCTGCTGTATATCCACTCTTTGACTCGTTTTATTTGTATTCTGGTTGAGGTACCTTGGACTAAATCTCTAGTTGAGTGTGTTAAGCTTGCGGACATCAGTAGAATCTCTTAATTCTGGGTGACCTTGCCAATTTCGAGCCTGATTTGCGAATTAGGGGCCAAACTCTGCAGATTCTGGTGGAACCCTGCAGGCCTTGGGGACCCCACTCTGAAAGACCGGTTACAACTCCCGTTTACAATGTTTCCACTGGTTAAGTTTATTAAATTGATCGATCGCTCCATGTATTATTTTGCTTTGAATATTGTATTATCATTCCTTGTTTCTGACCGTATTTGGGTTTGTATCGACACCTGTTGCTGAACTTTTTTTATTTATTGCGTCTGATTTCTATTAAATAACGTGTGAATGTGAAACCACCTTTTCATGAGTTCGATTTAAGTCAAAAAAGGAAAACACATGATTTCTTGAATTCGGGTTTGCAATTCTTTTTACTTGCCTATTTACCGTCCTCTTTTACTGCACATACATATTGCTTTATCTTTCTTTCTATGTAATTTGTAAATTTAGTTTTGTGCACTTTAACTTTTATATAAGCCCTATTTATTATCCCCTAGGACCCTTCAATTGACAGAAAAGTTTTGGATGTATTATCGCTCCACACCTAACGGGTCTCTCATTCGTTTCGTGGGGTAATAATCTCCTATAACTTCATAAAACACTCAAACCATCTTTATATGTATATAAGAACAAAAGCTTTAAAAACAAGCCCTTAAGGCTACCTTAGGAGGGTTTAGGATGTGAAACCACCCCATGTCTAACGGGTCCATACGTTTTATGTGGGTGGAATCCTCCTTTGCCTTCAACACACCCATAATCAAGAGTTAATAAATCAAAATTGATCCATCTCACTTGTTAATATCTCACAAATCAGCCCAAATCAATAAAGCCCAACCAAGGCCCAAGGCCCAAATTGGGCACCAAAGTCCAAATCAAACCCAAGGCTCATTTCAGCCCAAAAACATTTCTTAGCCCATCCAAATAAAAAAGCCCAACAATCAAAGGCTAAAATCAGGCAAACCCAAAACCACTTCAGCCCAAATCGAAAAGCTCGCTTCAGTCCAAATTGAAAATCCCATCTTTGGCCCATTTCTAAAAATCTCATTCAAACCATTTCGAATCAAAGGCCCAAGGCCCAAATCAAAATCAAAAGCCTAAGGCCCAATTTTCAACCCAATTTCAAAATAGACCTGATTCGGCCCGACTTCAAGCAAGGCCCAATTCGGCCCGAACCCACCAAGGCCCAATTCGGCCCGAAACCCCAACAAGGCCAATTCGGCCCAAGACCACCAAGGCCCAATTCGGCCCGAAACCACCAAGGCCCAATTCGGCCCGAAACCCCAACAAGGCCCAATTCAGCCCGACACCCCAACAAGGCCCAATTCGGCCCGAATCCAAATTTGACGTTGGTCCAAATTTGACCAATTTGATTTTTGACCAATCTGAACTTTGACCTTGACCCAACTTTGACCAATCTAAGTTTGACCACTCAACTTTGACTTTATCCCACTTTGACTCGGTCTAACTTTGACACGACCCGTTTTCCAACCCTAACCCAAATTCAGTTCAAACCAAATTCGATTCAAACCCAATTCATTCAACCCAATACAATTCAAACCCAATTCAAACCAATTCAGTTCAATTCCATTCAATTCAAACTTAACTTGTAAATCTTGTTCAAACTTCAAAAATCCAAAAATTTCCTTTCTCAAATTTCAAACAATCATTTAATTCAAATTTCATCCAATTTTCAAAGAAACTATTTTGTGGAATTTTAAAGGAAAAACTCTTCTCACATCACAAAAAACTCTTCTCAACAAGCAGAAAGTTCTTCTCACATATATAGAAAGTTTTCTCCTAAAAACATTTCTTAAAATCAGTATTTCTTCATCAAGAATTCCGAACAACTTCAAAGATTTTCTAACTCAGTTTTCAAACTCAAAATTAAACCGTTTTCAGGGAACATGGGATGTCTAACACCTTCAAAGAATGTTTTCTTCCTAGTTAGATATCACTTGTTTCTTTTCTAAAATAAAAATCCGAGGCAGGGCACTGGGGTCATAACTTCCCTTGTCGCAGTCTGGATCTCTTTAGGCGGGGCATTAGGGTGACAAACCTCCCCTAATTGCAGCCTAGATTTTTACAAGGCGGGGTGCTAGGGATGTAACCGCCTTCCTAGTTTCAGCCGGGATTTCAGAATCGTCTAATGTAACACCCCTACCGTTAATCCTATGCTTACCGTCTAATCGTCCTGTTAATCCTACGAGTTCGCAGCGGAATATTACTACTTACTACGGCGGGTGAAACAATGCCGCTAACCGCCCATACGGCTAGCTAGGCTACTAATACTTACAGTCACGGTCTGATGAACATGTGTACCGAGCTACTAAAAACATTACTTACTGATTACAAATACATTCACTACCAAAGGATTACCGAGTGTATAAATATATCGATTACATTCCCATATCTAGTTTCCAAAAAGAATGAGTTCCTAACAGCTACTCATCTATACCAAATTGCCATCCTTTCTATACCCAAAAAGGTGTACCACATGGTACACCGGCTAATCAAAAACAGTAGCCATGTACTACTCAGTACACCCATCACAAATTCATTGTTTACATCACAAAAGGAAGACTAGCAAATAAACTAAGTCTTCATCAGCTTCACCCTTCTCTTGCACCTGCATTTATATTAAAAATGGTGCCCCAAGGGGCTCAGCAAATTGCTGCGCATAAACTCCGCATATACCGAGTGCTAGCAAGGGTACGCCGACTAATTGGCGACCGCTAAACATGCTTGTTCATTACTCATACATACATGCTTTCATACAATCATACATACATGCTCATTACAATTTACAATTCAAGGCAACAGTACAATAGAGTCCACGATACTTACCTTCACAAGAGTTAGCCAAATTAAGCATCCGGGTTAATCGGAATGCTATTACTCTTTTACTCATTCACATACTTATTCTTACTTTCACATACTTACTTACATTTACTTTTACTTACTCATTCTTACTTTCTTACTTATACTCAAGTTAAGTCGTCGGGACCTCCGGCCTTGGGGACTACTCCGTCCCACATCCGGGATTTACTTGACTCACCAATCCGGGATGCTACCCATTTAAGGGGTTTGGGCCGCGGACCAGCTTAAGAGTCAGGAATTGGAGCCAACCTCTCGTGACTCCGCATCCTCACGCGTGGCCGAAACTATATCGGACTTCTACTCATTCCAACTTAATTACCAATTTAAGTTAGGATGGTTAGCTTGTTAGGAATAAGTTAGAAGTCCATTCATAAACACATTCGGTCACAATGTAATACCTCATACATACACACATTCATTTCATCCATACATTTCATGAATTATACAAACTAAAAGTTAAAGAAAATATACAACAACATACAACACTACATATTCACAAGTATGCATATTAACTCCGATTCGTGCGTTTATCTTATTTGGTGATCAATTAGCACACAACACACAAATCAGAGTAGCCATGATAGCATACGGGGCATGAGGAATTCATACGTTCACCGTTGTCCGTAATTCCAAACGTCCTTCGATGTCACAATTCAAATCCTAAGATATACACACAGTTGAATGATTAACTATCCACAATTACTCAACTTGTACTCTTACTATGTTTTCTAACTTATATTTACTAAGTCCTTACCTTTCCTATACTTACATTTTATTTACTTGCTTTTGATTACTTACATTGGTTTACTTACCTACATATACATGTACGCATGTATAGGTGGGTATACATACATATATAATCTATATATATATAATATACTAGTTACATTCATTTAGTTTTAGTTTTTTTTTTTTTTTGTAAGTTATGGGTCGACCGACCCACCGACCGACCCAAGCCCTGGGTCGGTCCATTCCAGTAAGTTTCGTTCTCTGAAATTTCTCCCGACCGACCCAGAACTATTCCGACCGACCATACACCTCTGGGTCGGTCCATTGCCGAGAGTTTCGGATCTGGTCCAAGCTCCGACCGACCCACCGACCGACCCAACCTCTGGGTCGGTCGAAGTGCGAAACTTCGACAACAGAAAATTCGAGTCCGACCGACCCATGTCCGACCCACGGCTCCTGGGTCGGTCCATTCCCGAAAGGTTTATTTTCATTTCTTAAGCTCCGACCGACCCAGGGTCCGACCCAGACTTGGGTCGGTCGGTAGCAGAATATGCTACAGACCTTGTTTTCTTTCCATTTCTTCCCATTGTTTCTCCAATCTTCCTACATATATCCTAACATGTTTTTACACAATTTAAACACTCTAAATCATGCTAATTCATTTCCTAATTCATTACACAATTCTATCCTAACTTATACACATAATTTTCCTAGTTTCACTCCAACACTCTCCTAGTTTTCTTTCCTTACCATATTATGCTACAGATTTTGCTGTCAACACTCCTCTTCTACATCTCCCTCTTCTATTGTCATTTTAACTTCTCTAACACCTTATAACTACATCAACTATCTCTCTCAACTCTCCCTCTATTCATTTCAATCTAAATCTGTTACAACCTTGATCATTCACCTAGTTTCAATTCACTAAGTGTTCTAATCCTAGATGAATTTTGCCATAACCTCCCTTGTATTTTTATACACTCACCACAAGTTCTAGTTCACATTTTAACACTTATCTCACCTGTTTCAATAACCAAAAACATACAAGCTCCTATATACAAATATCAACACCAAAACAACACTAAAACACTCCTAAAATTCCTGCACTCAAACACTACATTTCCCAATCTGTGTTTTAACCGTTTTTACAATGTTTCAAAGACTTCAAAATGCTTATTCCCTCTTACTCTTTATACTACTAATGCATTATACTTTATAATACAAATTTTCATTCTAAAAATCTGTTACATTACATATATACACAAGACTACACAATGAGAGTTCTCACCTTGTTTTCCCTTCTAGGTTTCCTTCTCTTCTTCCTTCACTCTTTCTTTCGGTTTGCAACTCAACTTTTCTAACACTACAACCCATACACAAATATATTTCAATACACCATTCAATGCTAAATACTAACCCTAACCATTAATCAAGTTTTTAATCTAGGTTTTAGGGTTTAGAAAATTTATTACCTTGCAAGAGCACAAGAGCTGTTTGGGTTAGCTCAAGAACAAGATTTCTCACACCACCACAATGCCAAAATCGGCTGGAGCAAGAGAGACCAAACAAGGGTTTAGTCACAAAATTCGTTTTGCCATTTAAGCTAGGAAAAGATGGAGTTTTTGAAGAGATTCTTACCTTAAAAGAACAAGGAGACCAAGGTGGCTCTAATGGTGGTGTTGAAACCTCCAATGGTGCATACCCATAAAATCGAAAGTTGGTGTTTTCGGATTTTGAAAGGATGAAAGTGTAGCTCTCGAGGAGAGGATTACAATGGTGGTGTTTTTATAATTTTTGGAGAAGTTTCAAGCACTTAACAAGATGAGAGAAGGAGGGGTTTGTGTTGTTTCTCTTCTTTCACCATTGTTATCGGTCAAGAAGGAGGGAAATAGAGGGGAGGAAGGAGATGGGTACGTGAGTGAGAGAATAGAGAGTAGGAGAGAGAGTAGAAAAGTGAGAGTGAGAGTTTTTAATTTTTGTTTGTTTGTGTATTAGAGTGTGTGTGAGAGAGTGAAATAGAGAGGGGGGGGGGGGGCCGGCTGGCCACACCACACACACACACATATTGCACTTTTATTTTAAAAGTGGACACACAACTCTTGGTTATTTCTACTTCTACCCCACAACTTCCCGTTTTTGACAGTTTTTACTAATCTCTCGTTTTATTGATTTTATTGGTCCTAAAGCTTCACTAATATTTATTAATGAATATTTAGTTGACTAAAATTGTTACGAGTCTATTTGACCCGCTTAAAGACACGTTTTCCCGGTTACCTCGAAAAACGCGCTTTAAGGTTCGTTAGTGATTTTAATCCGTTTTAAGGATCCGTTTTCTTCGGGATTTGTTCCCTTGTATTTATTTATACTTAATTAAGCTTCTAAATTACTTATTAGCCTAATTAATCACTATTTTTAAATACGGGGTATTTCAATCTACCCCCCTTAAGAAACTTTGCCCTCAAAGTTGCTCAAGGTTAATAGTTTGCTTATTCTACTCATTAGGCAAACCGATTGTCCTAATGTGTCTTACTACACCTATGAGGTGTTTACTTCATTCCACATTACAAGCATACACAATTCGAGTACAGTACACAATTCACAATTCACATACACAATGCATCATTCTCATTCATACCATACCACAATACATAATACATACATCATTACCATTCACAATACACATTACACCATACACCGTACATTGCACATACACATCATTCATTACAAATTACACATACATACCAAGTTCACTTGCACTACATGTGCCATACAAAATGCAATGCTTACCCCGAAGCAATGCAAAAGCAAAAGGGCTCTACCCCCCTTAAAAGGGGTACGACCCGTACCCGTATATTACATCCTAGACTAACTAGTCTATGAATAACTGTGGATACTTAGCCTTTATGGCATCTTCCAACTCCCATGTCGCTTCTTCGACATCATGGTTAGACCATAGGACCTTCACCATTCGAATAGACTTATGGCGAGTGTCTCTGGTCTTCCTATCAAGGATCCTCACTGGGGTTTCAACATATCTCATGTTTGGCTCAATAGATAGTCTCTCGGGCTCCAACACATGAGAAGGATCAGCCATATACTTCTTGAGTTGTGACACATGAAATACATCATGGACACGTCCCAAGTCCTCAGGTAAAGCTAACCTGTAGGCTACTGAACCAACTCTTTCGGTGATAGTGTACGGCCCTACAAATTTTGGGCTCAACTTGCCCTTCTGACCAAAACGGAAGACACCCTTCATAGGTGAAACGCGCAAGAACACTTGGTCACCCACGGCGAACTCAAGATCGCGTCGTCTCACATCCGCGTAGGATTTCTGTCTATCTTGGGCTGCCTTCATATTAGCTCTAATTTGCTGAACTTCAGCTTGTACTTGCTCAAGGTACTCCGGTCCTATGATGACCGCTTCGCTTGACTCATCCCAACACAAGGGTGTACGGCAAGGTCTACCGTATAGAGCTTGGAAAGGCGACATCTTAATCGAGGCGTGATAACTCTTATTATACGAGAACTCGATAAGATGAAGCTTATCTAACCAACTCCCCTGAAAGTCTAAGGCACATGCCCGAAGCATGTCCTCCAGTGTCTGGATGGTCCTTTCTGTCTGACCGTCGGTCTGAGGATGGAAGGCGGTACTCAACTTCAATTCTGTACCCAACGCTTCCCTTGTAGCTCTCCAGTATCTCGAAAGAAATCTGGTGTCGCGGTCAGATACTATGGTCTTAGGGACTCCGTGATGTCTGATAATCTCCTTATCGAATAGCTCAGCGAGCTTCACTACCTTCCAGGTGTCCTTCATCGGTAAGAATCGGGCCACCTTGGTAAGGCGATCTACTACTACCCAGATCATGTTGAGTCCTCCCCTGGCAGGTGGGAGTCCTACAACAAAATCCATGGAGATATCATGAAATTTCCACTCCGGAACTGGCATCGATTGTACCATTCCGCCCGGTCTACGATGTTCAAATTTTACCTTCTGGCATGTTAAGCATCTTAGCACAAATTCTGTCACATCTGACTTCATCCCAGACCACCAGAAGTACCTCTTCATGTCTTTGTACATCTTGGAGGCTCCCGGATGGACTGATAATGTAGAACTATGTGACTCTCGCAGGATACGATCCCTTAGCTCTGCATTGCTTCGGGGGACGCATAGCCTGCCATTCAACCGAATCAAACCATCTTCATGTAGCTTGAAGTCGTACTTCTTTTTCTCAAATGTACCATTCTCGATCTTTTGTCTGATTTCGGTTAGATAAGGGTCGCTCAACTGAGCATCTCGCACCTCGTCAACCAAGCTAGAAGAAGCGAGTAGCGAATGGAGCGAGTGTGCTCGACGGCTCTGGGCGTCGGCTACTACATTAGCCTTCCCTTCCTTATACTGCAAGTTGATGTCGTAATCTGAAAGAAACTTCATCCATCTTCTTTGTCTCAAGTTGAGTTCTTTCTGAGTAAATACATACTGTAAGCTTTTGTGATCGGAGTAGATGGTGATGCTTACCCCATAGAGATAGTGTCGCCATATCTTCAAGGCGAAGACAATGGCTCCTAACTCTAAGTCGTGAGTCGGGTAATTCTCCTCATGCTTTTTCTAGCTGGCGGAGGCATAAGCAACAACCTTGCCATGCTGCATGAGTACGCATCCCATTCCTTTGCCTGATGCATCACAGTATACCTCAAATCCCTCTGTGCCCTCTGGAAGAGTAAGGATGGGCGCTGAGGTCAATGAGTCTTTTAGTTTCGTAAATGACAATTCGCACTCGTCTGTCCATACAAACGGTGCATCCTTTTTCATCAGTGTAGTCATGGGCTTAGCGACTTTCGAGAAGTCCTTTACGAATCTCCGGTAGTAACCGGCTAGACCAAGAAAGCTCCGAATGTCGGTAACAGTCTTAGGTCTAGGCCATGATCGTACAGCTTCTATCTTAGAAGGGTCCACTGAGATACCTGCGCTCGAGATGACATGACCAAGGAATGATACCTGATCGAGCCAAAACTCGCATTTGGAGAACTTCGCATACAGCTGGTTCTCGCGCAGTGTCTCAAGCACTTTCCTCAAATGGGTTTCATGTTCCTCTGGTGATTTGGAGTATACAAGTATGTCGTCGATGAAGACAACAACTGAAGTATCCAACTGCTCACTGAATAGACGGTTCATGAGGTCCATGAATTTAGCTGGTGCATTTGACAAACCGAATGGCATCACTGTGAATTCATAGTGGCCATATCTGGTACGGAATGCCGTTTTCTCTATGTCTTGTTCCTTGATTGCAATCTGATGATACCCAGAATGGAGGTCACTCTTGGAGAAGACTGATGCTCCTTTCAGCTGATCAAATAGGTCGTCGATGCGTGGCAATGGGTATTTATTTTTGACTGTGACCGCATTCAGCTCGCGGTAGTCAATACAAAGGCGGAGGCTACCGTCCTTCTTCTTCACGAAGAGAACCGGTGCTCCCCAGGGTGATACGCTCGGGCGTATAAACCCTTTGTCGAGTAAGTCTTTCAACTGCTCCTTTAGTTCGGTCATTTCTGCAGGTGCCATGCGGTACGGTGCCCTAGCAATGGGACCGGTACCTGGAAAAAGGTCAATTTCAAATTCCACCGCTCTAGGTGGTGGCATGCCGGGTAGCTCCTTAGGGAATACATCAGGATACTCAGATACTACCGGTACTTCATCACTGAACTCTGGATCTCTCTCCAGGTCTTGTACGTGACACAGATACACTTCATGGCCCTTTCTGAGCTCCCGGTACATAGCCATAGCAGATATAAGGGTGGTCGAAGGCTCTCTAGGTCTCTGGCGGTAAGATACAGTAACCCCAGAAGGACTCTTGAGCAGCAGTCGATGCTCGGCGCAGAGGATTCTACCCTTGTGCCGCTCCAACCAATTCATTCCAATGATAAGGTCGAATCCCAATCCATTGAATTCGATGAAGGAAATGGGAAACGCCTCCTTTTTAATTTCGATGGTGGCTGATTGGTAGTATTTGGTACACTTTACTCGTTCCTTCGATGGGAGAGTAACCATGAAGTTCGGTATCTCATCCGCATCTAGCTTCAACCTCTTCACAAAGGATGGTGATACGAAGGTGTGAGAGGCGCCGGAGTCGAATAATACATTGGCATCAATGCCGTTTACTGGGAATGTTCCCGTTAAGATGGTGCCGCTTCTGTCGGCTTGTGCTTCGGTGAGGATGCTCAGGTTACCTTCGGTACCGAGTCCACAACCTATTGGATTCACAATTGGATAAGTATTGATGGTGGACACAAGTGGAATTAAATCAACACCGCTCTTTATTGATAAACCAACCATCATACATGTCGTGTCTCTAATACACGTTACTAATACATTACATGATACTAGGAATTTAATACTTTCTAAAGGTAAGGTTCAGGCGTCCTGGTTTCATGTGTGTGGCATTGATTATCGCCGGTGGTGCTGTGTTCAACTTGATCTTGTTGATCCCGTGATACAGCATCCTAGAGTTTCCACCCATGATTAGGACATCTCCTGATCTCAATACCAATTTCTCTGCGAGGTCCACACGCTTCTGCTCGCTATACATAAATACGGCGTCATCACCAATGGACCAAGACACTACGGGCACTCCTTGTTCAAGAGATTCCGTTGTCTCGTCCTTGTCTTGGTGTAACCCAAGTCGTCCTTCTTTCTCATAGAAGTTGACGATACAGAGGTCCGCTTCAAGTGCGGGGATTGGTTCATGTTCGCATTGTTGTGCAAGTTCTACTGCTTGTGTGACGAGTGTCTGAAACTCTGAAGGTATTGTCGGTGGCGTCGCTCCGTCTTGTGATCGTGTCTCTTGGTATGTCTTGGTATAAGGATTCCAATCCTTTCCCAAGCACATCATCTTCAGCTTCATCTTCGCTCCACCGGGGAATTCGGGTGTGTAAAATCCTCCTTGACCCGTTCCTAGCTCGTTGCATCGTCGAATGATTGAGATTTGTGCTTCGGGTGTCAGGTATTCCCTTAATAGAATCATACCTGGTCGGATGACCTGACACTGTTCGTTGGTGTAGTAGTTGTTGGTGATGTCGATCCCTTCTTGATTCAGGGTTACCGGTATTGGGTAACAGATACTAAAGTTCCCTATGGTTACAATTTTCATCTACGGTGAGTACTAGTTTCAACTACTCCATTTCATGCTTAATATACACTTCATTTATTTACTCATGCATTCACTCATACAATTACTCTACTACTAAGTATGCTATTTCAAGGATTAAAGGTTTAGGTGATTACCTTGGCCGGATTTCGAACCGGGCCCATCGCGGTCAATCACATGCAGAACAGGCTGCCTCTGAGGTGCGCCTCTCTGAGGGCCCCGGGATCCCGGTCCCTGAGGTGCCTGCTGGGCCGGTGCATCGCCAGATGCCACCTCCTTGCCCTCTCTCTGCTTGTAGTTCTGGAAGGTACCCTTCGGCTTTCCACCCTCTGGGCACTTGTTAGCTGTGTGTCCCAGCTTCTGACAGTTGTAGCACTTGATGTCTCTCCCAAAACAATCTTTACCAGGGTGGTCCTGGTTGCACTTTCTGCACACATAGGTGCGGCCGTCGGAGAAGGTTTTGGCGGCTCCGGAGCTAGAACCTGAGGTTAGAGGGTTAGCACATGTGTGCGTGGATATACTAGATACGATACTTGTATGAATACGAATTGGAAGTAGAATTTACCCTTAGGAGGGTGTGATCTCAGTGGCTTAGCTGCCACCGGTGCAGAATAACCAATCTGAAGGATCTCAGCTGGTTTGCCCTGCTCAGCATGGGCACTGCTCTCACTTGGGGACTTCTTCTGAGAAAAGAAGTTCCCTTTCTTCTTCTTCCTTCCAGCTTTTACCCTGGTTCTGCTCCTCACCATTGGTATTCTTGTTATTGGCCTTGCGCTTCAGCGCGGTTTCTTCATCCCTCAATTGGCAAGTGATCTCAACGCGTGAAGCCGCGTGATAGCACTCCTGAAGTCTCAGGTATTAGCCGGGATGATGTTTAAGAAAGGATAAGGAAAAGATTCAAGGAATTCAAGGAATTGAAATGAATTGAATTGATACTAGGGTTAACTGATATTTACCTGAAGGGAGGTAAATCTCGTGTAGCCCATACCGTACCTAAGGCGATGGCTCAGACCGCCATAAAAGCGATCGACCAACACCTGGCCGGTGTATCCAAGATCGGGGAGGAGACGGAGAATGGAGGTGAAAGTCCGATAGTACTCATCCACAGACATCTTGTCTGTCATCCTTAAGGCGTCAAGTTCAAGCCTCTTCTTGGTCTTGACATGTTCAGGATAGTACTTTGAACGGAGGAGTGAGGCAAAAGATTCCCAATCAAATGTGGGGTCATTGACGTGCTCATTCTTGATTAGCTTCCACCAATCCATAGCAGCATCTTTTAGATAATAGGCAGCAATTCTGACTCGAACTCCAGCAGGAGCTTCGAGTGTCTCAAAAGCGGTCTCCATTTCGGAGATGTACGCTTCTAGCTTAGCCGGATCACTCTCGCCCCTAAAGCAAGGAGGGCGGAGTTCCGCTACAGCTTTCACCCAGTTAGCTTCTCTGGGTGGAGGGGGAGGGATTGGCCCCGCTTGGTTCTGTTGGTTTTGTTGGGATTGTTGTACAGCTTGTATAACTTGTGGTAGCATCTGTGCTACCGTGGCGGCAACGATTTCAGCTATCGTTTGCGCGCCCGTTCCATCTGAGGCTTCGCCTCTAGTTCGGCCTCGGCCTCGTCCTGACATCTGAATGTTTAACAGTTACATTAGGCTCCGCAAGATATGACTCAAAGGTCTTGGCATTTAAAGCAAGGTATCGTTCCTAAGAACGTAAAGGGTATCCGTTGGTAACAACGGTAGTTCCTAGTTAGGTTTCTAAGTATCCGTCTTAAGACGGTTGCCATCCTAACTCGGTAATTTCCTATGCTCGGTACTTTGGACATCAGAGCGTAACTACGCTCTGATACCACTTTTTGTAACACCCCTACCGTTAATCCTATGCTTACCGTCTAATCGTCCTGTTAATCCTACGAGTTCGCAGCGGAATATTACTACTTACTACGGCGGGTGAAACAATGCCGCTAACCGCCCATACGGCTAGCTAGGCTACTAATACTTACAGTCACGGTCTGATGAACATGTGTACCGAGCTACTAAAAACATTACTTACTGATTACAAATACATTCACTACCAAAGGATTACCGAGTATAAATATATCGATTACATTCCCATATCTAGTTTCCAAAAAGAATGAGTTCCTAACAGCTACTCATCTATACCAAATTGCCATCCTTTCTATACCCAAAAAGGTGTACCACATGGTACACCGGCTAATCAAAAACAGTAGCCATGTACTACTCAGTACACCCATCACAAATTCATTGTTTACATACAAAAGGAAGACTAGCAAATAAACTAAGTCTTCATCAGCTTCACCCTTCTCTTGCACCTGCATTTATATTAAAAATGGTGCCCCAAGGGGCTCAGCAAATTGCTGCGCATAAACTCCGCATATACCGAGTGCTAGCAAGGGTACGCCGACTAATTGGCGACCGCTAAACATGCTTGTTCATTACTCATACATACATGCTTTCATACAATCATACATACATGCTCATTACAATTTACAATTCAAGGCAACAGTACAATAGAGTCACGATACTTACCTTCACAAGTTAGCCAAATTAAGCATCCGGGTTAATCGGAATGCTATTACTCTTTTACTCATTCACATACTTATTCTTACTTTCACATACTTACATTTACTTTACTTACTCATTCTTACTTTCTTACTTATACTCAAGTTAAGTCGTCGGGACCTCCGGCCTTGGGGACTACTCCGTCCCACATCCGGGATTTACTTGACTCACCAATCCGGGATGCTACCCATTTAAGGGGTTTGGGCCGCGGACCAGCTTAAGAGTCAGGAATTGGAGCCAACCTCTCGTGACTCCGCATCCTCACGCGTGGCCGAAACTATATCGGACTTCTACTCATTCCAACTTAATTACCAATTTAAGTTAGGATGGTTAGCTTGTTAGGAATAAGTTAGAAGTCCATTCATAAACACATTCGGTCACATGTAATAATCATACATACACACATTCATTTCATCCATACATTTCATGAATTATACAAAAAAGTTAAGAAAATAACACACATACAACACTACTATTCACAAGTATGCATATTAACTCCGATTCGTGCGTTTATCTTTTTGGTGATCAATTAGCACACAACACACAAATCAGAGTAGCCATGATAGCATACGGGGCATGAGGAATTCATACCGTTCACCGTTGTCCGTAATTCCAAACGTCCTTCGATGTCACAATTCAAATCCTAAGATATACACACAGTTGAATGATTAACTATCCACAATTACTCAACTTGTACTCTTACTATGTTTTCTAACTTATATTTACTAAGTCCTTACCTTTCCTATACTTACATTTTATTTACTTGCTTTTGATTACTTACATTGGTTTACTTACCTACATATACATGTACGCATGTATAGGTGGGTATACATACATATATATATATATATACTAGTTACATTCATTTAGTTTTAGTTTTTTTTTTTTTTTGTAAGTTATGGGTCGACGACCCACCGACCGACCCAAGCCCTGGGTCGGTCCATTCCAGTAAGTTTCGTTCTCTGAAATTTCTCCCGACCGACCCAGAACTATTCCGACCGACCCATACACCTCTGGGTCGGTCCATTGCCGAGAGTTTCGGATCTGTTGTCCAAGCTCCGACCGACCCACCGACCGACCCAACCTCTGGGTCGGTCGAAGTGCGAAACTTCGACAACAGAAAATTCGAGTCCGACCGACCCATGTCCGACCCACGGCTCCTGGGTCGGTCCATTCCCGAAAGGTTTATTTTCATTTCTTAAGCTCCGACCGACCCAGGGTCCGACCCAGACTCTGGGTCGGTCGGTAGCAGAATATGCTACAGACCTTGTTTTTCTTTCCCATTTTCTCCCATTGTTTCTCCAATCTTCCTACATATATCCTAACATGTTTTTACACAATTTAAACACTCTAAATCATGCTAATTCATTTCCTAATTCATTACACAATTCTATCCTAACTTATACACTAATTTTCCTAGTTTCACTCCAACACTCTCCTAGTTTTCTTTCCTTACCATATTATGCTACAGATTTTGCTGTCAACACTCCTCTTCTACATCTCCCTCTTCTATTGTCATTTTTAACTTCTCTAACACCTTATAACTACATCAACTATCTCTCTCAACTCTCCCTCTATTCATTTCAATCTAAATCTGTTACAACCTTGATCATTCACCTAGTTTCAATTCACTAAGTGTTCTAATCCTAGATGAATTTTGCCATAACCTCCCTTGTATTTTTATACACTCACCACAAGTTCTAGTTCACATTTTAACACTTATCTCACCTGTTTCAATAACCAAAAACATACAAGCTCCTATATACAAATATCAACACCAAAACAACACTAAAACACTCCTAAAATTCCTGCACTCAAACACTACATTTCCCAATCTGTTTTAACCGTTTTTACAATGTTTCAAAGACTTCAAAATGCTTATTCCCTCTTACTCTTTATACTACTAATGCATTATACTTTATAATACAAATTTTCATTCTAAAAATCTGTTACATTACATATAACACAAGACTACACAATGAGAGTTCTCACCTTGTTTTCCCTTCTAGGTTTCCTTCTTTCTTCCTTCACTCTTTCTTTCGGTTTGCAACTCAACTTTTCTAACACTACAACCCATACACAAATATATTTCAATACACCATTCAATGCTAAATACTAACCCTAACCATTAATCAAGTTTTTAATCTAGGTTTTAGGGTTTAGAAAATTTATTACCTTGCAAGAGCACAAGAGCTGTTTGGGTTAGCTCAAGAACAAGATTTCTCACACCACCACAATGCCAAAATCGGCTGGAGCAAGAGAGACCAAACAAGGGTTTAGTCACAAAATTCGTTTTGCCATTTAAGCTAGGAAAAGATGGAGTTTTGAAGAGATTCTTACCTTAAAAGAACAAGGAGACCAAGGTGGCTCTAATGGTGGTGTTGAAACCTCCAATGGTGCATACCCATAAAATCGAAAGTTGGTGTTTTCGGATTTTGAAAGGATGAAAGTGTAGCTCTCGAGGAGAGGATTACAATGGTGGTGTTTTTATAATTTTTGGAGAAGTTTCAAGCACTTAACAAGATGAGAGAAGGAGGGGTTTGTGTTGTTCTCTTCTTTCACCATTGTTATCGGTCAAGAAGGAGGGAAATAGAGGGGAGGAAGGAGATGGGTACGTGAGTGAGAGAATAGAGAGTAGGAGAGAGAGTAGAAAAGTGAGAGTGAGAGTTTTTAATTGTTTTGTTTGTTTGTGTATTAGAGTGTGTGTGAGAGAGTGAAATAGAGAGGGGGGGGGCCGGCTGGCACACCACACACACACACACATATTGCACTTTTTATTTTAAAAGTGGACACACAACCTTGGTTATTTCTACTTCTACCCCACAACTTCCCGTTTTTGACAGTTTTTACTAATCTCTCGTTTTATTGATTTATTGGTCCTAAAGCTTCACTAATATTTATTAATGAATATTTAGTTGACTAAAATTGTTACGAGTCTATTTGACCCGCTTAAAGACACGTTTTCCCGGTTACCTCGAAAAACGCGCTTTAAGGTTCGTTAGTGATTTTAATCCGTTTTAAGGATCCGTGTTTCTTCGGGATTTGTTCCCTTGTATTTATTTATACTTAATTAAGCTTCTAAATTACTTATTAGCCTAATTAATCACTATTTTTAAATACGGGGTATTTCATCTAACTCCCTTCTACTTGATTTCAATGTTTTCGGTTTTTAACGTTTTAAAACCTGGGAGTTAGAGACGTTATTAGGGTTTGACCGAGAGTATCCCATTCATGATACTTCTCCGTAAATCCTATATCTCGACATAAATTCATTGCCCCATCTTTCGAGCCTCGGCACTTACCATTCATTAAGTGTCACGCTCGAGGGGGTACATAGGGTGATCCCTCGGGATCATCCGCCCTTTCACAACAAAATAATTTTTCAAACCTCGAACCTAAAAAACCCGGGACCTCTCCAAAATTCCAATTGCCTCACACACTCAAATCATCTTCAAAACTCCAAATCACTTCACACTCAAATCATCTTCAGAACTCCAAATCACTTCATACTCAAATCATCTTCAAAACTTCAAATCACTTCACACTCAAATCATCTTTAGAACTCCAAATCACTTCATACTCAAATCATCTTCAAAACTTCAAATCACCTCAAACTCAAATCATCTCCCAAATCCCAACTTCTCTCAAACTTCTAAAGTCTCACAGGTCCGAGCGCCTCTCAGACTCAAACATCTCAATTTCTCTACCATCTTAAGATTTCAAACGTCTCATAGGCCCGAGCGTCTCATAGACTTTGATATCTCTTTATTTTCACCATTTGAATGTCCCAAATGTCTCATAGACCTGAGCGTCTCGCAGACTAACACCTAAAACCTAAAACTCCTCGAAAGCTTCAAAACTCCTCGAAATCTCAAATACCCCCAAACTTCAATTATCTCACGGACTCAAATCATCCCCCAAATTCCAATGTCTCACAGACACGAGTGTCTCACAGACTTTGTTATCTCAATGATTCGAATGTCTTACAGACATGTGCGTCTCACAGACTTGAGCGTCTCACAGACCCGAGCGTCTCACAGACTTCGACATCTCAAGGTTTCAAACGTCTCACAGACCCGAGCGTCTCACAGACTAGCATCCCAAACCCGAAACTTCTCGAAACTTTGAACCCTTCTAAATCTCAAACACCTCAAATATCTTCAAACTCCAAAACTTCCAAAACCCAAATACCGTGAACTACGTAAGGTTTGATCTCAACAGGGAGTTGAGTACGTAGGCAGCCCATCTAGGGTGCGACCCCATTCCAATAAAAACCCTTTTTCCCACTCTAAGGTGTTCTTCATAACTCTCAAAACACATAAAACTTCTTCGGTTTCCCATAAACTTTAAACCATCAGACTCTATATCTTGTCTATTCACTCAACCCCTGGTTTTCCCAAACCTTCATTCTATACTCATTCGAATTCATCAATTCTTCTTCTTGGCGCTAGTTTGGCAGAAAAGCTCGCCTCATTCACTCGTTTTCTCTCCTCCTGTCCTAATCCTATCCTTGACTTTTAAATGAATCTCTCTAAAAAGGTTTTGAAAGAAGGCAGTCCCGACAATTGGAGACCGAGGTTTCCTCGGGCACCAATCCGAAGTCGTGGTCGTTGCCACTTCTAAGGGGTGTAACCCAGTGCGAACCCACACAGAATCTTTGGTATGACCAGATAAGTCCAATCCATTTGCAAATCTCAGAGTCAATTAACGGTTCTTAGAACCCTTCTCCTCCCTTCCTAGTTCCTTAGGTCAAACTAGGTGGCGACTCTAGTCAATTTCCGCCCTTAGGGCATAAGTCCGCGTGGAGCCCATTGAGAGCGGGTGTAGTGCACTCTTGCACTCTCCCTTATGCTTTCTAGGAAAGACGGACGATTTAGTAGGTATTTGAGGGCTGCCAGAATAACGGGTTTTCACCCTCCACAGAATGGCATTTTCTAGGATCTAGGCTTTTCAGTCAAGAACCATATTTAGATAGACCCCCCCTCATACCGAAAAATCACCCTCCACAAACTCCATTAAACCCATCAGGACCCGAGGCTTTATTTGTGCCTAATTGCTTAGAAGCACTCACTATCTCCTCATTGGAATAGGGTTTTTTCAGATCATCAATGCACTCTTGGGGCAGAATCCCAGAAACCTCTGGCAAGAATCTATCCAAGTTCATAACAGGAGCTTCCTGAAAAAGCTCATCAAAGAAAGAGGCAGCTATAGAATCTAGCTCAGCCCAATCATACTTCATGATACCATTTTTATCCTGAAGGCAAAAAATTTCATTCCTTCTATAGTTCATAGAGGCTCGACTATGGAAAAAAGCAGTGATTTTGTCCCCCTCTTTGATCCACCTATCCCTAGATCTCTGTTTCCACTTAGTTTCTTCCTTAAGCAAGAGCAGCTCAATTTCAAGGAGGAGTCTATTTCTATTGGTAATGGCCCAAGCATTCTGGAAATTTAAAGAGATTCTCTCTAACTCCTTTCTTTTGAGACTAAGTTTGTGTTTGATTCTAGAGAAAGACCACCCATTCCACTCCAAAAGTTTCATTTTACATCTAGAAACATTGCTCATAAGATCCTCACTTGAATCACCCCAAATGGATTCCACAATAGATTTACATATTTTGTCCAAAGCCCAAACATTCTCAAATCTAAAAATACTCCTTGGTTTTTTGTGGCTCCCTAAAAGTTTAAGGAGGATAGGGCAATGATCAGAACACTCTCTGGGAAGGTGGTGGACAGAAATAGCAGGAAACATGTTAATGACATTCTGAGAAGCAAACACTCTATCTAATATGCTTATAGAAGTAAAGGGTTCAATTTGGCAATTTGTGTAGGTAAAAGGAAACCCAACAAAACCTAAATCCACTAAATCACACTGCAACACAACCTCCCTGAAGGGGTCCATTTGATCATCTCCTCTCCTTCTCCCTCATTTTTTTTCATTTTCATGGAGAATCTGATTAAAATCCCCTCCAATAATCCAGGGCATAGAAATATTTGATTTGAGAGTTCTAATCAAATCCCAAGAGAGGTGTTTTAACTGCCAATTAGCCCAACCATAGAAACCAGTAAACATAAAAATTGCCATACCTGGGAGTTGGACTTCAACTGCAATATGGTGAGGAGAGTGGTTGAAAGGTCTGATGGTGCACTCCTTAGACCATAAGAGAAGAAGACCCCCACTTTTCCCATTACTACTGACTGCCCACCCCAAGTAGTTCCTCCATCTTCTAGCTATATTCTCCATATCCACATTGGATTTATGGGTCTCCATCAGAAACACCAGATTGGGTTTATGTTCCTTGATAAGGTAGGACACCCAATCTACTGCACAGGGGCGACCCAACCCCCGGCAGTTTAGAAAAAAGGCAACTCATTTGGGATGGCAGCCCTGATCTTGCTCAGGGTCTGCCCTAGATTGGATGGCCTCATAGAACTCAGTCTCCTCCAGCTCATCCAAAAGTGCAGGTTAGCTGATCATCAGTGGACTAAGACCATGGGTCTTCCTTTTTTTGTTTTGAAAGTTTCACAGTGTCTGGTGCTGAGAGAAGTGTCTGGGAACATCTTAGCCTTCCCTTTAGAAAACACATGATGCTGAGAGGGGGAACCAACTTGATCCACATTAGCCGAATTGACCACACCACATTTAGTAACATTCTCAGGGGGTAGCTACTAACAACTCCAATCCTCAAGGGGAGGGTGGGTGTCATACCACTGGAGGGGGTCAGGATAGTCTTCTGTTTGCCACTAAAGTCCTTACTGAAAAAGGATATTGCTTGGTTCCAATCGAACTGGCTGAAAGTGCTCCTGGGCACCACAGTGGAGGGGTAAACTTGAATTCCCGCAGAAGAGAGAAGGTTATTGGTAGAGGTAACCAAAACAGAGGATAAGGGGGAGGAGTATTGGTTGAAACCTAGGGGCGGTTTAACTGAGTGGCTAATTTGGATAGTGGTAGCAGGGATGGGAATAAGGGGATTGGAAGATAGATTGAGAGTTTCTTGAGGAATTGGTATTGAAGGAGGGATATCAACAGGAAGAGTAGCAAGAGTCAGGTCAACATTAACAGAGGAGGATCCTTCATTGGGAGATCTTTCAGATTGAGCCACCATGGCCGTGAGACTATCAAGAGCTCCTTCATCCTTCCATTGCTTCAGAAGAGCAAATTCAGAGGCTTCTGCTAAAGCCGCTGCATATTCAGATCGAATCCAAGGCCCGAATCTATCTGGGACAATCTCAGCATCTTTAATAAACAAGCAATCAGGCATAATGTGACTCACTCTCCCACACCTATAACAGATACTTGGAAGATTCTCATACGACAATCTAAAAACCCTATTACCCTGGTCCGTTTTGACTATAAGCATGCGACAAAGTGGCTCAGAAATTTTTATTTCCACTCTAATGCGCAGGACTTTAGCAGCTAAAGGGTTGTATCTCTCCTGGCACTCCACAAACTTCCCAATACAATTTGCCAGTTTGATCGCAGATTGCTTGTTAAAAAACGCCATGGGGAGTTTATGCACTCCAACCCATATCTTAATCGAAGTAGTATCATGCTCTTCTATATTTATCTTAGGGTTTATAGTAGTAACCGCCAAGAGCCTGTTCTGGAAATGCCAGGGGCCGCCAGCCAGGACATTTCTCATGTCCGATTCGCACGCAAATTGAAAAGAAAATCTGTTGAATCCTACCTCAGTAACTCTAAAGCCCAGCTTTGGTTTCCAGATGTGAGACATCACATTTTGAAGGAGTTTGGGGGTAACTCGATTTGGACTCCAAATCCTACCAAAGAGGGCTTTCTGGAACTCAGGGTGGTGTTGCAAATTAGAAAGGCTACCTTCATCAATAAGACTAGCTTCTGCCGGATGAAGCTGGATACAGGAACAATTGGCTATTATGGAGTCCATTGGAGGGGCGCAGGCCAAGGTAGGAGGTATACGGTGGATTAGAAGACTAATTAGGGATATTTTACTCCTAGTATTCGAAACGAGAAAAGGGACGGGTAGATCTGAAACTATTCTAATTTTTTTAGGGCTTCTACTAAAGAGTCAGGAGGAACAAGCAAAATATCATTTGCTTCCGAGAGATTGTTAATGCTTACCTCGACAGGGGAGTTAAGTCCGCCTGAAGAAACCAAATCCTCTGCAGCAACTTCATCAGAGATAGGCGCAGGGAGGAGATCTCCTTCCTGGTTGTCGTTGGAAATCGGAGGCATTGAAGTCGGAGGTGACATGCATGCGGTGCGGGCGAGAGGCTGAGAGAGGCAGGCGCTATTCCAACGCTCCCCTTTACAGACCATCATACCGGGAGTTCTCAGGGGAGAGCTAGCCTGGACTACTGTCAACGCTAGGGAAGCAGTAGCCCAAGAAAGAGGGGAAGAGGCGCGCGTGGCAAGGCGCGTACTCTTCTCTCTACTTTTAACCATCGTAAAATGCGTTTTGCGCATAATATATTGTTGGGACTTGGGTGTGCACTAGTTTACGGTTCCAACTCCAAATTCCTCATATTCCACTAGTTTTTCAGGGAACTGTGATGTTCACGTTCTTTGATATTTCGTTCATTTACTGCTTCTGATCCCACAATCTCAGTAAGGGCTACGTGACTTTGAATAATGGAAGGCGAGACTTGATTAAGATAACTGTGGTTCAAACATAATAGTAGTAGTAGCTAACTACTAAATGAATGATGAATTGAGAGACAAAACACTAGAATACACGTAATGCACGAAAACAATTTATTGGTACTCCGGCGGAATGTGCATTAGAATCTGACATATATTGAAACCAAGAGGAGATGGTGCGACTTCCTAGTAATGCTTCTAAAAGCACATAATATGTGCGTGCAACATCCTCCCAACAAACATCAGAGCATCCACATGTTGACTAACAATATTGACTCCAAAGAAGAGATTTGGGCAGTCAATGTAGCCTAGAGAAGGCGATACCAATATCAAGAGCATCTGCATCCTACGCACAGAATTTGATGAACGCCATAAGAAAAGTTCAAGCTTGTGAATGACAACTCCTATGTATACATTAGCAACTGGAGTAGAAAAATATCAAAATTTCAGGGCCATCAGATTGCCGCAGTAAAAAACCGAGACAATCGTACATGATGACTAATCAGAGCCTTCCCAAGATGGGTTTAGCCAATTGAGACCAGCATATTACACAAGGAAAAAGAACTGGAATCAAGAATAGTGTTCTATTGATCAGAGACAGAATCCGAATCAGAGTCAGAATGCAATTCAAAAGGTCTTGTCATGTTCGTGTTCATTTCAAGAGGGGAAAGTCCATAGTCATTGTCATCACTTGATCTACCATCATCCTCCACTTGGTTGGCAGTTGATTTTTCACTTGATCTACCATCACACTCCACTTGTTGGGCAGAGGATTCTTCTTGGTTGTTCGCAGCAGAGTGCTCTATGGATATAGTCGCCGAGTTGAATGCTTCTGGCCTACAAAACAAGGTAGAGATAGAACCAGTCAGCAAGAAGTAACTGGTAAAGAGAATTAATATTTAGAACTGTCGCTATCCTTGCAACCCTTCAGGTATGACAACTAGAAATGTGGTAACCAATGACAGTAAGAGAACATGAGATCATAGATTTAGTTCAAAGAGGAGACATACCATTTACAGGATTTTTTTAACTAATGAAATTGTTCATAAAAGAGGACTTGAGAGACAATACAAGCCACTTTGCTACCAGCTTCCAGAGCTTCCTTCATACCACTATCATTGACAACAACAAAACTCGCTGTAAAACAAGAGCCGCTAATATGAAATATGTATAAAAGTCAAGTCATCATAATATTTCCTCCATCCAGTGAGATTAGTTGATCAACAGTTCAAAGAGATGTCATCTTTACACTTTAATTATAAACCTTCAGCGCCAGATCAACTGTGAGCAACGGTAATAACCCCTTAGTGCGTCGAAGATTAAGTTATGTATATCACTTGATTCTGATTTCAGAGTGTTTTTTTCCTTCGCTTGGATATCAAGGTTATAAAGAAACATATACCAAACTAAACAAAAAAGACCAAAACGTAGCATCTCACTAATGCCTTTTAGAGTTGAAGCTAATCCATCGTACTTGGGTCGGATGTTAGAGAAGTACACCATTGATTCTTTTATAGATTTTCTCGTAAGAATTGAACTAAAATGGATTTTAGCAACTTGAACTGACATCTTGTCGAACAATTTGGACCGCTCAAGTCTTTTTCTTTTCCTACTACTTTCTGAGGTTTTAATTCTTTATACATGCATGATCATACACTCTATAGCAGAAGAAGGGGACAACAATATCTGTTACCGATCTAGTAATTAGTAGTGGGCCTAATCGTCCAACCCGTATCAAAAAGACCCCAAAGCATTTAGCTGATTATGTTCCTTCAATTTAGGTTGGTTAGGATATTTCTCCAAAGCATTTTTGGTTTGTTCTTATCTCTACGCATGTTTCGATTTGGATATTGCTTATTTATTTAGTGATTTGGGAGTTTGGTGAGATTATTATGAATGGAATATTTTTTTATTGTCTATCTTCCCTGGCCTTTCTACAAGTCTACCCCTCATCTCCTTCGTCCTCTTGCTCGATCTCCCCTACAGTATCATATAAATAAGTTTTGATATCCAATCTCTTGGCTACAAGCATATGTAGTTATTTTTTGCTACATTTAAAATTGTACAATTTGTATAGTATAAAAGTACAGGTTTTGTAAACTTATTATACAGTTTATGAAGTTAGTATGTACGTCTAGTATTCAGTAATATCATAATTCAATATATAACTTTACATATATATATCTGTACATTTTTTATTTACTAACTGTACAGTTTTTATAGAACAAATATACATATATGTAACCATCTATAGTTACATTTGGATGTAGCCAAGAAATTACCTTCGATATCACTAGTGTTTGTATGAATGCAATTGTAGAAGCTACAAATTTATGGAAGACGGTGGCATGAGATACGTTACATAGGCAACTACAAACACCACTCGAGACCAACTCCTCCCGAGTCTTGTTTTGATACATAGCATCTCGCCGAGTCTCTTCATGCAGGCCAACTGGCTAATGCATGGTATTATCTTCTACTACAAACTTAGGAATTGACTACTCCATATTATCTCCACCTGTTATTTACCCTGCTCCCAAGTAGGGTTATCAATCTTGACACGAACCCAAAATTTGATCTGAAACTGACACGCTAAAATGTGGGTTTGGGTTATAATTTTCAACCCGAAAAACTTTTTGGGTCGGGTTCGGGTTGTGTTGCTAAAAACCCGGGTCGGTTTCGGGTTTGACCTGGCAACCCGATTTCGACCCGCAACCCAAAAATATTTTTAAAAAAGAAAAGAAACTATACATATTCTTATAGTTATGGCAAAACCCTAAATATATCAAACATGTAACCATTTATTTTTGATGGTTTTATATGTTATGTTATATTGTCTTGGTAATTTTGTGTAAAATGTGTATTGATAGTATAATATTTTTAATTTTGGGTCAATTTTGGGTCGATTTCAGGTTGACTTCGGGTTGTCAGGTCAATTTCGGGTTGATTTCGGGACGGCGGGTCGGGTTCAGGTTGACAAATCACAACCCGTTTCAGGTTCGAGTCGGTTTCGTGTTAGGGTGAAACATGAGTAGGTCGGGTTCGGGTTGAAGTCAACCCGACCCAAAACCCAAAATTGACAACCCTAGACCCAAGTGTTACTGTTTCTTAAATGTTTTGCTTATGTTCAAAATATGCTTTGTTGACTATTGGGGTTGCTTCCCGGTCTTTGTATCAATAGTGCTTGTGAATTATGGCCTGCCCTCACTGAATCTTTGAATGCTAAAGGTGAAATACCCCAAACCTTAATATGTTGGTTAATTACATAATTAATATATTTTAAGACTTAATTAGTCATTAGAAACATGTGGAAAAAATTCCCGAAGGAAACGGATCCAAATAGTGGGTTAAAAATGCAAAACGGGCTTTAAAGCACGTTTTTTCGAGGAACCCGGGAAATGTAATTTTAAATGGGTTAAATGGACTAATAAAAATTTATAGTCAATCATATGGCTATAATTAAATATTAGTCAAGGTCTAGAACCATAAAAATAAATAAAACAAAAATCCGGAAACCGGACCTGGACTGTTAAAACTGACAGTTCGGGAACTAACGGGAGTTATCTGTTAAATGACCATGTGCCACCTCATCTCTACTTTTACAAAAAAAATTGACTTTTCCCCCTTGTGTGAGGTAGCTCACGTTTTGGGCTCCTCCCTCTCTTGTTAATTACTCCACTCTATTAGTTAAAGGACAAAAACAATAAAAGTACATGTTACTTTAGTCCCCCTCTCACACACACTCTCTCTCCCTCATTTCTCTTGTCTCCATCGATTTCTCTCTCCCATTCCCAGCACCTTCTTCTTCATTTTGCTCCTCCATGGCGATTTCTTGAGCCCTCTCAACCCCATCTTTCTCCTTCCTTGTTCCCTCACCAAATCAAGTCCAAATCGAAAATAAAATACACCAAAATACTCACCTTGCTTTGGAGATCATTTTCCACCTTTCAAAATCTTCAAACTCCACATTTGACTTCCATGGGTATATCACATTTTGAAGAAGAAGCTTCACATTCTTGAAGCCCATCATCCCCTTGTTGTTCTAAGGTAAGAAAGAACTCAAAAATCCATTCATTCTCCCATTTCACATGGTGGCCGATTTTGGTGAGTACTAAACACCATTATTTTCTCTCCATTTTAGCTTGTTCAATCTTTTGAGGTGTTGGAGCTAGCCCAACTTCATTGCCAAACACTTCACCTTGAAGTAGAAGGTAATTCCCTCCAATGGTGTTTCAAATAATTACTAGGTTCTAGGGTTAATGGAATAGCTTCTAAAACCCTCCATACTCATTGTAATTGTCTTGGCATGGTCATTAGTGTAGCAATAGACCCCGTTGGAAAACAGGTTGAGGAACAAGGAGTGAGAAAGAGAGAAAGTTGAAAGAAAACCCAAGGTAAACAATTTACCTTATGTTGTGTGGTGTTTTAAGAGGTTGTGTTTTATGTTTGTACAAATATGTATATGCTCAGTGAAATGCAGGTGTTGCTAATAATATGAGGAAATTCAGTGTTTAAATTATTGTTGTTTAAGGGCCTAAGAGCCAAGCTTTTAAGGTTTATGAACATTGGGAGCTATTGTGATTAAATGGTGAGTTGTAAGTGTGTTTGGTGCCTTGGGTGAATTGATGGTTGAAGTGTTTTAATGGGTTAAAAGATGAGTGGGAACATGAAAAAATTGTGGGGAGAGCATGTCAAAATTGGTGTAGAAATGTAATGGTTCAAATACATTCTAAGTGGGAGCAACTAGGGAGTTACAAGTGTTTTGAGAGAACATTTAAAGAATTTGGAGACGAGCTTGCAAATGAATTTGGAAGGGGATATATGAAGGTTTTAGTGTGCCTAATAATGTAAGAACACCTTAGGAGACTTGTGGAGAAGTTTGGGAAAGATTTAACAATTTTTGGGCTGATTTTGGTGGCGTCCGACCCAGAGGTCCGACCCACAGTTGGGTCGGACGGCCTCTGTTTGGACAACCGTGAAGTTTCTGGAATGGTCCGACCCAGATGGTTGGGTCGGACATGGGTCGGACGGGCACGTTTGGAAGGTTGGAAATGTTTCTGGAATCGTCCGACCCAGAGGGTTGGGTCGGACATGGGTCGGACAGGGTAGAAGTTGCAGACCCGAATGTTTCTGGAATGGTCCGACCCAGGTGGTTGGGTTGGACATGGGTCGGACATGGTAGGAATTTTGGGACCCGAGAGTTACTGGAAGGGTCCGACCCAGAGGTGGGTCGGACGGTGGGTCGGACAGACCAAAACTTACAAAAAAAAAATGAAAAGAAAGTGGCAAATGTAGTTAACCCTAGGGGGTATAATGGAGGTAATCTAGGGTGAGTTAGGCATTTAAAACATGTCATATAATCATGTAAAATACTTAGTAAAGTTTGAAGTTAAGTAAATAAATTGACCGAACTTACCAATCATGTTTAGGAACAACGTACGGTGGAACCCTAGAGCGGCAAGGACCAAGGTATGGTTTTCTTGCAGTCCGTTGCCTACCGGTTTACACCGGCTTGTGTGCTACTTGTGTTTTGCGTGTTCACAACCTTGTAAGATTAATTCATGAAACGAGTTTACAGTTTTTATTATTATTGTGACGTGTGTGTACCGATACCGGTAACCTCGAATGCGTGCTAACCGTTGTTTAACCAAAGCTAGGAAACGTACGAGAACGGTATCCGGTAACTACGTCCCTCAACCTAAGGAACGTTCTAACCCGGCTATGTGTGTTTGGTTGTGATGTGTATTGATGAGTTGTACCTTACTTCCCTGCTTGCCTAACTGGACTTAAACACTTTCTGGTGTGAGATTATGTTAAGCTCCCATTGTGGGACTTCTAACGAGTGCTAACCGGGGAGTGAGGAATCCGGTCGTTCCGGTCACGCGTGTATGTATGGGTGTCGATATCTGAATCAGATTCGGCTCTCTCCTTTGTTAGGGTAGTCTTCCTTTTATGGGGAATTCGACCTCCCATAGCTTAGCCAAAGCTACCTACCTGACTTCCACTCGGGCTAGGGGGAAATTATGTGTTGATGTGTTCGGGTCACTACGCCCGTCTCATCTTTCAAGTTAAAGTTACTCATCCGGCTAACAAAACAGTAATGTTATATGTGTTAAGCTTAACATGAGGATGGAGACATCCTCTAGGCTTACAAGTTGACTAACCATGTTGGTTGTTGCTTAAGGTGAACTGTTTCACTATGTATGTGTTGTTATTGTTCCACAATAATTCCTGTTATATATGCATGTTGTATGATAAAATCAACGCTATGTTATAATGACAAATAGTTGCGTGTATCCCGGTAGTCAGCGGGCTGCACGTTAACCATGCCAGCGAAGGTTGCTGACCCCCTTGGGGGCTACGTTTATTTGCAGGATGAGGATCGAGGAAGCAGAATGGCTTTAGATCCTAGGTGTTGATTTTGATTATTTTTGGATGAACCCCGAGTATGTGTTTGTACACTCGATTGTTTGTTTATTTTGGTGGATGTAAAGTTGGTTAGTGATTTTTGAACAGTTACACTCGGTATATCGTCATTCTTTTTGGATAAGTGATTGTAAGGTTGTAATTATGCTCGGTATTCGTGTGATCAGACCGATACATATTGTGTAACAGCCTTGTTAGCCACGTGGGTGGCTAACGGCGTGTAACACCGCCCTTTTTGGTATATGTTAAGTAATGATTTCCGCTGCGATTATTGATTAAGTGTTAAGATTATGGATGGGGTGTTACAAAAAGTGGTATCAGAGCGAAGTATCGCTCTGATTACCGATTACCGAGCTTAGGAATATACCGAGTTAGGAAATTTAAACCTTGTCGTCCAAAGGACGTTATAAACATTTGACCCGATAAGTTTGTAAGCACAATACTAATGTGCGTTCATGTGAATTCAGATGTCAGGGCGTGGACGCGGGAGACCCCGCGGGAGTGGTGGGGGAGAACCAGGGGAGAACACCACCGCTCAGATGATGGCCGAGGCAATGGCGGCCGCCCTAGCTCAGGTCGTACCACAGATTATAGCTGCAGTGCAGCAGGGGCAGCAACAGCCCGGTGGTCAGGACCATCCGGAACCACCACCACCACCACAGCCACGCGAGACTAATTGGGTAAAAGCGTTGGCCGATTTAAGACCCCCGTCTTTCAAAGGGGAGACCGACCCTTCCAAACTAGAGGCGTACATCTCAAAGCTCGAGACCGCCTACGAGACCTTGGCTGTTCCTGCTGATGCCAAGGTCCGACTTGCTGCTTTTTACCTGAAGGGTTCGGCTAGGAATTGGTGGAAACTTGTACGGGCCGAGAAAGTGGCCGACCCGAATTTTGGATGGGAGCAGTACACGGCATTGCTACGGGCCAAGTACTACCCAGTACACGTGCAAGAGGCAAAGCGCCTAGAGCTTGACAGCTTGAAGCAAGGAGACAAAATGTCGGTGGACGACTACTACACCGCCTTCACCGACCTTGTTCATCTTCTTCCAGACCTAGGTTACTCGAACCGGGTCTTAGTGAATCGATTCTACAGTGGGCTCAGCCACCGCCTACGCTATGGCATGGGGCCAGCCGAGTACAATACCTTGCAGGTATCTTCAAATAATGTCTAAATGTGAATGAGTTATGTTATATGTAAATGTGTAAATGTGTTGCGGGGCATGACTAACACCTTGAACCTCAGGAGTGCTATCATGCCGCTGCTAAGGTGGAGATCACCGTCCGTCTGAGGGACGAGGAGAATGCGCATAAGCGCAAGGTCTCGAGCGAGGGCCAAAGCACGCAAGGGTACGGGGGAGGAAAGAAGAAGAAACCTTACCCCCAGCCCCAGAAAGGCCAGCAACAGGGTGGCAAAGGCCAAGCCCAGTCCACCACCGCTGAGGAGCCGCTGAGGCTCACCTATGCCTATGCGGCTAAGCCCTTACGCTCTCAGCCACTCAAGGGTAACCACCTGACCCTGAAATCGAATTTAAATGTGTGTTATTAAGTTGTAAAGTTTGTATTGATTTTGTGTTGTGATAGCAGCCGGTACGGGCTCTGGACCGGAGCGCCACTACTTCTGTAAGTGGTGCAAAGGTGACCATCCCGGCAAGGATTGCAAGGGGAATGATGTGCAGTGCCACTACTGCAAGAAGCTGGGGCACCGTGACTTCGAGTGCTACAGTAACCCCGATGGCAGAAACTATAGGCCTAGGGGGCAATGGAAGGGTAAGGCCGCTGGACCACCGAGGGCCCGAAAGCTACCTATCAGCCATCCTCAGGGCAAGGGAACACTGACTCCCAGAAGGGGAAGGGGCCGGGAGCAGGCAAGGCCACCCTGAATGTGGTGGACCGGTCAGAGGCACCAGGATCGTCTTCTAGACCAGGTACCCCCTTAAACCGTTAAGTGAGATTAGTGTTTGCTTACCGCATTTTCATGCATGTGTGTTAGTGGGTCTAAATGTATAACCACACAAGTAATGAGTTAAATTATAACGTGAAAACCACCTAAATTAGGAATTTATAAACCTTAGGAGCCTTCAATATTTGCTATCCAATCCCACCCCACCGAACCCCGGAGATACCACCATCGACATCGCCGACTATCCGACAGAACAATGTCAAGTTATCCAACCAGGTATGATATTATTAAAGGGATACTTGACACCCGAAGCACAAATCCATATCATACGACGATGCAACGAACTGGGAGCAGCACCTGGAGGTTTCTACACACCCGAATACCCAAGTGGGGCAAAGATGAATTTAAAGATGATGTGCATGGGTAAGGATTGGAACCCTTACACCAAGACATATCAGGACACACGAGCTGAAGATGGAGCTACCATACCGAGTATACCTGAGGAGTTCCTTGCGGTTGTTAACCACACCGTGGGAATTGCTCAGCAAGTTGAACCGGAACCACTTCCGAGTATCAAGGCAGATTTGTGTATTGTCAATTTCTACCAAAAGGGTGGAAGATTGGGTTTACACCAAGATAAGGACGAAACACCCGAGTCTCTAAGTAAGGGAGTACCCGTGGTGTCTTGGTCCATTGGTGATACCGCAGTGTTTATGTATGGCGAGCAGAAGCGTGCGGACCTTGCAAAGAAGTTGGTGTTAGAGTCTGGTGATGTGTTAATCATGGGTGGGCAGTCGAGGATGCTGTATCATGGTATCAAGAAGATCAAGTTGAATACAGCGCCTCCGACAATAATCAATGCCACACACATGAAACCTGGACGTTTGAACTTAACCTTTAGACAGTTTTGAAGTTATGTGTAATCATGTAAAGTCTGAAGTCAGTTGTATGTTGAGTATGTGATGCATTGAATATGCTAAGTATTAAGTGATGTAGCCAAATGTAATACCATCATGGTGTAAGGATGAGTTTTATGAATAAAGCAGTGATGATTTCTTAAATATACCACCCGTGTTGTTACCAATATACTTATCAAGTTTATGAAATAAATTAGGCGCTGCACTCGGAACGGAAGGTACACTGAGGTGTGTACAGAGGCAGAGGCCGGCAGAAGCGGCACTATCCTCACCGGTACCTTCCCAGTGAATGGCGTGGATGCGTCGATCTTGTTTGACTCTGGAGCCTCACATACATTTGTCTCACTCTCATTTGCGAGGAGACTGGGGCTAGACGGGAGGAGATGCCTGACTTCCTAGTCACTCTCCCGTCTAAGGAGCGGATCAGATGCACCCGTTACTACCGAGATGCCACCATTCGAATTAAGAATGAAGAGTTCCCGATCGACATGATAGAGTTCGAGGGGCTCGGATTTGATGTGATTGTGGGGATGAACTGGTTGGAGCGGCACAAGGGCCGAATCATATGTGCCGAGCACCGTCTGCTTCTTCGGAGTCCGTCTGGGGTACCATTTCATACCGCCAGAGCCCAGGGAGCCTTCGACACAGATCATCTCCGCCATGGCCATGTTTCATGAGATCAGAAGAAAGAATGATGTATACCTCTGCTATGTCCAGGACATAGAGAGAGACCCTGAGTTTAGCCCAGAGGTGCCGGTTGTGTCGGAGTTTCCTGATGTCTTTCCTAAGGAGCTCCCAGGCATGCCGCCTACACGGGCAGTTGAGTTTGAGATTGACTTGGTACCGGGCACCGGACCTATAGCGAAGGCGCCCTACCGTATGGCTCCAGCTGAGATGACAGAGCTCAAGGAGCAGCTGAGAGACCTACTTGACAAGGGATTTATCCGCCCTAGCGTTTCACCTTGGGGAGCACCAGTCCTTTTTGTGAAGAAAAAGGATGGTAGTCTCCGCCTTTGCATCGACTACAGAGAGCTGAATGCTGTGACGGTGAAGAACCGTTACCCATTGCCACGTATCGATGATTTGTTTGATCAGCTGAGAGGTGCATCTGTGTTCTCTAAGATTGACTTGCGATCGGGTTACCACCAGATTGCTATCAGAGACAGTGACATTGAGAAGACCGCATTCCGAACTAGATATGGACACTATGAATTTACGGTCATGCCGTTTGGGTTATCTAATGCACCGGCAAAGTTTATGGACTTGATGAATCGTTTGTTTCGAGAGCAGTTGGACAAGTCAGTAGTTGTCTTCATTGATGATATTCTTATTTATTCTAAGTCCAAGGTTGAGCATGAAAATCACCTGAGGAGTGTATTGCAGACATTGAGAGAGAATCAGCTTTATGCGAAGTTCTCGATGTGTGAATTTTGGTTGGACCAAGTCTCTTTTCTGGTCATGTTATTTCTGAGGCCGGGATCGCTGTGGATCCGGCCAAGATTGATGCTGTGCGCACCTGCCTAGACCGAAGACGTTACCGACATCCGGAGCTTCCTCGGTCTGGCAGGTTATTATCGGAGGTTTGTGAAGAATTTTTCTAGCATCTCGAAACCGTTGACATCCTTAATGAAGAAGGATGCACCGTTTGAGTGGACAGTTGACTGTGAGAGCTCATTCCAGAGTCTCAAGGATGCTTTGACTTCTGCACCAGTTCTTACTATACCAGAGGGCACTGATGGTTTTGAGGTGTACTGTGACGCGTCAGGTAAAGGAATGGGTTGTGTTTTGATGCAACACGGGAAGGTCGTGGCTTACGCCTCCCGACAGTTGAAGCGACATGAAGAAAATTATCCTACGCATGATTTGGAGTTGGGGGCCATTGTCTTCGCTCTGAAGATATGGCGACACCATTTGTATGGAGTGAATGTGACTATTTACTCAGATCATAAGAGTTTGAAATACCTGTTCACTCAGAAGGAGTTGAACATGAGGCAAAGGAGATGGGTCGAATTCCTTACGGATTACGATATTAACCTTCAGTACAAGGAAGGTAAAGCAAACATTGTAGCTGATGCATTGAGTCGCCGAGCACACTCTCTCCATTCGCTTATCTCTCACTCTAGCTTGGTTGAAGAGGTGCGGAGTGCTCAGATATCAGATCAGGACATGCAAGAGATCAAACAGAAGCTTGTTGACGGCACATTCGAGAGCCAAAAGTATGATTTTTCGACTTCATGATGATGACTTGATCAGGCTGAATGGCCGACTTTGTATTCCACGAAGTAACGCTGAGCTGAAGGAGCGCATACTGAGTGAATCACACTGTTCTTCTACTTCTATCCACCCCGGAGCTTCAAAAATGTACAAGAGTATGAAGAGATATTTCTGGTGGACCGGTATGAAGAAAATGTGACAGATTATGTTGTTAGTGTCTCACTGCCAGAAGGTCAAGTTTGAGCACCGTCGTCCTGGTGGCATGGTACAGCCAATGCCCGTTCCTGAATGGAAGTTCCATGATATTTCCATGGACTTCGTTGTTGGGCTTTCCGCCTACTCGGGGAGGCTTGAATATGATATGGGTCGTTGTTGACCGACTGACCAAGGTGGCCCCGATTCATTCCAATGAAGGACACCTGGAAAGTGGGAAGCTAGCAGAGCTCTTCGATCGAGAGATTGTACGGCACCATGGGGTACCGAAGACTATCGTGTCTGATAGGGATACCAGATTCCTCTCGAGGTACTGGAGGAGTACACGAGAAGCACTTGGTACCGAACTGAAGTTGAGTACGGCGTTTCACCACAGACAGATGGTCAGAGTGAGCACCATACAGACGCTTGAGGATATGTTCGTGCATGTGCACTTGACTTTCAACCAGCTGGATTGATAAGTTACATCTGATCGAGTTTAGCTACAACAACAGTTACCATGCTTCGATCAAGATGTCTCCCCTTCCAGGCTTTGTACGGTAGACCATGCCCGCACGCCATTATGCTGGGATGAGTCAAGTGAGACGGTCATCATAGGACCTGAGTATTTAGAGCAAGTACAAGCAGAAGTGCGTCAGATCCCGGGCTAATGAAAGCAGCTCAGGATAGACAGAAATCAACGCCGATGTGCGCAGAGCGTGACCTGGAGTTCGCCGTGGGCGATCAGGTATTTCTTAGAGTATCCCCCATGAAGGGATGTTTTCGTTTTGGCCAGAAAAGGCAAGTTGAGCCCCGAATATGTGGGGCCTTATTTTGTGACGGAGCGGATAGGCCCCGGTAGCTTATAGGCTTGATTTACCTGCTGAGCTGGGCAAGGTACGATGTATTTCATGTGTCCCAGTTGAAGAATATATGTCCATCCGTCTCATGTACTTCCAGCCCGAGAGGCTAACATTAGAGCCGACCATGCGATCAGTGGAGACTCCCCGTACGGATCCTGGACACTAAGACTCGAGACACTCGCCATAAGTCGTGAGATTGGTGAAGGTTCTCTGGTCTAACCAGGAGTCGAGGAGGCCACTTGGGAGCTGGAGGAGAAGATGAGGGCGAAGTACCCGTCGTTGTTTACTTCTTAGTTTGTATGTATAGGGTACGGGGCGTACCCCTATTTAAGGGGGGTAGAGCCGTTTCGGTTATGTATGTACGGCATGTATTGGAATACATGTCTATGTTGTTATGTTATAGACCTTGAGTCTAAGTGATGTTTTGTTATGGGGACCTTGAGTCCAATGTAATGTAAAGAATGTTCGTGTGTTGTTATGGAAGTGTTGTTTCAGAAGTAATCCCCGTGTTCTTATAATTAAGATGCGAGGAAAGTGTGAACTTTGGGGACAAAGTTCTTTTAAGGGGGGTAGATTGAAATACCCCAAACCTTAATATGTTGTTAATTAATAATTAATTATATTTTAAGACTTATTAGTCATTAGAAACATGTGGAAAAATTCCCGAAGGAAACGGATCCAAATAGGGTTAAAAATGCAAAACGGGCTTTAAAGCACGTTTTTCGAGAAACCCGGGAAATGTAATTTTAAACGGGTTTAAATGGACTAATAAAAATTTATAGTCAATCATATGGCTATAATTAAATATTAGTCAAGGTCTAGACCATAAAAATAAATAAAACAAAAATCCGGAAACCGGACCGGACTGTTAAAACTGACAGTTCGGGAACTAACGGGGTTATCTTTAAATGACCATGTGCCACCTCATCTCTACTTTTACAAAAAAAATTGACTTTTCCCCCTTGTGTGAGGTAGCTCACGTTTTGGGCTCCCCTCTCTGTTATTACTCCACTCTATTAGCTAAAGGACAAAAACAATAAAGTACATGTTACTTTAGTCCCCCTCTCACACACTCTCTCTCCCTCATTTCTCTTGTCTCCATCGATTTCTCTCTCCCATTCCCAGCACCTTCTTCTTCATTTTGCTCCTCCATGGCGATTTCTTGAGCCCTCTCAACCCCATCTTTCTCCTTCCTTGTTCCCTCACCAAATCAAGTCCAAATCGAAAATAAAATACACCAAAATACTCACCTTGCTTGGAGATCATTTTCCACCTTTCAAATCTTCAAACTCCACATTTGACTTCCATGGGTATATCACATTTTGAAGAAGAAGCTTCACATTCTTGAAGCCCATCATCCCCTTGTTGTTCTAAGGTAAGAAAGAACTCAAAAATCCATTCATTCTCCCATTTCACATGGTGGCCGATTTTGGTGAGTACTAAACACCATTATTTTCTCTCCATTTTAGCTTGTTCAATCTTTTGAGGTGTTGGAGCTAGCCCAACTTCATTGCCAAACACTTCACCTTGAAGTAGAAGGTAATTCCCTCCAATGGTGTTTCAAATAATTACTAGGTTCTAGGGTTAATGGAATAGCTTCTAAAACCCTCCATACTCATTGTAATTGTCTTGGCATGGTCATTAGTGTAGCAATAGACCCCGTTGGAAAACAGGTTGAGGAACAAGGAGTGAGAAAGAGAGAAAGTTGAAAGAAAACCCAAGGTAAACAATTTACCTTATGTTGTGTGTGTGTTTTAAGAGGTTGTGTTTTATGTTTGTACAAATATGTATATGCTCAGTGAAATGCAGGTGTTGCTAATAATATGAGGAAATTCAGTGTTTAAATTATTGTTGTTTAAGGGCCTAAGAGCCAAGCTTTTAAGGTTTATGAACATTGGGAGCTATTGTGATTAAATGGTGAGTTGTAAGTGTTTTGGTGCCTTGGGTGAATTGATGGTTGAAGTGTTTTAATGGGTTAAAAGATGAGTGGGAACATGAAAAAATTGTGGGGAGAGCATGTCAAAATTGGTTGTAGAGAATGTAATGGTTCAAATACATTCTAAGTGGGAGCAACTAGGGAGTTACAAGTGTTTTGAGAGAACATTTAAAGAATTTGGAGACGAGCTTGCAAATGAATTTGGAAGGGGATATATGAAGGTTTTAGTGTGCCTAATAATGTAAGAACACCTTAGGAGACTTGTGGAGAAGTTTGGGAAAGATTTAACAATTTTTGGGGCTTTTGGTGGCGTCCGACCCAGAGGTCCGACCCACAGTTGGGTCGGACGGCCTCTGTTTGGACAACCGTGAAGTTTCTGGAATGGTCCGACCCAGATGGTTGGGTCGGACATGGGTCGGACGGGCATGTTTGGAAGGTCGGAAATGTTTCTGGAATCGTCCGACCCAGATGGTTGGGTCGGACATGGGTCGGACAGGGTAGAAGTTGCAGACCCGAATGTTTCTGGAATGGTCCGACCCAGGTGGTTGGGTTGGACATGGGTCGGACATGGTAGGAATTTTGGGACCCGAAAGTTACTGGAAGGGTCCGACCCAGAGGTGGGTCGGACGGTGGGTCGGACAGACCAAAACTTACAAAAAAAATGAAAAGAAAGTGGCAAATGTAGTTAACCCTAGGGGGTATAATGGAGGTAATCTAGGGTGAGTTAGGCATTTAAAACATGTCATATAATCATGTAAAATACTTAGTAAAGTTTGAAGTTAAGTAAATAAATTGACCGAACTTACCAATCATGTTTAGGAACAACGTACGGTGGAACCCTAGAGCGGCAAGGACCAAGGTATGGTTTTCTTGCAGTCCGTTGCCTACCGGTTTACACCGGCTTGTGTGCTACTTGTGTTTTGCGTGTTCACAACCTTGTAAGATTAATTCATGAAACGAGTTTACAGTTTTATTATTATTGTGACGTGTGTGTACCGATACCGGTAACCTCGAATGCGTGCTAACCGTTTTTAACCAAAGCTAGGAAACGTACGAGAACGGTATCCGGTAACTACGTCCCTCAACCTAAGGAACGTTCTAACCCGGCTATGTGTGTTTGGTTGTGATGTGTATTGATGAGTTGTACCTTACTTCCCTGCTTGCCTAACTGGACTTAAACACTTTCTGGTGTGAGATTATGTTAAGCTCCCATTGTGGGACTTCTAACGAGTGCTAACCGGGGAGTGAGGAATCCGGTCGTTCCGGTCACGCGTGTATGTATGGGTGTCGATATCTGAATCAGATTCGGCTCTCTCCTTATGTTAGGGTAGTCTTCCTTTTATGGGGAATTCGACCTCCCATAGCTTAGCCAAAGCTACCTACCTGACTTCCACTCGGGCTAGGGGGAAATTATGTGTTGATGTGTTCGGGTCACTACGCCCGTCTCATCTTTCAAGTTAAAGTTACTCATCCGGCTAACAAAACAGTAATGTTATATGTGTTAAGCTTAACATGAGGATGGAGACATCCTCTAGGCTTACAAGTTGACTAACCATGTTGGTTGTTGCTTAAGGTGAACTATTTTCACTATGTATGTGTTGTTATTGTTCCACAATAATTCCTGTTATATATGCATGTTGTATGATAAAATCAACGCCATGTTATAATGACAAATAGTTGCGTGTATCCCGGTAGTCAGCGGGCTGCACGTTAACCATGCCAGCAGAAGGTTGCTGACCCCCTTTGGGGGCTACGTTTATTTGCAGGATGAGGATCGAGGAAGCAGAATGGCTTTAGATCCTAGGTTGTTGATTTTGATTATTTTTGGATGTTGAACCCGAGTAGTGTTTGTACACTCGAGGTTGTTTATTTTGGTGGATGTAAAGTTGGTTAGTGATTTTTGAACAGTTACACTCGGTATATCGTCATTCTTTTTGGATAAGTGATTGTAAGGTTGTAATTATGCTCGGTATTCGTGTGATCAGACCGATACATATTGTGTAACAGCCTTGTTAGCCACGTGGGTGGCTAACGGCGTGTAACACCGCCCTTTTTGGTATATGTTAAGTAATGATTTCCGCTGCGATTATTGATTAAGTGTTAAGATTATGGATGGGGTGTTACAAAAGGTCTAGACATGCTCTCAAAAGGTAACATTTAGTCCTTTTCTTATGCATTTCATATTGTGTATGATGTAAGTGTGTTTACTCTCAAATACAGTTGATTATAATCTAGTTTAAGTTTATCTATGTTTATGCCGAAAGTAGTTAAGTGTTAGACGGGCATAAATTCCATTCATTTGAGTAGATGATTTTGTAGCTGATGTCCGTTGTCACCTGAAATCAGAAAAAGTAGACAACAAAAGTAGGTAAGAAAAAATGTAAAAAAAATTGATATGGCAGTTGACATATGTGACATATAGAGATAAAAAGTGAGCTGATCAAATAAACTTGTTTTCGCAATCTCGCAAAAGAATGGGGCCATAAGAAATCACACATTAAACATGACTAGCGTCTAATTTCACGGTTTTACCATCTGAAACTATTGGACTCTATATTTTATTTTAGATAAATTTCATAAAATGTCATTTTATTTTGGTTGATTCATGAAAAAAATCATGTTTTACTACTACATTTTACTGAGATTCATGAAATGCGACCATGCGACCATAGTCGTAGACCAAAAGAATAAAAAAGACAAAAAAATACTCCTACTATCAAACAAACTATTTTGAAAGTTCATAATATTTCACTCATTGTTAAAAAAATTCAAAATATCACAAAAAGTAAATACAAAATACTGTAAGAGTATGTAATACGATATAAAATACTGAAAATTCTAAAAAATCTTTAAAATTTATTTTTTTAAAATAAGTTTAATAAGTACATAAAATAGATGAAATTTTTTAAAGACATGACTCTGTTCGCCTTGACATATTTGATAGCATATTTTTGGCATATTTGTGATCAGTCGGTAGATAGAGCGGGACGCTTAGTCCCAATATGGTGCGGCTGTTATGTGGCAGTCTAGTCAACTTGCTGACTGGACTGCTTATGTGGTATAATAAATAATGGTAATATTTGTATTAAATTTAAATAGTCATAACTTTTAAAATATAAGTCCAAAATTAAAAAAATTTGCACCATTGTTCATCTAAATTCAAGCTCTTTAAAACAAGACCAGTCATGGATATGTTTTGACAAGTTAAAAAATATATGTTAGTTATATATACATATCAACATATATCAAGTTCACTTATGATTCTCCACAAACAGTTTAGAATACACCATATAACATTAATAATACACCACAAAACAATAATGATTCATTATTTGTTCCGAATTTTGTTATCTGATTCACCACTTATTAGTTAATGAATCATAATACCAATTTCAGTGAATCATAATATCAAATTTAATGAATCATAACATCATTTTGGTGAATCATTAGTCACATATAACAAGAAAACTTTTTAAACAATAATACTACACAAAACAATATTTGGTACGTAAGAAAAATATATCATTCACCATATAAGGTTTAAAATTTATTACAATACAATAATAATACACTAAGAACAATAATGATTTTTTATCGATTCTGGAGTTTGTTATCTAATTCACCACTTATTAGTTAATGAATCATAATACCAATTTCAATGAATTATAATATCAAATTTAATGAATCATAACATCATTTTAGTGAATCATCAGTCACATATGAAAAGAAAACTTTTAAACAATAATACAGTGATAAGTGCAAAACATATAGACTTATTAAGGTTTAATCACCTTATTAATTGCAGCATTTTTAGTAATGTTTCTCACTTATCTTGGGTTTTTCCTATAATTATGTTGTTATATTAACTGATGTAATATATGTGTTAAAATGTAGGAAAAATGCCAAATAAACAGATATATTATAAGGGATTGCAAATGACACGCGAGAAGCACACGGAAGAAGGCGTGTCCGCCTCTGCGTACTCGTGAAATAAGGCGGACAAGAGAGCCAGAGAGGAGACCGCCTAAAGCCAGGCGGACAAGACAGAGAGGAGACCGCCTCATATTAGGCGGACATCTCTGAGAGGCAACCGCCCCTGTACCACCTCATTATAGGCGGACGTGTTATGAGGCAACCGCTTCATTATAGGCGGACGTGACATACAAGGCGAACATGCGGACGAGAAACATGCATGTGCATGCGACGCGTGTAAATGTCCAGCAAATCAACGGGTTATCTTCTTCGCCGACTCGCTCTGCAACTTGATTCCGCCATATCCATTAGCAGTCGGCGCCTACCAGAAATCACTCACGCGTTTGTCTTGTCCCCTGCAATCAGTGAGCTGCAATCAATGAGCTCCAACTCTGTTCTCCTTCCTCTATAAATACCACGCTCCATTTACCTTCTCGAGTGTCCTTTCGGAGGCTCCTTCCGTGGTTCCTTCCGGAGTTCCAATTCACCCCCATTCATATTCGAACCACTACACCTTCACTCACTCGTTCATTCCATTTCTAATCTTCCGCTTCTCCATTTGTTTTTTTCATTTCATTAATCTCACCTCTAGTCTCACGTATTTAAATAGCAGATCTCTATTAATATGTTAGGCAAGTTACGTATACTCTGGGAATAATTATTATGTATCTGTATTAATTATGCAATATGTTTTACTGGTTTTAATTTAATAAAGTTTGTTACGCTTAAAGGTTTTCTCGCATCTTTTTATAAACATCATGAATTATTAAAATGCTTACTAGTCTTTTTTAATTTCATCGGTTAGAAACAGATAGGTTGATTAAGCGTAAAACTGTAGGAACTATTTTCATCGTTTAAGTTACTACAAGTTGCAAGCAAAAACCTCATTCTCCTCTGCCGTTTACAGGCATTTTGCTTGAGTTTTCATCGGACCTTGCATTACAGGTAAACGAGTTCTTATGAGTTTTCATCGGACCTTAAGAAAATAACAGGAATCTTGCCAAACAGTTATAATTAAACCAGTAGACCTAGCATGAAGGAGCAGATATTATATTAACGAGAACCAGAGTCCCGTTTAGTATATTTGTTAATTTAGTCATTTTATCTTTCCTTTTATTAAAAACAAGTCAATTAATCCCCCCTCTTGTGACATGCTTAGGTATTATAATATGTACATTAGTCCCACGGTTCGATATCCGGTCGCTTACATTACACTATACTACTTCGACCGGGATTTGTTTGCAGCCCGACGTTTATTTTGAGTTTTAATTTATTTTCTTTTAATTTTACACCAATTTAACCTCTCACAAATACACGTCTGCAAAATGGCGCCGTTGCCGGGGACTAGATTTATTCTAGTTTCTAAGCCCCAGATTATTCACCTGTTAATTATAAATATTCTGTTCTCTTTATTCTGTTAATATTATGTCTATAATATTTTGTTTATTGTTAATATTAATTATCTACTGTATTTTGTTAATATTAATTATCTATTAATCTGTTAATATTAATTGGACACCTGACTTTGGACATCTGACTACGGACATCTAACTTCTGACATCTAATTACTAACTCTTATATTATTGTCGTTTATATTATTATATTTGTTGTTTAATCTAACTCGTAACAATTTAATCTAACTTCTAACATTTTAATTTTGTGTATACTAACTTCTAACATTTAATTTTGTGTATTCTAATTACTAACATTTAATTTTCTGTAAATCTAACTACTAACTTATAATTTATGTCCATTTTTATTGTAATTATTAACTGTACATATTTTAATCTATTTGATTATGTTACGAAACATGTTTCCGTTAATAAAAAAAAAAGAATCGCAGGCCTTGTCCGCCCAGTTCCAAGCGGAGACAGAGAGAGGCGTGACCGCCTAAAACGAAGCGGACGCCACACACCCTTGTCCGCCTTAAACGAAGCGGACGCCACACACCCTTGTCCGCCTTAAACGAAGTGGACGCCACACACCCTTGTCCGCCTAAAGAAGCGGACGCCACACAACGCATCCGCCTAAAACGGTGCGGACGAGTCTCGAAATAGAAAAAAAAAGGCTTCGACGCTGCGTTTCATCATTCTTGTTCTTCCCCAATTCTGCTTCAGCTCTCGACCCTCGACCCGAAGAACAGAGAAGAAGCGGCGCGCGACTCCAGCCCTCTCCAATTTGCTCAATCTCCTTCAAATCTTCACCGAATCACGCAAGGTTAGTACCGAAATCTTCGTTTTTTAATTCTCTACGTTTCTATAGCTTCAAATCCACAAATGATGAACTACACTAGGAGAAATAAGAGACTGAATTTTCGAACCCTAAGTGAACGGTTTCGAAAATTTCGAACGTATTATGCGATTTTGTCCTCGAATTCTTCTTAAATAATCATATTATACATGCACAAGGTTTAATCTACACTGATTATACTTAAATTTGAAGTTTTGGGTGAATTCCAAATTTAAGTATATGTAGATACGAGAATTGCTTGTTGAAAAATGCATTTTTCGAATTCTGTAATACCTTGTTGTTATTAACTGAATAATTTATGATTATAAGATGTTATATGTGGATTTAGGCTGATAACGGTATTAAATTACCTTGCGTTTGACTGAATTAATTGTGGAGAATCGTAGATTTTCAGGGGAGGTTCTGTCAAATTTCGATAGAATTTATGTTGTATAATTATTCTGTTTATATTTCATATTATTTGTTCTACTTGTTTTCTATTTTGTTAATTTGCTAAGTTGTTTATGTCAAATATTAATACTCTGTTTGATATTAATTTTTATGATTGTTGATGTTTATTAATTTTTAGGTAGTTGTTGTATATTAATTTTCATGTTATTATTACTCTGTTTAATATTAAATATTAATTGTTATGCTGTTAATATTTGTTTACTTTCAAAAATTCCAATATATTAGTATGCCTCGTATACGTGGTGGCGACTGCCCCGGTGCATCTTCTTCTGCACCTTGTCTTCGGGACGACGGCTTTGTTTCAGCAGAGGCTCGTGCCTGGTACGATCTAGGCAAGGATTTTGTGATGGAGAGGCGATTTGCGCCTGAGGTGCTAGAGGCTGCAGGGGTGGACACCCTGTTTGCCAGATTAGGACTTTCGATGGTCCTAAAGACGGGGTCGGGAGTCTTTTGTCCAGAGCTAGTTAGAGAGTTTTATGCTAATGCCCGGGCGGGCAATCTGAGCATTACCTCTTTCGTACGCCATCACCCCGTGGAGATCACACCGGCGACATTCTCTTCTCTCCTACTGTTCCCGGATGGTCCTGACGATATCCGAGGATTCACAGAGGAGCACTTGCAGAGGTCGAAGTCGAGGTGGCTTCAGGATGTAGGTCGGAGGACCCGACATCGAGGGGAGGAGGAGAAGGATGTCCTCCCTTTCGCGAGCTTCCCCACACTGCTTCAGAGGCTTCTCCTGGAGATCCTCAGTCATCAGATTCGCCCATCTGGGGCGCACGATGCTTCTGATGAGGATTGTGCTTTATTAGATTACTTCCTCTCTCCTGATCCTCCCACTCAGCGCATCTCCTTCAGCCACATCATGTTCGGCCAGCTCCATAAGGTGGTCTCCTACCTGAGGACGAAGAAGAAGAAGATCACTCCCATTTTTCCCTTCTTCATCGGGTACCACCTTTTCAGTGTCCTCCCACTCCCAGCAGAGGTCAAGCGAGATTTAGAGCTCCGATCAGGAAAGCGCCCAGTCACACTGCAGACTGTGCGGAGCTGGGGTTTTATGCGCTTAGATGACGGTACTTGGGTCAAGGGTGGCGCTGCTCGGTCTTCCACTGCATCTTCCACAGCAGCAGGGCCCTCTACGGGAGCTACACCTTCAGCTGATCCCGACCCACCGTCCGCTGACACTGCATAGGGAGAGGAGCCCTACGTGCCGACGACTGCCGTGATGCAGATTCCTGCTCCTGTTCCTATCTCGACAGATCTACAGGCTCAGTTCCAGACCTTCCATCAGAGGTTTGAGAGCTTTGAGCAGACTCAGCAGAGGTTGCTGGACGAGCAGACACGGGTGCTACAGCGCTTGGACCGGAGTGACGAGTTGCATGCACAGACAGCGCAGCAGAATGCACAGACCGCTCAGCTCATGCAGCATCTCCTTGCTCAGATAGGCCAGGGACCAGTGCAGCCTCCACCACCACCGCAGTGATTTTTATTTTTGTTATCTTTATTTTTATTTTATATTATTCTGTTGTTTACTAACATTTTGTAGACTAATACTGTTTTAACCTTGTCAAACTTTTGTTACATACTGGAAGGTAACAGTTAAGTTTACTTTATGTTTTTGTTTTATGCAATGCTTTATTATTTATATTTTTCATATTATTATTTTCTTTTGGTACCACTTGAGTTCTGCTGGCTATATATGATTTTCTTGTCAGAATAAATTCAATATTCGAACATATAGCTGAACTCGCCTATGGAAAGCAACCTCAGTTGCTTTGGAATTTCGATATCTTCGGTTGAACACTTGCGCGAACTTAAGTGTGAGGAACGTCTCACCCCTGACAAAGCTTTAAGTGTGAGGAAGGATACCTTCCTCAATCTACGATACAAGGGGAGTTTCAATTCTTCCTTTATTATATTAATGTTCAACCTATATTAATTTAATCCTTTATGAGTCTATCATATTTTGAAAGGTCCTTTTCTTGAATTTAATTCTGAACAATGAGGACATTGCTCCTCTTAAGTGTGAGGAAGGAGAGACCTTTCCCTGAAAATATGACAGTTGTTCGATAATGTCACACTCACTTTTTGCTACTCTAAACTGCCTATTAAAAAAAATGAAAAAAATGAGATAAATAATTGTAGAAGTGTCTGAAATTATGTCAAGTGACAACTGAAAGATGGTTTTATTTTAAGGATTTTGTTTAATATTATTTTCCATCAAAATACTCTATTTTCACTCAAAATATGATAGATCTGCTATTGTAGAAACCAATTTAGTTTAGCTTGGGATTATGGAAATATGTGGAAAGTCAAGGAAAGAAAAGGATAAAGACAAGGTACTCCGCTGTTTATGAATTTTTCTAACCAAAAACAGGCCTCGTCTATCCGGTTATTAAGTTCTTCGGGGTGCTTTAACACCTATCTACCTAAGGTCTCGTGACCTGGGATAGAAGACCCAACACCGCTACAAGGATAGAGAGAAAAGTCTGGGGTACAGAAAAATAATGCAATTGAAAAAAAAATGTGTGTTTTGTATATACAATTTGCACATTCAAAAAAAAAAGATGTAAATAATAAATTGCAATTTATGTTTATGAACATGAGTACGTGGTGTTGAAAGGTATTGCGGAATAAGGCATTACTTCACATCCCTTGTCATCCCGGGTTAGAGAATTGAAATTGGTTGAAAATCCCAGGTTAATCTAACTTGTTTTCTACAGTCTAGTTTTTCTGTGCTTTTATTAAATTGTTCTTCTTCACTGTTTGTAAAAACCAACTTCTAAGAGCAGAATTATTCTTTCAATTGTCACTTTGTCTAAATTCCCTTCTACACTTATTTAATCTTGTTTTATTATTATGGCTTAGAGATAATTATATTCCTTATTTGCTTAAGGACAAGCAAAAGTCAAGTGTGAGGAAGTTTGATAAGTGCAAAACATATAGACTTATTAAGGTTTAATCACCTTATTAATTGCAGCATTTTTAGTAATGTTTCTCACTTATCTTGGGTTTTTCCTATAATTATGTTGTTATATTAACTGATGTAATATATGTGTTAAAATGTAGAAAAAATGCCAAATAAACAGATATATTATAAGGGATTACAAATGACACGCGAGAAGCACACGGAAGAAGGCGTGTCCGCCTCTGCGTACTCGTGAAATAAGGCGGACAAGAGAGCCAAAGAGGAGACCGCCTAAAGCCAGGCGGACAAGACAGAGAGGAGACCGCCTCATATTAGGCGGACATCTCTGAGAGGCAACCGCCCCTGTACCACCTCATTATAGGCGGACGTGTTATGAGGCAACCGCTTCATTATAGGCGGACGTGACATACAAGGCGAACATGCGGACGAGAAACATGCATGTGCATGCGACGCGTGTAAATGTCCAGCAAATCAACGGGTTATCTTCTTCGCCGACTCGCTCTGCAACTTGATTCCGCCATATCCATTAGCAGTCGGCGCCTACCAGAAATCACTCACGCGTTTGTCTTGTCCCCTGCAATCAGTGAGCTGCAATCAATGAGCTCCAACTCTGCCTGTTCTCCTTCCTCTATAAATACCACGCTCCATTTACCTTCTCGAGTGTCCTTTCGGAGGCTCCTTCCGTGGTTCCTTCCGGAGTTCCAATTCACCCCATCATTCCATATTCGAACCACTACACCTTCACTCACTCGTTCATTCCATTTCTAATCTTCCGCTTCTCCATTTGTTTTCTTTTCATTTCATTAATCTCACCTCTAGTCTCACGTATTTAAATAGCAGATCTCTATTTAATATGTTAGGCTAGTTACGTATACTCTGGGAATAATTATTATGTATCTGTATTAATTATGCAATATGTTTTACTGGTTTTAATTTTAATAAAGTTTGTTACGCTTAAAGGTTTTCTCGCATCTTTTTAATAAACATCATGAATTTATTAAAATGCTTACTAGTCTGTTTTTAATTTCATCTGTTAGAAACAGATAGGTTGATTAAGTCGTAAAACTGTAGGAACTTATTTTCATCGTTTAAGTTACTACAAGTTGCAAGCATAAAACCTCATACTCCTCTGCCGTTACAGGCATTTTGCTTGAGTTTTCATCGGACCTTGCATTACAGGTAAACGAGTTCTTATGAGTTTTCATCGGACCTTAAGAAAATAACAGGAATCTTGCCAAACAGTTATAATTAAACCAGTAGACCTAGCATGAAGGAGCAGATATTATATTAACGAGAACCAGAGTCCCGTTTAGTTTATTTGTTAATTTAGTCATTTTATCTTTCCTTTTATTTATAAAAACAAGTCAATTAATCCCCCCTCTTGTGACATGCTTAGGTATTATAATATGTACATTAGTCCCACGGTTCGATATCCGGTCGCTTACATTACACTATACTACTTCGACCAGGATTTGTTTGCAGCCCGACTAATGGTGGCCATCGGGTCCGGTTCTACCCGGAACCCGCGGTTCTACCCGGAATCGATTGGAACCGGAACCGGCCGGGAACCGGTGGGAACCGGAACCGGAACCGAACCGCCTCAGCCGGTTCCGAATACGAATACATGTTTTGAGATTCGGGCCCGAACCGGGCCCGGAACCGGAACCGCTCGGAACCGGCTGGAACCGCTTGGAACCGTCGTCGGATTCGGAACCGGGAACCGCAACCGGTGGAACCGGAACCGGAACCACCCCGGAACCGGTTGAAGTTACCGTTGGAATCGGGCCAAAATGACGTCGTTTTGGGTCTCGGGCGCGCTCCTCTGAAGAAAATAGTCGTTAGATCCCAAGCACGCGCATTGCAGTATGAAGGCCAACATCATGATTGGTATGAGATAAATGGGGATAACACCACATAGGACTTCTATCTTGTAATATTTTAGAATGTATTAGTAATTTAGTATTACTTTCTTTCCATGTAATCTTTTTTTAAGACTTGCAAATTGAAATCATGTAACCTTTTAGTAGCTGTACTCTTTTTCCTTATTAAGGTTTTCCCAATGGGTTTTTACCTAATAAGCTTTTAATGAGGCAGTGAATCATATAATAAAATTCTCTTTGTTCCTTATTTTTTGTAAATTCAATAAAAATTCCTAAGTCTTTGTTTCTTACACATTTAAGATTATAAACTTGAAGAATAACCTATCTAGGAGTAAAGTGGATGAAAAGAGCAACGTGTGCGCTCAAACGGATCTCAAATCGGAGCTAAAACGAAGCAACTAGAGCCGATCGAATCTTTCCGGAACCGCTCCGGAACCGGTCGGAACCGATCAGAACCGGAACCGAAACCGGAACCGGCCGGAACCGGTTTTTTGACCGAATCCGAAGCGAATCCAGATTTCAGAATCGGAACTGGAACCGGGACCGGAACCGCCCAGACCGGTTCCGAATACGAATACACATTTTCCGGAACCGGAACCGGTGGAACCGGAACCGAAACCGGTGGAACCGGACCCGTGGCCACCATTAAGCCCGACGTTTATTTTGAGTTTTAATTTATTTTCTTTTACTTTTACACCAATTTAACCTCTCACAAATACACGTCTGCATACAGCACAAAACAATATTTGGTATGTAAGAAAAATACATGATTCACCGTATAAGGTTTAAAATACACCGTACAACAATAATAATACATTACAAAACAATAATGATTTTATCGGGTTCAAATTTGAAATATAATTCACCACTTATTAATTAATGAATCATAATATCAATTTTAATGAATCATAATATCAATTTTAATGAATCATAATATCAAAACTAATGAATCATATATGATTTTAGTGTATCATCATACACATGTAAAATAGGTTTTTTTTTCAAAGTTGTCAAAACATATCAATGACTGGTCTTGTTTTGAAGAGCTTGAATTTAGATGAAGGATGATATAATTTTTTTTCATTTTGGACTTATATATTGAAAGTTAAAACCATTTAAACTTAATATAGTAAAAAGGCAACCCAGTCAGCAAAATAGTCCCAGACAGCACCCAGTCAGCTGCTGACTAAGACTGCCATGTTAGCAGCTCACATAATCTTTTTGTGCGGATGGTCCGTCCGCTCGAATTTGCGATTTGTGATATAAATGGGTGGGTCCCACATGGGTCCTACGTTTTACCCCAATAATATATTGTCACATACAAATTTGCTACAAAACGGTCAAACCAAAACAACCGCAAAGCAACCAAACAGAGCCAATAATTTATTAGTAGTTTTTAGTTAAGGAGCATGATGAAGAGTTAGAGAAAGTAATGATGAAAAGAAATACATAAAATTACACTGTTTACACTTGACAACTTTTCAACAATTTTGAATTTTTAAAATCATAAAACTATCTTTTTTTCTACGAAATCTAAATCATTTTTTCAAAATAATACTATATTTTAAATTTTTTTATTATGTCTTTAAAATTTGATATTTTATTTTGAAAATAATTTAAAGTGTAATATTTTGTTTTTTATAAATAACATTAGTACTGTTGTTTATGAAATAACACAAAAAATGGAAATTACCATATAATAGAATATAAATTATGTTTTAAAAAATTATTTTAGTACTCCCTCCGTTAATTAATATCTGTCGTTTTAGGATGTGATTGTTCAAAAATATGTGCGATTCTAGTTTTTTGACACACTTTTTTCTACTTTTAACCCTACTATTCAACACAAAAGTAATTATTATCTAAATGGAAAAGTAAAAAGCAGGGGTACATGCGTCATTATTCTACTTTTCTTAATAAGTCTGCAAGCTTCTAAAATGACAGATATTTTTGAACGGAGGGAGTACTATATAATAGAATATAACATTATTACTGTTGTTTATGACGTGAGTGACGGCATCAGCTTGATGTCAACTCAACCGACGGATATATAATGGTCCGGTGTGTTTTGTAGCCCTCCATTCACCACTGTCGTCTGTCACCAGCCCACACCACTGCCTGTCGGGCTTGGCTTGAGACCTGGTCTCACAAGCAATCCAGATTTTTCTGGATGTATTCTCATTGGTAGAATACCTTTTTTTATTATATAAATGATAAATCGACTGTACAGGCAGTCCGTGTAGAATATTGTGCGACATGTGTGATATGACAGTCCCAGTCAGCAGCTAACTGAGATTATTTTGCTGATTGGGTTACATTTTTACTATATTAACTTTAAATGGTTGTAACTTTTAATATATAAGTCCAAAATGAAAAAAAAATTATATCATCGTTCATCTAAATTCAAGCTCTTCAAAACAAAACCATTCATGGATATGTTTTGACAGTCCGTGTAAAATATTGTGCGACCTGTGTGATATGACAGTCCCAGTCAACAGCTGACTGGGATTATTTTGCTGATTGGGTTACATTTTTACTACATTAACTTTAAATGGTTGTAACTTTTAATATATAGGTCCAAAATGAAAAAAATTTATATCATTGTTCATCTAAATTCAAGCTCTTCAAAACAATACCAGTCATGGATATATTTTGACAACTTTGAAAAAAACCAACTCTTACATGTGTATGATGATACACTAAAATCATATATGATTCATTAGTTTTAATATATGATTCATTAAAATTGATATTATGTGTAACACCCCTACTAAATCGGTTCCTAGTAATCCTATAAATGTCGCGCACAATAATTATCACTCGCCCATACGGGTGATAACGATTTACCTGATAATCAACTTGCGAAACGTATTCCCGTAGTGACCACAAGAGATAGATAGTAGAACTTAAACAACTTAAAACAAATCTAACATCAACAATTATTACAGACCGTGAGCATCTAAACCAAATACACCTCGGTTAAACAACCCGAGTCCAAATAACCTGAGTATCACACCGTACCAAGTCTAAACCAACTGTACTATCACAATAGTCTCGCCTCGCTGCGACCCACCAGCTAATCACCTGAAATAAAGATGGTTTGTGGTATGGAATCAGCCCCTGCTGAGTATGTCATCACATGCCCCGTCATGCCCCCAAAGACCCCTCAATTATTTGGTCGAGAGCATGAGGTTCATTACATGCAATACCGTTTTAATATTTAAAACTGTAAAACAATTAACAGTAACATCCATACAATAACACAACCATCATCATATATAATATAACCACAAGTATAACCAATGAACAACCAAGCGAAACAACGAGAATGATAAACAAGTATTAATTCTCGTCCATGGTATAGAAACCAATATCGTTCGCCACTGTATAATTCTCAACCGTATTATTTGTTCAGTTATACCTAGTGACAATGTCTCATTAAAACGACATGTCTCTAGTTACCCATAAATTATGGCGGGTCACCCACGGCAGTAGCCACTCCAACGGTAGAGTCTCCGACCAACGAGCCATTCTAGCTCACGGGAAATTTTCTTGATACTTGCGGACCCGTACGCGGACATCCTGGTATCGTTTTTGTGATCACAGCGCGCACCAAGAGCCACATCCTCTTGGCTTTACTTTCCATCTTTAATTAATTATTTATTCCATCGCATCGCATTACCAAATTTTACTAACACAGCAGACTAAGGTCATTAGTCCAATCCAGAGTCTGTAAACTCGGGATCCAGTGTTAGATACGAGAGCGGCGTATAGAAAGGCCAATGCTCCGTATAAAAGTCTCGGATAATATGTATATCTTATTATCCTAGTGCTACAACGTTTTTCTGACGATCCTTATATTTCATATAAGATAGCACCATAGCCGCTAGTTCGTTTTATATATATTGGTTCATATATACGAACCGGTACTGTTAACTCAACAACAGTAATAATGAGCAGCTATAAATATACAGTTCATGCATATTTAATTAAACATTCAGACAAACAATCTTATCATAGATCACACAGAAGTCTGAACTGAGGAAGCCCTCAGAGACAATCAGAGACACATAACAACATACCGTTCACCCTGATGTATTACGGTGGAGTATGAATCAGCAAGATCCTATGCTCCTTGTGTAGTCTCTAACAATCTAAACAATACATAATGCTACTGATTAGCATACTGTATAACAACACAATTCTACGGTACCCCGTACCGTCACTAACACCTCCCGGTTAACCCCCCGTTATTAACTATCAATGTTTGTCGGGTTTTAGGTTTAACTCGTGATTGGGAGAAAGTGTTATATTACATGCGTAGTCTTGTTTGTATATTAGTATAGTTATTGTTAAACTTGTTATCGCATGTAACTTAATGTTTGTTTGTACACCATACAGTTTGTTTCATTATTGTATGTGTGATCCTTTGTCATGCACTATGCATCTTACCTTAGTATTTATTTTTCTAAGGTTTGTCTCTCTTTTTTTTATATTCCATGTGGTATAATTCATCTGTAAACTATACTCTTAATATTTAGAATCCTTATTATCCCATGAATACTCTTAACTTTAGAATTTCCATATCTAATGTTTATAATTCTTTTCTCCTTATCTATTATCATTTTAATTATGATAATTTATAATTATTGAACCATATCACATTTTCTACACCATTACATATATTTATTTATATGTGTGTATTATGGAACTATTTATTATATGGTAAGTCTTATAATCTATATTCATTCTTTTTAATGAATATCTCTTATATTATAAATGTTATAACTCTTATAACATTAAAAACCATATTATAAATTCCATTTAAAAATGTTAATATTTTCGAACAGCACCTATGTTCTTAAATATTTATAAAATCCACCACTTAATTAATATAATGTTACATTCTAGTCATATAACATATCTTATGACATTTAAGTCATTTAAAACAATTATAACCTATAGTTATATTTTGTTTATAAAATACCAAATAGCCCCCTTATATTTTCGGCTTTTATTATAACCACTAAACTTCTATAAAATCACAACTCATTCCCAATTTATAATACATAGTTTTCTAATTCCATTAAAACTATATATTATACATATATCTTTATAAAACCTTATATATAATTCCAAAAATTACCAAACTATACCAAAAGGTTATAAATATTATTCCTAACCTTATTTTCCCTCTAAATCTCGGTTTCTATACATTTGTTACCTATTTGTAACAATGTTATAAAATACCATATATTATACTTATATAATTCATATGAACTCCAAATTTAACCAAATAAACTTCTAAAAATTTCTAATAACTTAAGGACTTTACTAAATTCCATTTAGTACCCTTAAGTCTCGGTAATTACATTACTACCCCAAATCTTATAAATCTTTTACAATTTAATAAGTATCTTATTATAAGGTAGTATTTTAATTTCTTAAATTTTCCAAACTTGGTCAAAGTCTCCTATATAGTCAACTTTGACCCTAATACCAAATGGGAACCAATCTTTTCGGTAATTACTAATAATAACCTATACTTTTCTATTTTTACAATTTTGACCTAAAACTTTATAAAATGTTATAATTTTTATTAAATTCATTTAAAAACCCTAAATTGTTCTAAATTAAGCCCACGGCTTTCTAACTTCCTAGTAATTACGAATTGGCCCCAATTTTAATTATAAGCATAAATAAAACTAAATAAGCTTATAAACTTAAATTAAAATGGCCTAATGACATGGCCTTATTACAACCTTGAACTTGCAAAATAAATTACACAATAAATGTCTCAAAATATAGCATATGTATTCAGCCTCACCTTAGTTTAATTATTTTTCCACATAATGTCATAATTTGACCATTATGTTAATTAAATCTCTTAAATGACTAGCTTAATTTATCTTAGCCATTTTTTTTCCATTTTTAGGTCAATATGACCTATATATGAAGTTTCACTCTCGGCCATATATATATATATATATATATATATATATATATATATATACTTGGAAATCACAAAAATCATAAGTTTAAGGTGTTTATACCTTGATTATGCCTTGTATGCTCTCGGCCACTTGTAGGAAAAATCACCACATGATTTAGACATGTTTAATACACAAAAACAAGATATGGTTACACTCCAAGCTTGAGTTTAACCATAAGGAATAATTAATGTAAGATTTAAGGCAAAAATCACCTTAAAATGCAAGGGAAGTTCTAAGTGGTTTCGACCTGAACCAAACACACCACAAGGTGTTAGATCCACCATATTGGCATAGGAAATAGTTAGATCTCGAAATGCTACCTTGTTATTAGGTTTTACCTTGGAAAAATGCCTTAAAAGGGAGTATTTCTCTTGGATCTTGGTCACCCTTGCTCCAAATGGCTAACCAACTGAATGAACATGTAAATATGAAGATTATGAGTGTATAAACTCATAAAAATCAGAGGAAGAAAACCGCATGGAAGATTGAGAAGCTTAAGGTATGTTTTTACCTTAAAATGTAGATTTGAACAACCTTGGTTCCTCTACTGGTCTCAACCGAGTTTAGCTCTTGTTCTAACCTTAGAACACTGAGAATAAGCCATAGGAATTGATGAGCCACGAAATCTAGGTGTTGGTAGTAGTGAAGAGATGAAGAAAAGGGCTAAAAATGACATTAAAACACCTACCTTAAGTGCTTAGGAGCTAGGTTTGCCTTCCATGCTCAAGAACAGACCTTGATAGCTTCAAAGGAAGGGGAGAGCTCAGATGGGCAGAAGAGAATCGGACAAGGAAGGGAGAAATGAGTGGAAAGGCTTGAATTTTTTGAAAAAGTAAGTTTATTTTCAAAAGTCATGTATTAGGTAGCAATTATTGTCAATCAATGACTTGTGCTGCCTTCCCACCTCCTTGCCAGCCGATTTCCTTTAGTTCAAATGGGTCATTACTTGACCATTGACCATACTTGGTCAATTTGACTCATGCGGGCCCCACTTTAGGGTTTTATTAATATTTTAATATTAAATTTATAAAAATTCGTAAATTTCTGGAATTAAATTCCTAATATGATAATATGATTAAATATCATATTTAAGGATAATTATAATTTTTAAGCCCATTAAAAATCAATTTAAAAGGCAATCTCACAAAAACGTGCTTTAAGGAGTTTTAGCGCACATTTTTGTGTCACAGGGTGTTCCTGAGCTTAGTTCTCCTTGAGAACGGTTTTGTTGTGTTCCTTACTTCATTATAATACTTAGGAATCCACTTTGGATCCTATTTGAGGTCATACAATCTTTATGGTGTCTTAAAGCACATTTTTGGCTTTACCGATCTTAAGGCGTGTTTTGCCTTGTTGAGATCTTCTAGATTGTTCCCCAATAATATTTAGATGTTTAATAATCATCTTAGATCATTAATAGATCATTTAATTATATTTTAAAGGTTATGGGTATTTCAGTCTACCCCCCTTAAAAAGGCTTCGTCCCGAAGTCCTTAATCCTCTACAGTTCACCTAAGGAATCAAGTTCCACTAAGTAACCAAACAGTCCATTGCTAGGGATTAACTCCCACTAGGTTCAGACCTAGTCTATACCTACAACATATATTAAGTAACCAAACTCATAGTATAACTCATTCACATCACAGCACTAAACAAGGTGCACCTCCAGCTCATCAACCAAAAGTACTCAGCGGTACTATGTATATATTCAACCAGGTGCACTAAGGCACATACATAACATGTATCATACATACAATCATCCACACAGCGTGTATGTCGCAGCATACCAACAAAGACACAATACAAAAACAAGACCTAATGCACAACATGTGCGCAAGCCAAGTGGTGTCTACCCCCCTTAAAAAGGGTTTGACCACGAACCCGTACAAGTAACACAGCTACTACTCGAAGAGTGCTGGGTACTTCGCTCTCATGGAGTCCTCTAACTCCCATGTAGCCTCCTCCACCTCGTGGTTCGACCAGAGAACCTTGACCATGCTAATGGTCTTGTTCCTAGTCTGTCTCGTCTTCGTATCGAGAATGCGGAGTGGTACTTCCTCATATCGTAGAGCAGGGTCCAACTCTAAAGTCTCTGGCTGCAAAACGTGCGATGGGTGGGGCACATACCTCTTCAACTGTGAAACGTGAAAAACGTCGTGCACCCTCCCGAGCTCTGCTGGTAAATCCAGTCTGTAGGCTAATGGGCCCACTCGCTCCCTAATCGCATAAGGTCCAACATACTTTGGGCTTAACTTGCCCTTCTGCCCAAACCGGAATATCCCCTTCATGGGTGACACTCTAAGGAATACCATATCATCGGTAGTGTACTCAATGTCCCTCCTTCTGGTGTCTGCATATGATTTCTGCCGGTCCTGAGCTGCCCTCATGTTCTTGCGAATCTGTAGGACATCCTCCTTAATCTGCTCTAGGTACTCTGGTCCTAGAAGAGTAGTCTCGCTGGCCTCATCCCAGCATAAAGGAGTCCTACACGGTCTACCATAAAGTGCCTGAAATGGTGGCATCTGTATCGAGGAGTGGTAGCTGTTGTTGTAGGCGAACTCTATCAAGTGTAGACGCTCTAACCAGCTCCCCTGAAAATCTAAGGCACATGCTCTCAGCATGTCCTCCAGTGTCTGGATGGTCCTCTCACTCTGACCGTCGGTCTGTGGATGGAACGCCGTACTAAGCTTCAACTTTGTACCCAAGGCTTCCTGAACCTGTCCCCAGAATCTGGACAAAAATCGAGGGTCCCTATCAGAAACAATAGTCTTTGGCACACCATGGTGCCGGATCACCTCCTTCTGGAACAAGTCCGCTAACTTCGGGACGTTCCAGGTATCCTTCATCGCAACAAACTTTGCCACCTTCGTCAGACGGTCCACAATGACCCAAATCGTGTTCAGTCCTCCCTTAGTCGGTGGAAGACCGACAACGAAATCCATCGAGATGTCCTCGAACTTCCAGCAAGGAATAGGCATAGACTGCACTAAACCTCCGGGTCTCCTATGCTCAAACTTAACCTTCTGACAGGTCAAGCATCTAGCTACGTATTCAGCTACATCCTTCTTCATCCCGCTCCACCAGAAATGAACCTTCAAATCCTTATACATCTTCGACGAACCAGGGTGGACGGATAAGGACGAGCAATGAGCTTCCTGGAGTATCTTCTCCTTCAGATCAGGAGACGACTCCGGAATACACAAACGGCCCTTCAGTCGAATCATGCCATCATCGCACAGTTCGAAGTCATATTTCAGTCTCTCAAAACAACCATCTATCATTTTCTGCCTGATACTCTACATATAGTGATCACTCTCCTGTGCAGCTCGTATCTCATCAATCATACTGCTGTTTGCTAATAAAGTGAACAATGAATGAGCTCTGCGGCTCAGGGCATCAGCTACCACATTCGCCTTGCCCTCTTTGTACCTCAGGTCTATATCGTAGTCCTTCAAGAACTCGACCCATCTTCTCTGTCGCATGTTCAGCTCCTTCTGAGAGAAGAGATGCTGTAGACTCTTATGATCAGAGTAGATAGTGACTGTCACACCATACAAATAATGTCGCCAGATCTTCAAAGCGAAGACTACTGCGCCTAACTCAAGGTCGTGTGTGGGGTAATTCACCTCATGCTTCTTCAGCTGTCGGGATGCGTAAGCAACTACCTTCCCGTGCTGCATAAGCACACAGCCTAGACCGGTTCCAGAGGTATCACAATATACCTCGAACCCATCAGTGCCCTCAGGGATAGTAAGAACGGGCGCTGATGTCAGGAGATCCTTCAGCGTCTGAAAGGAATGCTCACACTCTGCAGACCATAAGAACTGGGATTCCTTCTTCATTAGATTTGTCATTGGTTTGGCTTCCTTGGAGAAGTCCTTCACGAATCTTCGATAATACCCTGCCAAACCCAGAAAGCTACGGACGTCTGTGACTGTCTTCGGCCTTGGCCAAACTCTTCACTGCCTCAATCTTAGCAGGATCTACAGATATGCCGCTAGCTGATATAATGTGTCTAGAAATGACACGCTGTCCAACCAAAACTCACACTTAGAGAGTTTGGCATACAGCTGGTTCACTCTCATAATATTCAACACCTGTCTCAAATGGAACTCATGATCTTCCTTGGTTTTTGAATAGATCAGAATATCGTCGATGAAGACTACAACTGAACTATCAAGATGCTCTCTAAAAAGTCGGTTCATCAAGTCCATGAATATGGCTGGCGCCATTCGTCAGTCCGAATGGCATAACGGTGAACTCGTAGGTCCATACCGTGTCCTGAAAGCTGTCTTCTCAATGTCACTCTGCAATCCTAATCTGATGGTAGCCAGATCTGAGGTCTATCTTCGAGAACACACTGGCCCCTCTCAGCTGATCAAATAAATCATCTATCCGTGGTAATGGGTACTGTTCTTGACTGTACCGCATTAAGCTCGCGGTAGTCGATGCAGAGTCGCATACTGCCGCCTTTTTCTTGACGAACAGCACTGGAGCACCCCAAGGAGAAACACTGGGTAATGAATCCCTTGTCGAGGAGGTCCTCCAGCTGTAGCTTCAGCCCCTCATCTCAGCCGGTGCCATACAGTAGGGTAACCTTAGCAATGGGGCCCGTACTGGCAACAAGTCAACGGCGAATCAACCTCGCGCACAGCGGCCATGCCTGGTAGCTCATCAGGAAATAAGTCGGGGAAATCCACCACGACTGGAATGTCTACGTCCGTCACGTCGCTCTGTCTCGTGTCCTGTACATAACAGAGGAAGGCTTGTCGGCCCTTCCTAACATCCTTCATCAGGGACAATGCTGACACGATCTTGACAGTCGGCTCTCTCCTCACACTGCGGTATGACACTGTCTGCCGCTCGGCCCCTTCAGTAGTAGTCGATGCTCTGCACAATGAAGGCGGCCCCTATGCTTCTGTAGCCAATCCATGCCCAATATGATGTCAAAACCTAAGTTCTTGAACTCAACTAGATCAATGGGGAAGGTCTCAGTCATAATGCTGATCTCTAACCCTGTATACTGTCTAGTGCAACCTACTTTCTCCTTCGAAGGAAGGGTGACTGAAAAGTCTGAAAGCTGTTCGGGGGTGGCCCCCAGCTTCTTAGCAAACGTCGAGGAAATAAAAGAATGGGAAGCCCTGAGTTGAACAATACGGAAGCACTAACACCATCAATAGGAAAGGTACCTGAGATTATCTCTCGTATTAGCATCGAGTCCCAATAAATCACTAATTTACTGTTGTTTGTAATTGTCATACCTGTGATGACATTACCAGACTCCTTGGCTTGCGCCATGTCTAGGATGCAAATGGTACCCTCCTTTCCACTTCTATAGCCTGAAGTTATGAATTATCGGTATCAACAAAACTGAACAAACACTTGAAAGTAGGAAACTCTTATTTCATTCATCCAACTGTATTTTACAAGGTTACACACTTAGCTACTGCTATTACATCAATACTGTCTAAAAGTCAAATTTAAACGGCCAGGTCGGATGTGGGTATCGTTCACTAAGTTGGTGGTGCGGTATTGAGCTTAATGCTCTTAATACCATGATATACAAGCCTCGACTCTCCACCAAATACAACACATCCCAGACTTGAGGATGATCTTGCTTGCTAGATCCATCCTCTTCTGGTCTCCATAAATAAACTCAGCATCATCGCCGATGGAAAAGATACAACTGGTATTCCTCTGGTGATGGACTCGGTCGTCTCATCACGGTCCTGGTGCATTCCAAGCTTCCCTCCCTGTTCATAGTATTGATGATGCAAACGTCAGGTGTCATGTCGGGTAATGGATAAGTCTCACAGTCTTGAGCAATATCCATTGCGTTTCTCACCAAGGTAAGGAAACTCTCAGGTATCCTAGGTATAGATACGTCACCTACCATCCTCACCTCTCGATAAACCCTAGCTTGTGGATCCCAATCTTTTCCTAAGCACATCATGTGCAGTTTCATTCTAGAACCACTAGTAAATACAGGGGTATAAAAACCTCCTATGCCCTTACCCAAAGCTCTACACTCATTCACTATGGTGATTTGCTCATCTAGGGTTAGGAACTCTCTGAGAAGTATCATGCCCGGTCTGACTACATGACACAACTCACTAGGGTACTCCCGTCTTTCTTCCACGGGTCTAGGTGATCTCTGTCTTGTAAGTGTGGGATAGCAGATATCGAAGTCTCCTAAGAGGTAAAAGGTTTCCTAGGTAAGTTGTCCATCTAAAGCGGTAACTTAAACACACATTCATGCTAAGGTAAAGCGTGTAACACTTAGTCATGCTTTCATACAATGGTTAAGGTTTCAAATGCTAACCTTCACCGCGCTGTACTAGTGCCAGCGCCTGAAGCTCCCGCTGCATTCAGCATACGGTTGCCCGGCGGGTTCCTCTGGCCCTGGTTCTGCTGCTGCGGCTGCTGCTGCTGCTGCCCTCTCTGGGCTTGGGGCGCCGGCCCCCTCTGGCCACCTCGGCTCCACCTCCTCCAGTAGGTGCGCTGAGTCCCCTTCTGGGCGGTACGCTCGGCTATCAGGATTAGCAAAGCACTCGAACGACCTGTGGCCCTTCTTTCCACAATGGTGGCAGTCCACCGCTTGCCCGGTGCAGTCGACACCCGGGTGGTCTTTACCACAGCGCTTGCAGTGAAAGTGGCGCTGGGGTGCAGAACCTATTATCATATCACACTCAGGTTATACAAGGATGGTAATGGGTAGTGTAGTACACAATTTATTCACAAGGTTAGATCGCTTACCCTTAGGGGGTACAGATCTAAGAGGCTGCACATCGTAGGTAGGCCCGGTCAGCAACGGGACCTTGTCTTTACCCTTTTGGCTGGCCTGCTCCTTCTTCTTCTCCCTCCAGGAGAACTTCTTCCTGTGATCGTCAAAGTGTCAGGATTAGCAGGTATAAAAGCAGGCAGTAAGTAAGTAATTTAAATGGATTAAATAACTTAAGGTGGTTCTTACTTCCACCCTTACTGCCTCCAGCCTCAGTCTCTGCCTCTTTCTCTGGGGCCTTACGCTTCTGCCCCTGGCCGTCCTCCCGGCTGTTCACCATCATCTCAGTCCGAGAAGCAGCGTCATAACACTCCTGTAATACATCAATAAGTTCCCGAACTTGTAACAAATCAAACTGTTATAAGGTACAAACTGTCAATTAGTTTTACCTGAACCGTAGGGTACAAGGTAGCACCCATGGCGGCCTTAATAGCATATCTCAACCCGCCTCTAAACTTCTCTACTTTCACAGCATCAGAATAACAACTCCTGGGACGAAGTCCAAGAGCCCAATAAACAAGGAGTAGTACTGATCTACTGTCATACTACCCTGTCTCAGGGACTCAAACTCCTCCCTCTTCCTCTGCTTCAGATGAGCAGGATAGTACTTCTCTCTCAATACTCCACGAAACCAGTCCACCCAAAACCCTCTGTAGCAAGGTATGTGCCTTCACGGACCTCCACCACGTGCTGGCAGCGTCCTTCAGGTGAAAGGCTGCTATATCAACTCGGTGCCCAGCAGGCACATGTATGGCATCGAAGGCCTTCTCGTGCTCGACGATGTATCTCTCCAGAACAGTGGGATCAGCAACTCCATCGTAGGTAGGTACCCGCGTGTCAGCTACGCTCTTCAGCCAATTCGGCTCTCTAGGTGCGGGTACGGGTGGGACTACCGGTGGTGCAGGTGGTGCTCCTATATGGATACCTCCCAACTGGGCTAGCTGAGCGAAGACGGCGGCTACCGTCTCAGCCACGCCCACGGGTGGGGCCTCCGGAGGTCCTCCTCCAGGCCCGCCGCCTCTTCCACCACCTCCTCTGCCTCTGCCAGCTGATCGTCTTCCGGAAGACATCTGAAGAATTCAGAACCAAAGTCAGCTCTGGTATAAATATGTACTTTCCTACATAACTTAACTCAAATCATTACAACTATCTCTTGGTACTGGTGTGTAAATAACCTAGGCTCACGGTACTTAAACTACTATCTCTTGTAATCAGAGCGGTACTCCGCTCTGATACCACTTTTGTAACACCCCTACTAACCGGTTCCTAGTAATCCTATAAAGTCGCGACAATAATATCTCGCAGCGGTAAATAATAAACTATCGCCCTAATGGTGTCACTGTTATCACTCGCCCATACGGGTGATAACGATTTACCTGATAATCAACTTGCGAAACGTATTCCCGCAGTGACCACAAGAGATAGATAGTAGAACTTAAACAACTTAAAACAAATCTAACATCAACAATTATTACAGACCGTGAGCATCTAAACCAAAACACCTCGGTTAAACAACCCGAGTCCGAGTCCAAAAACCTGAGTATCACACCGTACCAAGTCTAAACCAACTGTATCACAATGGTCACGTCTCGCTGCGACCCACCAGCTATCACCTGAAATAAAGATGGTTTGTGGTATGGAATCAGCCCCTGCTGAGTATGTCATCACAGCCCCGTCATGCCCCCAAAGACCCCTCAATTATTTGGTCGAGAGCATGAGGTTCATTACATGCAATACCGTTTTAATATTTAAAACTGTAAACAATTAACAGTAACATCCATACAATAACACAACCATCAACACATAATATACCACAAGTATAACCAATGAACAACCAAGCGAAACAACGAGAATGATAAACAGTATTAATTCTCGTCCATGGTATAGCCAATATTTCGCCACTGTATAATTCTCAAGTATTATTTGTTCAGTTATACCTAGTGACAATGTCTCATTAAAACGACATGTCTCTAGTTACCCATATATTATGGCGGGTCACCCACGGCAGTAGCCACTCCAACGGTAGAGTCTCCGACCAACGAGCCATTCTAGCTCACGGGAAATTTTCTTGATACTTGCGGACCCGTACGCGGACATCCTGGTATCGTTTTTGTGATCACAGCGCGCACCAAGAGCCACATCCTCTTGGCTTTACTTTCCATCTTTATTAATTATTTATTCCATCGCATCGCATTACCAAATTTTCTAACACAGCAGACTAAGGTCATTAGTCCAATCCGGAGTCTGTAAACTCGGGATCCAGTGTTAGATACGAGAGCGGCGTATAGAAAGGCCAATGCTCCGTATAAAAGTCTCGGATAATATGTATATCTTATTATCCTAGTGCTACAACGTTTTTCTGACGATCCTTATTTTCATATAAGATAGCACCATAGCCGCTAGTTCGTTTTATATATATTGGTTCATATATACGAACCGGTACTGTTAACTCAACAACAGTAATAATGAGCTATAAATATACAGTTCATGCATATTAATTAAACATTCAGACAAACAATCTTATCACAGATCACACAGAAGTCTGAACTGAGGAAGCCCTCAGAGACAATCAGAGACACATAACAACATACCGTTCACCCTGATGTATTACGGTGGAGTATGAATCAGCAAGATCCTATGCTCCTTGTGTAGTCTCTAACAATCTAAACAATACATAATGCTACTGATTAGCATACCGTATAACAACACAATTCTACGGTACCCCGTACCGTCACTAACACCCCCGGTTAACCCCCCGTTATTAACTATCAATGTTTGTCGGGTTTTAGGTTTAACTCGAGATCGGGAAAAGTGTTATATTACATGCGTAGTCTTGTTTGTATATTAGTATAGTTATTGTTAAACTTGTTATCGCATGTAACTTAATGTTTGTTTGTACATCATACAGTTTGTTTCATTATTGTATGTGTGATCCTTTGTCATGCACTATGCATCTTACCTTAGTATTTATTTTTCTAAGGTTTGTCTCTTTTTTTTTATATTCAATGTGGTATAATTCATTGTAAACTATACTCTTAATATTTAGAATCTTATTATCCCATGAACACTCTTAACATTAGAATTTCCATATCTAATGTTTATAATTCTTTTCTCCTTATCTATTATCATTTTTTAATTATAATTATTGAACCATATCACATTTTCTACACCATTACATATATTTATTTATATGTGTATTATGGAACTATTTATTATATGGTAAGTCTTATAATCTATATTCATTCTTTTTAATGAATATCTCTTATATTATAAATGTTATAATTCTTATAACATTAAAAACCATATTATAAATTCCATTTAAAAATGTTAATATTTTCGAACAGCACCTATGTTCTTAAATATTTATAAAATCCACCACTTAATTAATATAATGTTATATTATAGTTATATAACATATCTTATGACATTTAAGTCATTTAAAACAATTATAACCTATAGTTATATTTTGTTTATAAATACCAAATAGCCCCTTATATTTTCGGCTTTTATTATAACCACTAATAAATTCTATAAAATCACAATTCAATCCCAATTTATTACATAGTTTCTAATTCCATTAAAACTATATATTATACATATCTTTATAAAACCTTATATATAATCCAAAAATTACCAAACTATACCAAAAGGTTATAAATATTATTCCTAACCTTATACTTCCTTAATTCGGTTTTATACATTTGTTACCTATTTGTAACAATGTTATAAAATACCATATATTATACTTATATAATTCATATGAACTCCAAATTTAACCAAATAAACTTCTAAAAATTTCTAATAACTTAAGGACTTTACTAAACTCCATTTAGCACCCTTAATTTCGGTAATTACATTACTACCCCAAGACTTATAAATCTTTTACAATTTAATAAGTATCTTATTATAAGGTAGTATTTTAATTTCTTAAATTTTTAAACTTGGTCAAAGTCTCCTATATAGTCAACTTTGACTCCTAATACCAAATGGGAACCAATTTTTCGGTAATTACTAATAATAACCTATACTTTTCTATTTTTACAATTTTGACCCAAAACTTTATAAAATGTTATAATTTTTATTAAATTCATTTAAAAACCCTAAATTGTTAAATTAAGCCCACGGCTTTCTAAATTCCTAGTAATTACGAATTGGCCCCAATTTTAATTATAAGCATAAATAAAACTAAATAAGCTTATAAACTTAAATTAAAATGGCCTAATGACATGGCCTTATTACAACCTTGAACTTGCAAAATAAATTACACAATAAATGTCTCAAAATATAGCATATATATTCGGCCTCACTTAGGTTTAATTATTTTTCCACATAATGTCATAATTTGACCATTATGTTAATTAAATCTCTTAAATGACTAGCTTAATTTATCTTAGCCATTTTTTTCCATTTTTAGGTCAATATGACCTATATATGAAGTTTCACTCTCGGCCATATATATATATATATATACTTAAATTACAAAAATCATAAGTTTAAGGTGTTTATACCTTGATTTATCCTTGTATGCTCTCGGCACTTGTAGGAAAATCACCACATGATTTAGACATGTTTAATACACAAAAACAAGATATGGTTACACTCCAAGCTTGAGCTTAACCATAAGGAATAATTAATGTAAGATTTAAGGCAAAAATCACCTTAAAAATGCAAGGGAAGTTCTAAGTGGTTTCGACCTGAACCAAACACACCACAAGGTGTTAGATCCACCATATTACATAGGAAATAGTAGATCTCGAAATGCTACCTTGTTATTAGGTTTTACCTTGGAAAAATGCCTTAAAAGAGAGTATTTCTCTTGGATCTTGGTCACCCTTGCTCCAAATGGCTAACCAACTGAATGAATATGTAATATGAAGATTATGAGTGTATAAACTCATAAAAATTGAAGGAAGAAAACCGCATGGAAGATTGAGAAGCTTAAGGTATGTTTTTACCTTAAAATGTAGATTTGAACAACCTTGGTCCCTCTACTGGTCTCAACCGAGTTTAGCTCTTGTTCTAACTGAAATACCCCGTAATTAAAATAGCGATTAATTAGGCTAATAAATAATTTAGAAGCTTAATTAAGTATAAATAATCATGAGGGAACAAATCCCGAAGAAAAGATCCTTAAAATGGATTAAATCACTAACGAACCTAAAGCGCGTTTTTCGAGGTACCGGGGAAAACGTGTCTTTAAGCGGGTCAAATAGACTCGTAACAATTTTGGCCAACTAAATAATCATTAATAAATTAGTGAAGCTTTAGGACCAATAAAATCAATAAAACGAGAGATTAGTCAAAACTGTCAAAAACGGGAAGTTGTGTAGAAATATAAATAGACCAAACTTATGTGTCCAATAATGTAAAAAGAATTTTCCAAAACCCTTGTGGGTCTGGTGCTGTCCGATTTTATCCCCCACACACACACACACTCTTAACTCTCTTTTATTCACAAAGGACAAAGAAATTTAAAAAGGCAAAGTAACTACTTTACTCTCACACTCACACATTCTCTCTCTCCTCTACCCATTCCCTCTTCTCTCTCACGTTGAACTCATCTTCCTCCTCTCTATTTTTCTCCTCTTGACCGATAACAATGGAGAAAACAAAGAGACCCACTAAAAACCTCTACTTCTCTCCTTTGTAACTCCCTCAAAACTCTTCCAAAATTATTAAAAATACCACCATTGTAATCCTCTCACCAAGAGCTACGTTCCCTCTTCTCAAAATCCGGAAAAGAGCACTTTCGATTTTATGGGTATATCCCATTTGGAGTTTCAAACCACCATTAGAAGGCCCTCCTCTTCTTGTTCTATTAAGGTAAAACATCTTCAAAAACTCCATCTTTTCTAGCCTAGAGGACAAAACGAAAATGTGAACTAAACCCTTGCTTGCTCCTCTTGTGCCCAGCCGTTTTTGGCATCTTTGAAAGGGTGGAAAGATTATTCTTGAGCTACTCCAAGTGTTTTATAAACCCTTGCAAGGTAATGAACTCCTAAACCCTAAATGTACATTAAAAGCTTTAATAAGATTTAGTGTTTGGTTTTAGTATTGAAGCATGTATAAAATGTGGTAGTGTTAGAGGAATTGAGACTACAAACCGGTAGAGAGAGAGAGAAGAAGGAGAAGAAAGGAGAAAGAAAATCTAGAAGGAAAGCAAGGTAAAGAATGCTCATTGTGTAGCCTTGTGTATATTTGTATATGTAACAGATTTTAGAAGTAAAATATGTATTGTAAATGGTAATGCATTAGTAGTATAATGTGTAGGAGAGTGTAAGTATTTTGAAGCTTTAAAAGATGTGTAAAACTTATTGAAAACATATTGGGAATTAGTGTTGATGTGCAGGAGTTTTATGAGTGTTTAGTAGTTCATATTAGTGTGGGAGCTTGGCTATTATTGCTGTTTTGAAACAGGTGAAAAGGGTCAAAATGTGAACTAGAATATGTGGTGAGAGTGTAAAAATATAGGGGAGGTTATGTCAAAATTTATTAGGATTAGAACACTTAGAGAATTAAAACTAGGTGACTAATGTGAGTGTAACAGATTTTGTTTGAGTATGGATAGGGGGTAAGTTGAGAGAGATAGTTAAGGTAGTTGTATTGCATTGGGAGTGTTAGAAATGACATTAGGAGAGGGAGTTGTAGTTGGGGAGAGTTAGAGGAAAATCTGTAGCATAATGTAATAAGGGGAGAAAACTGTATAAGTGTTGGAGTGAAACTAGGAAAATTGTGTGTATAAGTTAGTATAGGATTGTGTAATGAATTAGGAAAGGAATTAGCATGATTTAGAGTGTTTAAATTGTACAAAAACATGTTAGGATGTAGGAAATTGGGGAAGCAATGGTGAAATTGGGAAAGAAAAATAACATCTGTAGCAAGGTTTCTGATTCCGTCCGACCCAGACGGTGAGTCGGACGTGGGTCGGACGGGGCTTAAGAAACGAAGACCAATCTTTCTGGAATGGTCCGACCCAGAGCCGTGATCGGACTGGGTCGGACATGGCTTAATAACGAAATAAAACTTTCTGTAATGGTCCACCCACAGCCGTGGATCAGACTGGGTCGGACAGACGAAATTTACAATGTCGAAGTTTCTGCTTCGTCCGACCCAGACGGTGAGTCGGACGTGGTTCGGACGGAGCTTAGACTCTAGACCCAAAACCTTCTGGAATGGTCCGACCCAGAGAGTATGGGTCGGACGGAATAGTGCTGGGTCGGACAGGGTACTTTTCTGGGAACGAATCTTACTGGAATGGTCCGTCCCAGGGCTTGGGTCGGACGGTGGGTCGGACGGCCCTATACTTACAAAAAAAAACAGTAAGCTTATACTAGTATATATCTATATATATATATATATATATATATATATATATATATATATATATGTATACCCACCTATACATATGTATATATATATGGGTATGTAAATTATGGACAAGTAATGGAAAGTAATAAATGAAATGTAAGTGTTAGGATGTAAAGCCTTAGTAATACGGATTAGCAACACAAAAGTAGTTGAGTTAAGATTAATAATGGTAGATTAATCATTCAATTGTATGCTATCCTAAGCTGTGATTTGTGACACCGGAAGGACGTTTTGGAAACACGTTATGACGGTGAACGGTATGGATTCCTCATGCCCGTATGCTATCTTGTTACTCTGATTTGTGTTTGTGTGCTAATTGATCACCAAATAAGATAAATGCACGAATCGGAGTTATTATGCATACTTGTGAATATGTGGTTGTTGTATGTTGTGAATATTTTCTTAAACTTAGTTTGTAAATTCATGAAATGTATGGATGTATATGAATGCTTGTATGAATGTTGTAGTGTAACTGTGACCGTTTATTATTGTGTTTGGACTTTTAACTTATCCTAACAGTTAACCAATCTAACTTAAATTGGTAATTAAATTGGAATGAGTAGAAGTCCGATATAGTTTCGGCCACGCGTGAGGATGCGGAGTCACGAGAGGTTGGCTCCAATTCTCGCTCTTAAACTGGTCCTCGGCCCAAATCCCTTAAGTGGGTGCATCCCGGATTGGTGAGTCAAGTTAAATCCCGGAGGTGGACGGCGTAGTCCCTGGGCCGGAGGTCCAGACGACTTAACTTGAGTATAGTAAGTAAGTAAGAATGAGTAAGTAAAGTAAATGGAAGTAAGTAGTAGTGTAGTAAGAGAAAGTAAGAAATGAGTAAAAGAGTAAAGCATTCCGATTAACCCGGATGCATAATTTGGCTAACCTTGTGAAGGTAAGTATCATGAGCATTATTGTATTGTTGCCTTGAATTGTGTAATGAATTGTATAGCATGTATGTTGTATGAAAGCATGTATGTATGAAATAATGACAGCATGTTTAGGGACGTCAAATAGTCGGCGTGCCCTAGCTAGCACGCGGTATATGCGGAGTCTATATGCAGCGTTTGCTGAGCCCCTTGGGCACCATTTTTACTACACGCAGTACCCGCGAGGGATGAAGATGTGAAGACCTAGTTTCATTTCTTTTATCTTGTATTTGGAATGTAAACACTGGATTATGATGGGTGTACTAAGTAGTACATGGCTATAGCTTTTGATTAGCCGTGTACCATGGGGTACACCTTTTTGGATTTGATAGGATGGGGATTGGTATAGATGAGTTAGCCTTAGAAACTCATTCTTTTGGAACTTAGAAATGAGTAATCGATATACTCTACTACTCTGGTGATCCATTGATGTAAGTATTTGGTGTATGGTTTTGGCAAGTAATTTAGTAGCTCGGTACGTTATGTTCATCACTACCGTGACTGTAAGTATTAGTGGCCTAGCTAGCCGTATGGGCTGTTAGCGGCATTGTTTCACACCGCCGTAGTAAGTATGTAATAATTCCTGCGAACTCGTATGGATTAATAGGACGATTAGACAGTAAGCATAGGATTAGCGGTTGGGGTGTTACAAAAAGTGGTATCAGCGTAGTTACGCTCTGATGTCCATAGTACCGAGCAGGGGATTACCGAGTTAGGATTTCAAACCGTCTTAAGACGGATACTTAGAAACCTAACTAGGAACTCCGTTGTTAACGACGGATACCCTTAACGTTCTTACGACGATACTTGCTTAAATTCCAAGACCTTTGAGTCATATCTTGCAAAGCCTAACGTAACTGTTAAATATTCAGATGTCAGGCAGAGGTCCAGGTCTCCCCAGAGGAGGGGGCAATGACGGACCCGGCGCGCAGACGATAGCTGAGATCGTCGCCGCCATGGTAGCGCAGATGCTACCTCAAGTAATCCAAGCTGTACAACAATCCCAACAAAACCAACAAACTCAAGCGGGGCCAATCCCTCCCCCGCCACCCAGAGAAGCGAACTGGGGAAAAGCTGTAGCGGAGCTCCCCTCCCTGCTTTAGGGGCGAGAGTGATCCGGCTAAGCTCGAGGCCTACATCTCCGAGATGGAGACGGCTTTCGAAACACTCGAAGCTCCTGCTGGAGTTCGAGTCAGAGTTGCTGCTTACTACCTAAAGGATGCTGCTATGGATTGGTGGAAGCTGGTCAAGCATGAGCACGTTAGCGACCCCACATTCGACTGGGATTCCTTCGCCTCACCTCCGTCAAAATACCCTGAGCATGTAAAAACAAAGAAAAGGCTAGAGCTAGACGCCTTAAGATGACAGACAAGATGACTGTCGATGAGTACTACCGCACCTTCACCTCTATACTCCGTCTCCTCCCTGATCTAGGATACACCGGCCAGGTGTTGGTCGATCGCTTCTATGGCGGTCTGAGCCATCGCCTTCGGTACGGTATGGGCTACACCAGATTTACCTCCCTTCAGGTAAATAACGGTTAGCCCTTAGTATCATTTCAATTCCTTAAATTCCTTGAATTCTTTGAATCTTTCTTTATTCTCCTTAAATGAGAATCCCGGCTAATACCTGAGATTTCAGGAGTGTTATCAGCGGCTTCTCGCGTGAGATCACTTGCCAGTTAAGGGATGAAGAGACCGCGCTGAAGCGCAAAGCTAACAACAAAAACACCAGCACTGAGGAGCAGAACCAGGGGAAGAGCTGGAAAAAGAAGAAGGGGAATTTCTTCCAGCAATCCCAAAAGAAATCCCAGGGTGAGAGCAGTGCCCATGCTGAGCAGGGCAAACCAACTGAGCTTCTTAAGCTTGGTTATTCTGCACCGGTGGCAGCAAAGCCACTGAGATCACACCCACCTAAGGGTAAATTCCTAATCCAATTTGTATTCGTATAAGTAATGTATCTCGTATATCCACACACACATGTGCTAACCCTCTAACCTCAGGTTCTAGCTCCGGTGTCGCCAAAACCTTCTTCGATGGCCGCACCTATGTGTGCAGAAAGTGCAACTAGGACCACCCTGGTAAAGACTGTTATGGGAGAGTGCAGACGTTATATTGTGAGTGGTTTAAGTGGTGTAATTATTAAAAGAAAGAAAAGAAATTAAAACCAAAATAAACGTCGGGCTTGCAAACAAATCCCGGTCGCAGTAGTATAGTGAAATGTAAGCGACCGGATATCGAACCACGGGACTAATGTACATATTATAGTACCTAAGCGTGTCACAAAGAGGGGGGATTAATTGATTGTTAAATATAAATAAAAACAGTTAATAAAATTAACTAAGTAAGCAAATTAACTAAACGGGACTCTGGTTCAGATTATATTATCTGCTCTTTCATGCTATTCCTACTGGTAATTATTAATTGTTTGGCAAAATTCCTTAAATTATCTAAGGACTAAGTCATAGCCTCATAAGAACTCGTTTACCAGAAATGCTCGGTCTAATCAAGGTTCGAGCACTCTTATGTAAACGGACATTAAATTCCAGGAATATAATTGCATCTGAAAATACTAACTCATTAAATCATAATAGAGCTTTCTCCAAATTTACGGCTTAATCAACCTATCTATTTATCACCTGGTCTGATCAAAATAGACTTAGCAAGCAATTTAATAAATCATGACATTTATTAAAAAGGCGAGAGATGAGCTTTAAGCGTACAAACTTCATTAAATTAAAACCAGTAAAAACATTGCAAATTAATACAGAATATATAATTATTCCCAAAGCGTATGTAAACTAGCCTAACATATTAAATAGAATAACAGAAACAAGAATGATAGAAATCGCCGTAATCACTCCGTCTCGCTCTGCTATTTTGTGGATGTGGCTAGAGGTGGATTTGGTGGACTGTAAAATAAATAAAATGGAGAAGCGGAAGGAGAGAAATGAGATGGGGGTGTGGTGAACTGGAACTCCAGAGGAACCACGGAAGGAGCCTCGGAAGGACACTGAATAAGGAGGAATGAAGCTCGTATTTATAGAGGAAGAAGAACAGAGCAGCAGCTCATTAGCTCACTGATTGAGCTCGATGATTGCAGCTCCCCATTGATTGCAGCTATTGATTGCGCAGGGGACAAGGTTGAAACGCGGGCGTGATTCTGGTAGGCGCCGTCTGAATCAAGTTGCAGAGAGAGTCGGCGAAGAAGATAACCCGTTTCAGATCTGTATTTTTAGTCACGTCCGCCTCCTCAAATGAGGCGGTTGCATGGGCGGTTTAAGTCACGTCCGCCTCCTCAAATGAGGCGGTTGTGTAGGCGGTATGAATTTGTATCCGCTAAACACATGCATCCTTCTTGTCCGCCTCCTTGTCCTCTGTTTATGAGGCGGTTGTAATGTTTTGTCGCCCCCCCTAATGAGGCGGTTGCCTCTATTCTCTTCCTTCCTAGTGTCGCGCCCCTAATGAGGCGGTTGCATGCAAATCATGCGCATGCATGTCTCTCCACGTGAGTTTGTCTATCCCATAATATATGTCTTTGCTGTCATTTTCTACATTTAACACATATAATACCAGTTAATATAAACAACATAATTATAGGAAAAAACCCTAGATAAGTGTGAAACATTACTAAAAATGCTGCAATTAATAAGGTGATTAAACCTAAAAAGTTATAGGTTTTGCACTTATCAAACTTCCTCACACTAACTTTTGCTTGTCCTCAAGCAAATAAGGAATATAATATCTCTAAGCCTTAATAATAAAACAAGATAAATAAGTGTAGAAGGGAATTTAGACAAAGTGACAGTTGAAAGAATAATTCTGCTCTTAGAAGTAGGTTTTTATAAACAGTGAAGTAGGACTAATAATTAAAAAGCACAGAAAGACTAACTGCAGAAAACAAGTTAGATTAACCTGGGATTTCCAACCAATTCATTCGCTAACCCGGGATGACAAGGGTGTGAAGAGTAATGCCTTATTCCGTAAATATTTCAACACGTACTCATGTTTATAACATAAATTGCAATTTATTTATTTACACTTTTTTTTTTAATGTGCAAATTGTATGGACAAAGCACATATTATTATATAATATTTTTTTTTAATTGCATTATTTTTCTGTACCCCAGACTGTTTCTCTATCTTTGTAGCGGGTGTGGGTCTTCTATCCCAGGTCACGAGACCTTAGGTACAAGGTGTTAAAGCACCCCAAAGAACTTAATAACCAGATAGACGAGGCCTGTTTTGGTTAGAAAAATTTTAAACAGCGGAGTACTTGTCTTTATCCTTTTCTTTCCTTGACTTTCCACATATTCCATAATCCAAGCTAAACCTAATTGATTTTTACAATAGCAGATCATCTTATTTGAGCGGAATAGAGTATTTGAAGGAAAATAATTTTATACAAACTCCTTGAAAAAAACTACCTTTCAGTTGTCACTTGACATAATTTCAGACACTTCTACAATATTTTATCTCATTTTTATCAATTTTTTAAAAAATTAGGCAGTTTCGAGTAGCAAAAGTGAGTGTGGCATTATCGAACATTGTCATAATTTCAGGGAAAGGTTTCCTTCCTCACACTTAAGAGGAGCAATGTCCTCATTGTTCAGAATTAAAATCAAGAAAATGACCTTTCAAATTATGACAGACTCATAAAGGATTAAACAAATATGGGTTGAAAATTAATAAAATAAAGGAAGAACTGAAACTCCCTTTGTATGTAGATTGAGGAAGGTATCCTCCTCACACTTAGAGCTTTGGCAGGGGGAGACGTTCCTCACACTTGAGTTTGCGCAAGGTTCAACCGAAGATATTGAAATTCCAAAGCAACTGAGGTTGCTTCCAAAGGTGAGTTCAGCTATATATTCGACATGAATTTGTTCTGAAAAGAAAATCATATATAGCCAGCAGAGAACTCCAATTGAACCAAAAGAAAATAAAATAAAATAACATAAATAAATAGGATAATAACTGAAGCCAAAAATAAAACAGCATTACATAAAATTAAAACATGAAGCAAACCGAACTGTTACCTTCCAGAAGTTTGATAAGGTTTAAACAGTATAAGTCTACAAAATGTTAGACACACATAATAAAATACTACATAAAAATAAAATCATTAAGAGATAACGATATTAATAAAAAAAAGCAACATAAAAAACTATATTAAAAGCAACATAAGTTAATATTAAAAACATCATAAAAAATTAAATTATTATCAAAGCATGAATATTGACGGTAAACATTTTAGTAATATTAATAAAATAGAAAACAAGAAGAATAAATAATATGAAAAATAAACAGAATAATATAACAAAAATTGGTCGAAAAATCGACAGAACCTCCCCTAAAAATCTACGATTTTCACAATCAATTCAGTCAAACGCAAGGTAACTTAATACGTTATCAGCCTAATCCACATATAACAACCTATAATAATAAAATTCATTCGTTTAATAAAACAAGGCATAATTTAATTGGAGAATAATGCTATTTTAACATAGCAAATCTCGTATCTACATATACCTAAATTTGAAATTCATCAAAAACGACAAATTTAAGTATATCAGTGTCGATTTAACCTTGTGTATGTAGATTTTGATTTATAGATAGAAGAGAATCTGAGACAAAAAATTGCATATTAAGCTCGAATTTCGAACGGGGTCGACCTAGGGTTCGAAAGTTCAGTCCTTAATTTCTCCCAATGTAGTTCATCATTTGAGGATTGAAGCTTATAGAAAACGTAAGAATTGAAAAACAAAGATTTCGATACTAACCTTGGTGATTTGGTGGAGGATTGAGAAGATGTGTCGATTTGAAGAGGAGGGGAGTCGCGCGGGCGGCTTGTTCGTTCTCCTCTGCAACGGTTCAAATTCTCTAATTTAGGACAGAACAGATTGCAAACGCGCGTTAAGTTCTTGTTTTAATCGGGTCGCTCGAGTTGTAAAATGAACGGGGAGAATGATTGGAAAAGCAAGTGTTCAGTTGTTTTTTTTTCAGTATAGAGGGACGTCCGCCTCTTTGTCCGCTGGTTTTCAGGCGGAAAAGGGCCGCGGTATTCAGTTGCGTCCGCATGGTAATGGGGCGGTTGTCCACGCGGACAACCCCCTGCTCCGTTTTTTTCTTCTTTGTTCTGTAATCCTAATAAAAAACACAACAAATATATTACATAAAATTATGAGTTAGAAAATAAAAATGACATAATTATAAGTTAGTAGTCAATTTACAGAAAATTAAATGTTAGAGACAATGGAAATTAAATGTTAGAGACAATGGAAATTAAATGTTAGAGACAATGGAATTAAATGTTAGAGACAATGGAAATTAAATGTTAATAAGAGTTAGAAGTTAGATGTCAGAAGTTAGATGTCGAAGTTAGATGGCCAAAGTCAGGTGTCCAATTGTCCAAATGTCCAATTTAATATTAACAGATATTAGAGGAGTAATATTAACAAAATATAGTAGATAATTAATATTAACAATAAACGAAAATAATATAGAAATATTATTAACATATTTAAGAGAACAAAATATTATAATTAAACAGGTGAATAATCCGGAGCTTAGGAACTAGAATAAATCTAGTCCCCGGCGACGGCGCCATTTGCAGACATTATATTGTGAGTGGTTTAAGTGGGTAATTATTAAAAGAAAGAAAAGAAATTAAAACCCAGAATAAACGTCGGGCTGCAAACAAATCCCCGCAGTCAGTAGTATAGTGAAATGTAAGCGACCGGATATCGAACCACGGGACTAATGTACATATTATAGTACCTAAGCGTGTCACAAAGAGGGGGGATTAATTGACTTGTTAAATATAAATAAAACAGTTAATAAAATTAACTAAGTAAGCAAATTAACTAAACGGGACTCTGGTTCAGATTAATTATCTGCTCTTTCATGCTATTCCTACTGGTTTAATTATAATTGTTTGGCAAAATTCCTTAAATTATCCTAAGGACTAAGTCATAGCCTCATAAGAACTCGTTTACCAGAAATGCTCGGTCTAATCAAGGTTCGAGCACTCTTAAGTAAACGGACATTAAATTCCAGGAAATATAATTGCATCTGAAAATACTAACTCATTAAATCATAATAGAGCTTCTCCAAATTTACGGCTTAATCAACCTATCTATTTATCACCTGGTCTGATCAAAATAGACTTAGCAAGCAATTTAATAAACTCATGACATTTATTAAAAAGGCGAGAGATGAGCTTTAAGCGTAACAAACTTCATTAAATTAAAACCAGTAAAAACATTGCATAATTAATACAGAATATAATAATTATTCCCAAAGCGTACGTAAACTAGCCTAACATATTAAATAGAATAACAGAAACAAGAATGATAGAAATCATCCGTAATCACTCCGTATCGCTCTGCTATTTTGTGTATGTAGGCTAGAGGTGGATTTGGTGGACTGTAAAATAAATAAAATGGAGAAGGCGGAAGGAGAGAAATGAGATGGGTGTGGTGAATTGGAACTCCAGAGGAACCACGGAAGGAGCCTCTGGAAGGACACTGAATAAGGAGGAATGAAGCTCGTATTTATAGAGGAAGAAGAACAGAGCAGCAGCTCATTAGCTCACTGATTGAGCTCGATGATTGCAGTCCCCATTGATTGCAGCTATTGATTGCGCAGGGGACAAGGTTGAAACGCGGGCGTGATTTCTGGTAGGCGCCGTCTGAATCAAGTTGCAGAGCGAGTCGGCGAAGAAGATAACCCGTTTCAGATCTGTATTTTTAGTCACGTCCGCCTCCTCAAATGAGGCGGTTGCATGGGCGGTTTAAGTCACGTCCGCCTCCTCAAATGAGGCGGTTGTGTAGGCGGTATGAATTTGTATCCGCTAACACATGCATCCTCTCTTGTCCGCTCCTTGTCCTCTTGTTTATGAGGCGGTTGTAATGTTTTGTCCGCCCCCTAATGAGGCGGTTGCCTCTATTCTCCCTTCCTAGTGTCGTCCGCCCCCTAATGAGGCGGTTGCATGCAAATCATGCGCATGCATGTCCTCTCCACGTGAGTTTGTCTATCCCTTATAATATATGTCTTGCTTGTCATTTTTCCTACATTTTAACACATATAATACATCAGTTAATATAACAACATAATTATAGGAAAAACCCTAGATAAGTGCGAAACATTACTAAAAATGCTGCAATTAATAAGGTGATTAAACCTTAAAAAGTCTATATGTTTTGCACTTATCAGAGAGACATCAAATGCTACAACTGTCAGAAGCTGGGGCACACAGCTAATAGATGCCCAGAGAATGCGAAGCCAAAGGGAAACTTTCAGAACTACAAGCAGAGAGAGGGCAAGGAGGTGGCATCTGGCGATGCACCGGCCCAGCAGGCACCTCAGGGACAGGGATCCGGGGTCCTTAGAGGGGCGCACCTCAGAGGCAGCCTGTTCTGCATGTGATTGACCGTGATGGGTCCGGTTCGAAATCCGGCCCAGGTAATCATCTAAACCTTTAATCCTTGAAATAGCATGCCTAGTAGTAGAGTAACCGTATGAGTGAATGCATGAGTAAATAAAATGAAGTGTGTATTAAGCATGAAATGAAGTAGTTGAAACTAGTACTCACCGTAGATGAAATTTGTAACCATAGGAAACTTTAGTATCTGTTACCCGATACCGGTAAACTTGAATCAAGAAGAGATCGACATCACCAACCACGACTACACCAACAAACAGTGTCAGGTCATCCGACCAGGTATGATCTTATTAAAGGGATACCTGACACCCGAAGCGCAAATCTCAATCATTCGACGATGCAACGAGCTAGGAACGGGTCAAGGTGGATTTTACACACCCGAATTCCCCGGTGGAGCGAAGATGAAGCTGAAGATGATGTGCTTGGGAAAGGACTGGAATCCTTATACCAAGACATACCAGGAGACACGAACACAAGATGGAGCGACACCACCGACAATACCACCAGAGTTTCAGACACTCATCACACAAGCAGTAGAACTTGCACAACAATGTGAACCTGAACCGATCCCCGCACTTGAAGCGGATCTCTGTATCGTCAACTTCTACGAGAAAGAAGGACGACTTGGGTTACACCAAGACAAGGACGAGACAGCGGAATCTCTTGAACAAGGAGTGCCCGTAGTGTCTTGGTCCATTGGTGATGACGCCGTATTCCTGTATAGCGAGCAGAAGCGTGGGGACCTCGCACAGAAACTGGTATTGAGATCAGGAGATGTCCTAATCATGGGTGGAAATTCTAGGTTGCTGTATCACGGGATCAACAAGATCAAGTTGAATACGGCACCACCGGCAATAATCAATGCCACACACATGAAACCAGGACGCCTGAACCTTACCTTTAGGAAGTATTAAATTCCTAGTATCATGTAATCTATTAGTAACGTGTATTAGAGACACGGTATGTAAGATGGTTGGTTTATCAATAAAGAGCAGTGTTGATTTAATTCCACTTGTGTCCACCATCAATACTTATCCAATTGTGAATCCAATAGGTTGTAGACTCGGTACCGAAGGTAACCTGAGCATCCTCACCGAAGCACAAGCCGGCAAGAGCGGCACCATTCTAACGGGAACCTTCCCAGTAAATGGCATCGATGCCAATGTGTTATTCGACTCCGGCGCCTCTCACACTTTCGTATCACCATCCTTTGTGAAGAGGTTGAAGCTAGATGTGGATGAGCTACCGAACTTCATGGTTACTCTCCCATCGAAGGAGCGAGTAAAGTGCACCAAGTATTATCAATCAGCCACAATCCAAATCAAAGGCGAATCGTTTCCCCTTTCCTTCATCGAATTCAATGGATTGGGATTCGACGTAATCATTGGAATGAATTGGTTGGAGCGGCACAAGGGTAGAATCCTCTGCGCCGAGCATCGTTTGCTGCTCAAGAGTCCTTCTGGGGTTACAGTATCTTACCGCCAGAGACCGAGAGAGCCTTCGACCACACTCATATCTGCCATGGCTATGTACCGGGAGCTCAGAAAGGGCCAAGAGGTGTATCTTTGTTATGTACAAGACCTGGAGCGAGATCCAGAGTTCAGTGATGAAGTACCCATTGTATCCGAGTATCCCGATGTATTCCCTAAGGAGCTACCCGGCATGCCACTACCGAGAGCAGTGGAATTCGAAATTGATCTATTGCCAGGTACCGGTCCCATTGCTAGGGCACCGTACCGCATGACACCTGCAGAAATGACCGAATTGAAGGAGCAGTTAAGAGACCTTCTAGACAAAGGGTTTATACGCCCGAGCGTGTCACCCTGGGGAGCACCGGTCCTCTTCGTGAAGAAGAAGGACGGTAGTCTCCGACTATGCATTGACTACCGCGAGCTGAATGCGGTCACAGTCAAAAATAAATACCCACTACCACGTATCGACGACCTATTCGACCAGTTGAAAGGAGCCTCAGTCTTCTCCAAGATCGACCTCCGTTCAGGGTATCATCAGATTGCAATCAAGGAGCAAGACATTGAGAAAACGGCATTCCGTACCAGATATGGCCACTATGAATTCACAGTGATGCCATTCGGTTTGTCAAACGCACCGGCAAAATTCATGGACCTCATGAATCGATTATTCAGTGAGCAGTTGGACACTTCAGTGGTTGTCTTCATCGACGACATCCTTGTATATTCCAAATCAGCAGAGGAACATGAAACCCACTTGAGGAAAGTGCTAGAGACACTGCGCGAGAACCAGCTATATGCGAAGTTCTCCAAATGCGAGTTTTGGCTTGATCAGGTATCATTCCTTGGACATGTCATCTCGAGCGCAGGTATCTCAGTTGACCCTTCTAAGGTAGAAGCTGTACGATCATGGCCTAGACCCAAGACTGTTACCGACATTAGGAGCTTTCTTGGTCTAGCCGGTTACTACCGGAGATTTGTAAGGGACTTCTCGAAAGTCGCTAAGCCCATGACTACACTGATGAATAAAGATGCACCGTTTGTATGGACACACGAGTGCGAGCTATCATTTCAAAAACTGAAAGACTCATGACCTCAGCGCCCGTCCTTACTCTTCCAGAGGGCACAGAGGGATTTGAGGTATACTGTGATGCATCAGGCAAAGGAATGGGATGCGTACTCATGCAGCATGGCAAGGTTGTTGCTTATGCCTCCCGCCAGCTGAAAAAGCATGAGGAGAATTACCCGACTCACGTTAGAGTTAGGAGCCATTGTCTTCGCCTTGAAGATATGGCGACACTATCTCTATGGGGTAAGCATCACCATCTACTCCGACCATAAGAGCTTACAGTATGTATTCACTCAGAAAGAACTCAACTTGAGACAGAGAAGGTGGATGGAGTTTCTCTCAGACTACGACATCAACCTGCAGTATAAGGAAGGGAAGGCAAACATTGTAGCCGACGCCCTGAGCCGTCGAGCACACTCGCTCCATTCGCTACTCGCTTCTTCTAGCTTGGTTGACGAGGTGCGAGACGCTCAGTGAGCGACCTTACCTATCCGAAATCAGACAAAAGATTGAGAATGGTACATTTGAGAAGAAAAGTATGATTTTAAGCTACACGAAGATGGTTTGATTCGGTTGAATGGCAGGCTATGCGTCCCCGAAGCAATGCTGAGCTAAGGGATCGCATCCTGCGAGAGTCACACTATTCCACATGTCATGTCCATTCCGGGAGCTCCAAGATGTACAAAGACATGAAGAGGTACTTCTGGTGGTCTGGAATGAAATCAGATGTGACAGAATTTGTATTGAGATGCTTGACATGCCAGAAGGTAAAATTTGAACACGTAGACCGGGCGGAATGGTACAATCTATGCCAGTTCCGGAGTGGAAATTTCATGATATCTCCATGGATTTTGTTGTAGGACTCCCACCTGCTAGGGGAGGACTCAACATGATCTGGGTTGTAGTAGATCGCCTTACCAAGGTTGCCAGATTCATACCGATGAAGGACACCTGGAAGGTAGTAAAGCTAGCTGATCTTTTTGATAAGGAGATTATCAGACACCACGGAGTCCCTAAGACTATAGTATCTGACCGCAACACCAGGTTTCTTTCGAGATACTGGAGAGCTACAAGGGAAGCGTTGGGTACAGAATTGAAGTTGAGTACCGCCTTCCATCCTCAGACCGACGGTCATACAGAAAGGACCATCCAGACACTGGAGGACATGCTTCGGGCATGTGCCTTGGATTTTCAGGGGAGTTGGTTAGATAAGCTTCATCTCATTGAGTTCTCGATAATAATAGTTATCACGCCTCGATTAAGATGTCGCCTTTCCAAGCTCTATACGGTAGACCTTGCCGTACACCCTTGTGTTGGGATGAGTCAAGTGAAGCGGTCATAATAGGACCGGAGTACCTTGAGCAAGTGCAAGCCGAAGTGCAACAAATCTGAGCTAACATGAAGGCAGCCCAAGATAGACAGAAATATATGCGGATGTGAGACGACGCGACCTTGAGTTCCGTGGGCGACCAAGTGTTCTTGCGAGTTTCACCTATGAAGGGTGTCTTCAGATTTGGTCAGAAGGGCAAGCTAAGCCCAAAGTTTGTAGGGCCGTACACTATCACCGAAAGAGTTGGATCCATAGCCTACAGGTTAGAACTACCTGAGGACTTGGGGCGTGTCCATGATGTATTTCATGTGTCACAACTCAAGAAGTATATTGCTGATCCTTCTCATGTGTTAGAGCCCTAGCACTTATCCATCGAGCCGACTATGCGATATGTTGAAACCCCAGTGAGAATCCTCGATAAGAAGACCAGAGACACTCGCCATAAGTTTATACGAATGGTGAAGGTCCTATGGTCAAACCATGATGTCGAAGAAGCGACATGGGAGTTGGAAGATGCCATGAAGGCTAAGTACCCACAGCTGTTCATAGACTAGAGAGTCTAGTATTTAGAAATACAGGTACGGGTCGTACCCCTTTTAAGGGGGGTAGAGCCCTTTTGCTTTAGCATTGCTTCGGGGTAAGCATTGCATTTTGTATGGCACACGTAGTGCAAGTGAATTTAGTATGGATGTGTATGTATGTGTAATGTGAATGAAGATGATGTATGTGCAATGTTGGTGTATTGGTGTAATGTGTATGTGAATGGAAATGATGTATTTGTGTATGGGAATTGTGTATGATGTTGAAATGTGTATGCTTGCAATGTGGAATGAAGTAAACACCTCATAGGTGGTAGTAAGACACATTAGTGCAATTGGTTTGCCTAATGAGTAGAATTACTTAAACCATTAACCTTGAGCAACTTTGAGGGCAAAGTTTCTTAAGGGGGGTAGATTGAAATACCCCGTAATTAAAATAGCAATTAATTAGGCTAATAAATAATTTAGAAGCTTAATTAAGTATAAATAATCATGAGGGAACAAATCCCGAAGAAAACAGATCCTTAAAATGGATTAAAATCACTAACGAACCTTAAAGCGCGTTTTTCGAGGTAACCGGGGAAAACGTGTCTTTAAGCGGGTCAAATAGACTCGTAACAATTTTGGTCAACTAAATAATCATTAATAAATATTAGTGAAGCTTTAGGACCAATAAAATCAAAAAACGAGAGATTAGTAAAAACTGTCAAAAACGGGAAGTTGTGGGGTAGAAATATAAATAGACCAAACTTATGTGTCCAATAATGTAAAAAGAATTTTCCAAAACCCTTGTGGGTCTGGTGCTGTCCGATTTTATCCCCCACCCACACACACTCTTAACTCTCTTTTATTCACAAAGGACAAAGAAATTTAAAAAGGCAAAAGTAACTACTTTACTCTCACACTCACACATTCTCTCTCTCCTCTACCCATTCCCTCTTCTTCTCTCACGTGAACTCATCTTCCTCCTCTCTATTTTTCTCCTCTTGACCGATAACAATGGAGAAAACAAAGAACCACTAAAAACCTCTACTTCTCTCCTTTGTAACTCCCTCAAAACTCTTCCAAAAATTATAAAAATACCACCATTGTAATCCTCTCACCAAGAGCTACGTTTCCCTCTTCTCAAAATCCGGAAAAGAGCACTTTCGATTTTATGGGTATATCCCATTTGGAGTTTCAACACCACCATTAGAAGGCCCTCCTTCTTCTTGTTCTATTAAGGTAAAAACATCTTCAAAAACTCCATCTTTTTCTAGCCTAGAGGGCAAAACGAAAATGTGAACTAAACCCTTGCTTGCTCCTCTTGTGCCCAGCCGTTTTTGGCATCTTTGAAAGGGTGGAAAGATTATTCTTGAGCTACTCCAAGTGTTTTATAAACCCTTGCAAGGTAATGAAACTCCTAAACCCTAGAATGTACATTAAAAGCTTTAATAAGATTTAGTGTTGGTTTTAGTATTGAAGCATGTATATAAATGTTGGTAGTGTTAGAGGAATTGAGACTACAAACCGGTAGAGAGAGAGAGAAGGAAGGAGAAAGAAGGAGAAAGAAAATCTAGAAGGAAAGCAAGGTAAGAATGCTCATTGTGTAGCCTTGTGTATATTTGTATATGTAACAGATTTTAGAAGTAAAAATATGTATTGTAAAATGGTAATGCATTAGTAGTATAATGTGTAGGAGAGTGTAAGTATTTTGAAGCTTTAAAAGATGTGTAAAACTTATTGAAAACAGATTGGGAATTAGTGTTGATGTGCAGGAGTTTTATGAGTGTTTAGTAGTTCATATTAGTGTTGGAGAGCTTGGCTATTATTGCTGTTTTGAAACAGGTGAAAAGGGTAACAAAATGTGAACTAGAATATGTGGTGAGAGTGTAAAAATATAGGGGAGGTTATGTCAAAATTTATATAGGATTAGAACACTTAGAGAATTAAAACTAGGTGACTAATGTGAGTGTGTAACAGATTTTGTTTGAGATGGATAGGGGGTAAGTTGAGAGAGATAGTTAAGGTAGTTGTAATGCATTGGGAGTGTTAGAAATGACATTAGGAGAGGGAGTTGTAGTTGGGGAGAGTTAGAGGAGAAATCTGTAGCATAATGTAATAAGGGGAGAAAACTGTATAAGTGTTGGAGTGAAACTAGGAAAATTGTGTGTATAAGTTAGTATAGGATTGTGTAATGAATTAGGAAAGGAATTAGCATGATTTAGAGTGTTTAAATTGTACAAAAACATGTTAGGATGTATGTAGGGAAATTGGGGAAGCAATGGGTGAAATTGGGAAAGAAAAATAACATCTGTAGCAAGGTTCTGATTCCGTCGACCAGACGGTGAGTCGGACGTGGGTCGGACGGGGCTTAAGAAACGAAGACCAATCTTTCTGGAATGGTCCGACCCAGAGCCGTGAGTCGGACGTGGGTCGGACATGGCTTAAATAACGAAATAAAACTTTCTGTAATGGTCCGACCCACAGCCGTGGATCGGACATGGGTCGGACAGACGAAAATTTACAATGTCGAAGTTTCTGACTTCGTCCGACCCAGACGGTGAGTCGGACGTGGGTCGGACGGAGCTTAGACTCAAGACCCAAAACCTTCTGGAATGGTCCGACCCAGAGAGTATGGGTCGGACGGAATAGTGCTGGGTCGGACAGGGTAATTTTCTGGGAACGAATCTTACTGGAATGGTCCGACCCAGGGCTTGGGTCGGACGGTGGGTCGGACGGCCCTATACTTACAAAAAAAAAAACAGTAAGCTTATAACTAGTATATATAAAATATATATATATGTATACCCACCTATACAAATGTATATATATATGGGTATGTAAATTATGGACAAGTAATGGAAAGTAAGTAAAATGAAATGTAAGTGTAAGGAATGTAAAGCCTTAGTAAGTACGGATTAGCAAACACAAAAGTAGTTGAGTTAAGATTAATAATGGTAGATTAATCATTCAATTGTATGCATATCCTAGGCTGTGATTTGTGACACCGGAAGGACGTTTGGAAACACGTATGACGGTGAACGGTATGGATTCCTCATGCCCCGTATGCTATCTTGGTTACTCTGATTTGTGTGTTGTGTGCTAATTGATCACCAAATAAGATAAATGCACGAATCGGAGTTATTATGCATACTTGTGAATATGTGGTGTTGTATGTTGTGAATATTTTCTTAAATCTTAGTTTGTATAATTCATGAAATGTATGGATGTATATGAATGCTTGTATGAATGTTGTAGTGTACTGTGACCGTTTATTATTGTGTTTGGACTTCTAACTTATTCCTAACAAGTTAACCAATCTAACTTAAATTGGTAATTAAATTGGAATGCGTAGAAGTCCGATATAGTTTCGGCCACGCGTGAGGATGCGGAGTCACGAGAGGTTGGCTCCAATTCCTGACTCTTAAACTGGTCCGCGGCCCAAATCCCTTAAGTGGGTAGCATCCCAGATTGGTGAGTCAAGTAAATCCCGGAGGTGGGACGGCGTAGTCCCCAGGGCCGGAGGTCCCGACGACTTAACTTGAGTATAAGTAAGTAAGTAAGAATGAGTAAGTAAAGTAAATGGAAGTAAGTAAGTGTAAGTAAGAGAAAGTAAGAAATGAGTAAAAGAGTAAAAGCATTCCGATTAACCCGGATGCATAATTTGGCTAACCTTGTGAAGGTAAGTATCGTGAGCATTATTGTATTGTTGCCTTGAATTGTGTAATGAATTGTATAGCATGTATGTTGTATGAAAAGCATGTATGTATGAAATAAATGAACAGCATGTTTAGTGGACGTCAAATAGTCGGCGTGCCCTAGCTAGCATGCGGTATATGCGGAGTCTATATGCAGCGTTTGTTGAGCCCCTTGGGGCACCATTTTTACTACACGCAGGTACCCGCGAGGGATGAAGATGTGAAGACCTAGTTTCATTTCTTTTATCTTCTTTTTGGAATGTAAACACTGGATTATGATGGGTGTACTAAGTAGTACATGGCTATAGCTTTTGATTAGCCGGTGTACCATGGGGTACACCTTTTTGGATTTTGATAGGATGGGGATTGGTATAGATGAGTAGCCTTAGAAACTCATTCTTTTGGAACTTAGAAATGATGTAATCGAATATACTCTAATACTCGGTGATCCATTGATGTAAGTATTTGGTGTATGGTATTTTGGCAAGTAATTTAGTAGCTTGGTACGTTATGTTCATCAGACCGTGACTGTAAAGTATTAGTGGCCTAGCTAGCCGTATGGGCGGTTAGCGGCATTGTTTCACCCGCCGTAGTAAGTATGTAATAATTCCGCTGCGAACTCGTAGGATTAATAGGACGATTAGACGGTAAGCATAGGATTAGCGGTTGGGGTGTTACACTAACCTTAGAACACTGAGATTAAGCCATAGGAATTGATGAGCCACGAAATCTAGGTGTTGGTAGTGAAGAGATGAAGAAAAAGGGCTAAAAATGACATTAAAACACTTACCTTAAGTGCTTAGGAGCTAGGTTTGCCTTCCATGCTCAAGAACAGACCTTGAGAGCTTCAAAGGAAGGGGAGAGCTCGGCTGGGCAGAGGAGAATTGGACAAGGAAGGAAGAAATGAGTGGAAAGGTTTGAATTATTTGAAAAAGTAAGTTTATTTCCAAAAGTCATATATTAGGTAGCAATTATTGTCAATCAAGGACTTGTGCTGCCTTCCCACCTCCTTGTCAGCCGATTTCCTTCAGGTCAAATGGGTCATTACTTGACCATTGACCATACTTGGTCAATTTGACTCATGCGGGCCCCACTTTAGGGTTTTATTAATATTTTAATATTAAATTTGTAAAAATTCGTAAATTTCTGGAATTAAATTCCTAATATGATATAATATGATTAAATATCATATTTAAGGATAATTATAATTTTTAAGCCCATTAAAAATCAATTTAAAAGGCAATCTCACAAAAACGTGCTTTAAGGAGTTTTAGCGCACATTTTTGTGTCACAGGGTGTTCCTGAGCTTAGTTCTCCTTGAGAACGGTTTTGTTGTGTTCCTTACTTCATTATGATACTTAGGAATCCACTTTGGATCCTATTTGAGGTCACACAATCTTTATGGTGTCTTAAAGCACATTTTTGGCTTTACCGATCTTAAGGCGTGTTTTGCCTTGTTGAGATCTTTTAGATTGTTCCCCAATAGTATTTAGATGTTTAATAATCATCTTAGATCATTAATAGATCATTTAATTATATTTTAAGGATTAGGGGTATTTCAGCCGGTCCCAAGATGGTCCCCAGCGGGGCTCAATCGAGGCCGTCTTTCAAGCAGTCCCGAGCCGGTCCTGTTGGAAAGTAAAACCAGACCAGCCCGTTATTTTTTTCGGGCCGGTCCTGGGAAAGTCTCGATCGGTCCCTGGTCAGCGGTCTTGAACCGGTCTGAATCATTTTCAAGCTAAACGAACCATTTTCAGGCTGAATCTCGAGCAGACGGACATTAAATAAGCCGCTACCCAACTTTTTTTTGTAAGCCTAATTTGAGTTCCGTTTGATCTGAATCATTGCTAAATTATTGTTAATCATACAATAACATAAAACAATCAATTCGGAGTGAAAAACATTACCTTAAACGTTGAAAATTAAATCCGACCGAAATAGAGTTTCTGAGAGGTTTTGGAATAAATGGTTTTCACACGAAGTTGGAAATAAGAGCGCGGAGAGAGAGTATGTCTGGGCGTATATATACTCGGAAATTGATTTTTTTTTGGGGAAAATTACATGCCCCACCCATGACGTTTGGCGAAATTACACACTCTACCCACATGGTTTCAAAAATTACTTTCCCCACCCATATGGTTTCTCTAATTTTACATCCAACAACTTTTCTAATTTTTGTTCAATTCAAAAGATGCTTAAACGTTGTCCGAAATTGATGAAACTTTACATGGATGATGCTAAAGTGATGTATTTTGATCTTATGTCAAATCTGAAGTTTTTTAAGCTTAAATGTGACCCGTAGGACTCAATGAACTTCAGATTTAAGCTTCATTGGGTCCCACGGGTCACATTTAAGCTTAAAAAACTTCAGACTTAACATAAGATCAAAATATATCACTTTAGCATCATCCATGTAAAGTTTCATCAATTTGGACGACATTTACGCATCTATTGAATTGAACAAAAAGTAGAAAAGTTGCTGGATGTAAAATGAGAGAAACCACATGGGTGGGGAAAGTAATTTTTGAAACCACGTGGGTGAAGTGTGTAATTTCGCCAAACGTCATGGATGGGGCATGAAATTTTCCCTTTTTTTGTGACTGCAAACTCTAAAATACTGACCATATATATGTTACTTCAATTTTAAAATTAATGTATTTTTATTAAAACGACTAGGAAAATAAAAAAAACTAACTGTAAAAATAGACGAGCGTTAAAAAATATGAATGTAAATATGACACTAATTTATGTTACGGAATGGAGAGCCTGGAGAAGGAGCCATATTGGAAGGTGGAGACTGTCCACTTGTCACCAAGGGATTGGGGAAAAACATTAAAAGAAGAAAAAAATCAAAAATAAAGAGAAACTAACAAGCGCGCACGGGAAGCAATTTTGGAGGGGCTGAATATGATATTTGTTATTAGGAGAGAGAATAATTTTTTTCAAAATATTATAACTTACAAAATATAAGTGCAAAAATAAAAATAATTATACCATTGTTCATCATTTTTCGTGCTCTTTAAAACAAGATACATCATGGATATGTTTTGGTAAACTTAAAATTTTATGTTTTTAGAATGAGTATATATTACAAAGTGAATTTAATTCATAGCAATATGAATCTTCTTTCATAATAAAATGAACCATATTCATTAACAAAATGAATCTTACCCCAAACACTCTAAAAACCACCATAGTAAAAGTTAAAAACGTCGAAGACACTTTTATGGATTGTAGTGTAGGGTTTAGGGACCCTAAACCATAAACCCTAAAAACCAGTTGAGCCAATAACGACAATATAAAGTAGAACTAATACAAAAAAGATTACCCTACCCCCCAAACACCCAAAAACCCACCCTAGGATAGCTAAAAACGTCGAAAACATTTTTATGGTTTGTAGTGCAGCGTTTAGGGTCTACCGACCCTAAACCCAAAACCACAAACCCTAAAAAACTATTGAGTCAGTGACGACAATATAAAGTGCAGAACTAATGCCAAAAAGATTACCCCCCCCCCCCCCAAACACCCTAAAAGCCACCCAAGGAAGGCATTTTTAGGGTTTATAATGCAGGATTAAGGTTCACTTAAAAAAACACAAAGGATTCGCATTGTTTAAAACGAATGATTCATTTCAATAAATGAAAGGTTCACTTTATAAAAACCTGTGATTCACATTTCTTAAACCTCTTAATCACCTACTTTAGTTAAACAATATATGCTTACGAGATTCACTCTGATTCACTTTGTAACAACTTCTGATTCACTTTTTAACAACCTTTGATTCACTTTGCTTAAACCTTTGATTCACACTAGAAAATATTTTTTTAAAATGAATTATTCATTTTCAGTAAAAGAAGGGAAATTTCACCAAATACCACTAAGTTTTTGGTTAATTCATGATATACCACTGTGTTTCTAAAATCACATTGGACAACACCGAGTTCTTACTTATTTCACCGGATAACACTCTGTCACATATTTCGTTAACTTCTCCGTTAATATCCCTAGAAAAAAGACTAAACTACCCTATTATCAGTTAAACTAAGATGGTATCTTATGGAATGTATCAATATGACAATTCATTGTAAGGCAATTAATTAATAACAGGAGTATTTTTTGTCATTTTCTAGGAAAAATAACAAAGAAGTTAACAGAATATGAGACATTAGTGTTATCTGGTGAAATAAGTAAAAACTCAATGTTATCATGTGTAATTATAAAAACACCGTGGTATATCGTGAATTAAGCAAAAACTCAATGGTATTGGGTGAAATTTCCCATAAAAGAAAGGTTCACTTTATAAAAACCTATGATTCACATTTCTTAAACCTCTTAATCACTTACTTTAGTTAAACAATATATGCTTACGAGATTCACTCTTATTACTCTGATTCATTTTGTAACAACTTCTGATTCACTTTTTAACAACCTTTGATTCACTTTGCTTAAACTTATGATTTGCAATTAATCTTAAAAAATATGTACATACAAAAAAATTACCAAAACATATCCATGATACATCTTGTTTTGAAGAGTACAAAAAATGGTGAACAATGGTATAATTTGTTTTATTTTTGCAATTATATTTTGTAAGTTATGACATTTAAAAAAAATTCTCTCTCCTACCCACATACTCCCCCATTGATACTCCCGACACACGTTTAACTATTCCCTTATTCTATTTTTTTTTTCTTTTTTCTTTATTTCCCTCTAGTAGAATGTTGACATGTGATACTCTCCATATTACAATCTGACACTACTTACTTTATATATAACTAAAAGGGGCTACAACTTCTAGCCTATTACAAGAGTTTTTTTTTTTGAAAAAGGCCTATTACAAGAGTTTGATGCATAAGTGTTCTCTATCTCAGCTTCAAGCTTACAAGCTTGAATAACGGTTTCAGGAGCATTAGTACTATTCCAGGTTTTCCAGTCAAATCTACTAACTAGATCAACAATGAAATTTGTTTGTGACACATTACAGACAAATAACAAAAAGCATCAGTAAAGTTGCTATAGGGGTGTAGCATCCTTCGCCGGATCATGGATTAACAGTCACCCCAGAATCGTTTTCACGGTCGCACATCTTCAACAGTTGACGGCGTCATATTAGTATCTTCCCATGCCCGTGCCCATCAAAATTCAAACTCCGCTGTGTACGCAACCCAGCCCAACGCTTGGCTAGCTGGCTCTATACTACTCTTCCCTCCGGCACTCTGAAAACTTCCGACAGTTTACTGCTACGATTCCAGAAAGTTGGGCTAGTAATTAATTTTCTTGATGGCTAATCAGCAGCCTTCGTACCCAATTGTATGTGCTTCATTCAATCAGGATAACAGGTTGAGTTTCCTGAGCCATTACTTTCTTCTTTTCCATAATCTCTCATTGAAACCCTTGTTCTGTAGTACACTGATTGTCACGGGTTATTAATTTCGTTGAATATTTGTTGTATATGTGGAGGAAAGACGGAAATGTGCTGATCATGTTGTTTGTTTGTCCTTTTCAACGACTTCGCAGTTGCTTCGCAATAGGTACGAGAACCGGATTCAAGATATTTGAGGTTGATACTGGCAGGCTGTGTTATCAGAGAGGCAAGTTTATTCAATCACTTCTGTGTTTGATTTATTTGGGAGCTCGGACTGTGGAGTTAGTCTCTTAGTCTTTGGTGGTACCACTATGATTACAGATTTGCAGTTGGTGTTAGCTTGGAGTTCTAATGAATTCGCATCCAGAATAGATTGCTTTGAGAGGGTTCACCCTGAATTAAAGGCGTGTGAGTATGATTGAAAATGAAGACAACGGTGCCGATGAGTTACTTGATTGAAATTATAGTTGCAAATGAAGTTTTTAGCAAACTGAAAACAAGACCAAGGGACCCTAATCAGGGGGATCCCAATCCAAAACACTAGCAACTTTGAAGGGGAACATTCTCCCCTTTCCATGACAAAGTGCTGTCAAAAACTGATTTCCCAGCTCACCAGCCTGCTAAATAGGATAGTTATCATACTGAGTTTCGTTGTTACTGATCACCCTTTGGAAACTAGGGACAAGAAGCTTAATCCTATTACATTCCTCCAGAGCATACATAATACTTCTCTAGATTTCATTAGTGATGATCTTCCTGAGATAATCTTGAACAGCATCAAAGTATATGCAAAGGTTACCCACCGAAATGGCAAGTTTCATTGCAATTTGAATAGTCATGATGTTGGCCAGCTGCACCTTCATGGTGCTTACTAATTTTCTGTTGAAAACCAGCATAGGGAGACCATGTAGGTCCGTGATGATACCTGCTATCATAACTTCACCATTTTGTTTCTTGATCACACGTGTACTGACTTTAGAATGCCCTAGAGGGGGAGGCATCCACGAGACCTGAAAGTGAGGGGGATTGGTCCTGGCGCTCGTGTTTTTCTGAAGGGCTTCAACAAAAGCCTTCTTGTCTTCGATCAAACTCCGGCAAGCTAGCTCACCATTATGTTTAGCATTGTTCCTAGCAGCATAGATCACCCACAAAACATTAGCATTAGTGGCACTGCAATCATT
>CM041776.1:272153713-272267988 GCA_023374045.1 Limonium bicolor
ATCATCATTCGGCGGCCAGCAACAAGGTCAGTGGGGTTATCAGGCCAGCACTCACGATCACTCAGTTGACCAGACATCCACCCAAGGCGGATGAGGAGGTGAAGCGGGCACCCTGGATCAATATGGTGTTCAAACAAGTACCCAAGATCAGTGGGATCAACAAAGTGGTTCAAGTCAGTGGGATCTTCATATTGGTGGTCAGCCGAGTCAGTGGGTAGTTGAAAATCCACAAGCTAGATGGGATCAACCACACTGGAGTTCTTATTCAAGTTCGTATGTTGATCCCACACCACCATCCATCACACCATACAGTGAAGGGTCTTCAAGAGGGGGAGCCACAAATGTAGCGACTACGCAAGCTGAAAGGTCGGCACACATGAGTGCTAGTTTTGCAAATCTTCATGTGTTTGATGATGAAGATGAAGACGAAGCACTTCGGACTTCCATGGACGCATATGTTCAGTCCAACCCGGTTACTTCTCCACACGACTACCGTTTGACATTACTTTGAGGGGACCGAACTCATGAACCCTCCACAGCGTTATACACCGAGTGAGTACGAACAACCAAGGAGAGGAGGTGCAGGTGGAAGAGGACGAAGGGGTAGAAGAGATAGAGGTGGTGCTGCTTTATAGTACTATGCATTGTTATTTTTATGTTTGTCTGACTCATTTGAAGCTTGTAATTGATATTGGAATTTTTATTGATATGTTATGTAATGAATCTCGATATGTCCCGTAATGAATCTTGCATGTTACGTAATGGTAGTTATATGTTCATGCGATTCGAAGTACTACATGCACAACAATTCAATTTCTATATTGGTGATGGGATTCGAAGTACCATATGACATCCGTTTTGGTTGTAAATTTGTGTGCGTGATGTCTTATATGCAGTCATTATACTCCCCAAAAATTAGAATCAACCGACACCGGATACTACTTGAAAAAAATCACCGAACTAGTGAACATGCACAACAAATTCAATTGCAAAAACTGCTTGCTGGTGCTGTATATTGTGATGGGATTCGAAGTACCATATGACATCCGTTTTGGTTGTAAATTTGTGTGTGTGATGCCTTGTATGTAGTCATTATACTCCCCAAAAGTTAGACTCAACCGACACCGGATACTGCTTGAAAAAAATCACCGAGCTAGTGAACATGCACAACAATTCAACTGAAAAAAACCAAGCAAGTTAAGCTGTCCACCACTTTGGTCAGAGAAAGTGGTTGCTTATTAATGCGTTTAAATTGTTCATGGTATCTTATTCTCCATCATATCATTTATATTTTTAAGCATATGTACCATATCTAGGATTATAATAATCCTTATCATCTAAGAATATAATCCATATCTCGGAATAGTTTTAAGCATCTGTACCATATCCTAACCTTCCCCAGTCCAAACCGAAATGGTTTTCATCTATAAATATCTCAATACGGTTCACTTTTCATCACAAACATACAACTGCAGTAGTGCTCTAAGCTAGAAAAATGTTTATTCCTTGCGAGTTATATCTGCATTACATCCCGTGTGTGGATGATGATGGTTTCAACTTTTAACCTACTGAGCACTCAACAACACGCCCACTAACCATATCCCCTTGCTTCGACTTCAACTATTTCAAGTACCTGGTTGAATGTTGCTTAGATTGTGATCAACAAAGGTTCACCGCCACACTCATTGTATACCGAAGAATGGTTTCTCCGTACCCAACACCCTCTTGGAGTCATATGGTTATTGTGAATGAGGAAGACTATCGTATCATGCTCGACAACTACATGAGGAACCACAGATACATGGGTAAGATTGAACTGCTTGTGGAGTATGAACCCGAGGTTGATGATTAATCGTGACAGATGAATAAAAAAATAGATGATTGTTTGCATTATGTGTAACTGTGATGAAGGATAGAATAAAAGTAAGCGATTGTTCGCTTTATGTTTATCTTTATAGTTTAATGTATTATGTTGCTCCTGCTAGTCAGGTTGTGCCTTAAGCAAGCACAAAAAAAAGGTATGAATAAAAGGTCCTCACGAAGGCGTGTTGTTTTTATATAATTATAACACATAACATGTGTCTTCTTAAATTTAGGTTCAAACCAGCAGTACATTCATACAGAAGTTTCAAACAAACACTTCCTATTATTAGGACAAAACAAAAGCATGCATCCACAACGTGTAGACTTTTATGCTCAAAGAGCTAGCACGTATTGAAAAAAACAAAGTTACTTGCTGAACAGACAAGAAGATTAATTTCCAACTAGTTGTAACCACGGTTTGGGCAGTTTCTCTTGGTGTGCCCCGGTTGTAGACAATGACGGCAGCGTCTGTGTTCTGTAGTTGTGTCATCGTTTTCATACATTTCATTCCGAATGCGTGAATACCTAGGTCGTCCCCGTATAGTTCGTATCGCATCTGGATGTGGAACTACTTTTGCATCTGTATACGGTGGCCAGTTGTGCTCGTTGCCAAGTGGACGAAAAAGTTGACTACCATAAGCTTCAATCATTGTCTCAAGCCTATAAACACGATGCATGTAATTGTCCCACAGTAACCCTGTTCTGCAACATACAGCCATGACATGAGAACATGGGTATTTGAATGCTTGCCACTCACCACATTCACAAGTCAGGTCACTGAAATCGACTTTGTAATTTCCCTTGTTTCTTCTCAAAGCCACAGATCCAAAATCCTCAACCTCGTATACTTGCTGTACTTCATCAAAAACCCTAACATTGTGACTGTTTGATAGTCTTCGATTTTCCTCAATCTTGGTTGTGGCGTAGTCTGTGTACAATGACGCTCCAGCGATTCGTTGACCGTTGTATGTAGCAAGATTATCATTGAAATATGTGACGAGCTTGTGAAGTGTGCTATTGACAATAGCACTAATTGGCAGTAGACGAACGCTTTTCAGTACGCCGTTGATGCACTCGACCAAATTTGTAGTCATGTGGCCCCATCTCCTGCCGTCGTCATACGCTCTTGACCACTTATCAAATGGAAGATCATGGAAGAATCGTTCAATACCAGGGACCTGAGATAGAAGTGATGTACTTCTTTGAACGTGATGCCTCCTAAACTCATAAGCTAAATACAACAAGATATATCATTAAAGAGAGATGTTAGGGACAAGTTTGATAATGAAGCATCACAATGTATACAAGTTCATACCTGTGTTAAAAGAACTTCTTCATTTTTTTGTTGTGAAACCTTGTCTGGAAGTTCGATGCAACGTGTCGAATGTAGTAGTAGTGATGAGCCATAGGGGGTTTCCAATATGGATCTGATTCGATGATACTTATGATAGCTGGAGCACGATCCGTAATTATTGACACGTCCGCTCTTTGACCTATCACATGGAGTCGCACCTTGTCGAGAAAGAATTTCCAACTAGCTAAGTCTTCAGACTCAACAATAGCGAACGCAATAGGTATGACTTTGTTGTTACCATCTTGCGCCGCCGCTATCAGAAGCTTGCCTTTGAACTTACCGTATAAATGTGTACCATCTATCTGCAACATGGGTTTGAAGTGTCTGAATGCAGATATGCACGAACCGAACGCCCAGGAACACCGTTGGAATTATTTCACTTGGGTTGTTTGGGTGTCATCCTCGAAAGCCCTGACTGTCTTTAGAGCAACAACAGACCTGGTATGAAATGTTTGATGGCCATGAATAACCTTGGTAGCTGATTATAAGAAACTCAACCCAATCTCCATAGATTTTTCCTGTCGCTTCACATCTTGCCAACCATGCTTTTCTGTATGAATTTTCTGTTGTACTGTCCACGAATCTGCTCATGAATCTAAAACACTCATACCTGGGTTACGACTAATATGGGGAAGAAGAGCTTCAGCAATGAAATGGTAGTTCATCTGCCGATGATCGTGTCCATCATCTGCAGGAGCACAACTATGGGTAGTGAGTCTCGTAATTTTCCATTCGCTCTCACCATTCAACAACGCGCCCCTTAAGTAAAATGGACATTCGTCGTGATTAACACATTGGACAACGTATGCTTTCCTTGAGTTTTTGACAACAATGATATCCATATTTTTGCGAATGTGATACTCCTTGACAGCGGTTACCAGACTCTCTATATCGTCGAACTCTTGGCCTATAACGAACTCTTCTACAGGATTCCAGTTTGGGACACCGTGGCGATCCACATCTGATTGCATTACGTTGATGGCATCCCAGTCCACGTGATGATAAAATGAAGCATCTGGCATATGCTGACTAGTTTCGCCATCTACATCTGGCCTGTGAAGAAATTCTTCTGGGATGAGTTCAACTTCATCATCTGATGTAACATCTTCATCATCTGCAGGCTCATACTCGCTGTCGTCATCGTCATCATCACCATCAATTTCTATATGAATGTCCATGCACTGAGAGATGTCCCAACAACACTTATATATAGTTACAAAGCATAGCCTGAACATCTTCATCAGTTTCTAGTACAAGTGCTGTAAACTGTAAAGGCTCCCTACTGAACAACTGCCGATATGTCATCCTCGAAACAGAAAATCTAAACTTCAATTGACGGATGGCCTCTGTGACAGAATACTTTAACATTTGGATGGTGAAATCGTCAGCTACACGAAGATAAAAGGTTTTGGTGTCTTCATTGCCTTGGAAGTAGAGACTTCCATGTTCCGTATATGATAGTCGGGCATTAACAAAAATTGTACAAGGGAATGCCATTCTTTCACGAAATTAAGATCCAGACGAGTAACGTAGTATAGATCTGCACAAACAAACAATATATAAAATTTAAGCAACAAAAAATAATGAACGATAAACTAAATGCAAAAAAAATTAATGTTGAATTGTAAAAGAACATATTTTAGCTAACTACAACCCAATTTACAAGATGTAAATATAATAATAAATTTAACAACACAAATTTAGTAAAACTTACGAAAAATTAATTACGAATTTAATTAATATATCAACGACTAAAATATTTGAAAAATATGTTTAAACCATTACCAAGATGTCTACATATTTTGTAGCTAACTTATACACCTATTTTGGTAAACAAGTAGTTATAAATTATTAACAATAATAAATGATGAATTACAACATTTTAAGCTAAAAACAAGTTATCAAGTAATGCATTAATTAATTACGAATTAAAACACTAATTAAACAACTAAAACTACCAAGATTAATTTTTTCCTATAACATAATAAATCCAATTTAATTATTTGACTAATTTATATACCATTTTAAGTTAAGAACAAGTTATCATATTTATGCATTAATTATTTACGAATTAAATTACTAATTAAACAAGTAAACTACCAAGATTAATTTTTTCCAATAACATAATAATACCTACTTAATTATTTTACTAATTTATGCACCATTTTAAGTTAAAAACAAGTTATAAAATTAATGCATTACTTAATTACGAATTAAAATACTAATTAAACAACTAAAACTACCAAGATTAAATTTTCCCCATAACATAATAATATCTACTTAATTATTTGACTAATTTATGCACCATTTTAAGTTAAAAACAAGTTATAAAATTAATGCATTAATTAATTACGAATTTAAATACTAATTAAACAACTAAAAGTACCAAGATTAATTTTTTCCCATAACATAATAATACCTACTTAATTATTTGACTAATTTATGCATCATTTTAACTTAAAAACAAGTTATAAAATTAATGCATTAATTAATTACGAATTTAATACTAATTAAACAACTAAAACTACCAAGATTAATTTTCTCCAATAACATAATAATACCTATTTAATTATTTGACTAATTTATGCACCATTTTAAGTTAAAAACAAGTTATAAAATTAATGCATTAATTAATTACGAATTAAAATACTAATTAAACAACTAAAACTTACAAAAAATTAATGTAAACCATTAATAAGATGTCTACATATTATTTTAACTTACATCAAATTTAAAGAATAACAAGTTATACGGTAATAACAGTAGTTAATTATGAATTTAATCATAAATAATTAGACAAGTACTTAAATATGTATATATATTGAAACCTAGTAAACAAAGACATTTAATATACAAAAAAAATAAAAATAAAAATTAAAAATAACCCTACTAACCTCTTAAACTTTGGAGCATTTGTCAATGTTGAAGTGAATTTTTTTGGTGTTTGTGGTTGATAAAATGAGCTTGGCTGAGCTTGGTTTTTATAGGGATTTTTGGCAGTCATAAACCACATCGCACCAGTGCGGTTTATTTGCAAGATTCTGGATAATCTTATCCGACAAAATCACGGAAATCGCGGAATACGGGACGACTAATATTCATTCCGAGTTTGCAAATAAACCACATCGCTTCAGTCCATTTATCTGCAAATACATGTTTGAACGATACGGTTTATGACATAATTAACCCATAATTGGATTAGCTTAATGCGGTTTATGGTAAGCAGCATTAGCCTAATGCGGTTTATATGACCCGTTTTGGCAGGGCCGGCTAGGTATGCGGCGCATTCTGCTCATTTGAACAGGGCCCCCTATTTTTGGGGGCCCATAATTATTATAAAGATTAAAATTTGTATTTATATTTAAAAAAAATTAAGTAAATAAATAGAGTAGTGGGTGATAATTAAAATTCAAAAACTTTCTTTTGATGTGAGTGTGACTGTTACTGTTACCAGTAAGAGTGACTTCTTTTTCTATGTAATTATTACTCCTGCAGAGACAAGCACTAGTACAAAAATGGTTTATTGCAGCGCCCCTACAGCAGCGGTTGTAAAAACAACCACTGAGATAGGCCGTTTTTAATAATCCCGGAAACCTATCTCAACAACCGCTGCGGTAGGGTAATTTTTTTTAAAAAAACTCTATCGCAGCGGTTCCTACTAAGAACCGCTGAGATATGTCTTTTTAACTGACCTATCTCAGCGGTTCTTAGTAGGAACCGCTGCGATAGGGTCTTTTTTCCCCAAATCGAGCACTCCGTCATTCTCCTCTTCATTCTTCTGTAAACTCGAGAGAACGAAGCAGAGCGACGGCGATATCGACGGCGATTCCGCAGCTCCGACGCCTGCGATGATCCACTACCGCCACCGTCTTCTCCTCGTCGCGCCACCGTTCTTCGCCGCCGTCACCGTCGCCAATCGTTCCGCCAGGAGATCGCAGGCGTCGATCGATATGCTGCGGGAACCCTAGGTTCGAATTCCGAATTCGAACTTCGAAATATGTTAATTATTGTCTTGTTGATTGAATAACTAGTTGTAATATAGTTATTGATTGTTAGTTTAGTTGTGTGTGCATAATTTGAATATAGATAGATTATTGAACAAGTATAAATAGTTGTGCATATAAGGTGTTCGATAAAATGCCTGAGTTGATATTTTTGCTGTTTGTGCCCTCTGCATACAACCCAAAGTTGTAAAAAACGGTACGGGAGTTTAGTACGGGTCATCTGAAGTATGCGATACGGAAGTACGGATACGGATAAAACGGGGTTAATGATACGGATGATAAATTTAATTATATAAATATAGAACTAGAATTTAAACATGACTATGAAACTATGAAAGATATTAAAAAATATTGCAAATCAATATACAAATAAGGCATATAAACATCTACTATATAAAATAACTTAGTTCAAGTATTATATACCATTTTATAATTTATAATTTTTTTCCACACTATAAGTTTTAACTTTTCATTATATAGATCCAATAAACAAGTTTGTAATTCAAAACAAGTTTTAATAGATTTATTGTATATGAATTTTTTACTAAACTAATTAGATCTAAATTCATTACATAATGACTACATGATACCAATATCATAAACCATATATAAGTCGTTTGTTGACATGAAAAAGTTTGAATTCATATGTATATATGTTGTTGACTATTATAATTTTACATAATTCCTGCAAAAAAATAGACTATTAATTAAAAAATCCTGTAAAAAACTAGCTTAATATGTTGTTTTAGACAAATTTGATACGATAATTCGGTGCTGAAATCAAAGTAATACTGGTATACTGTATTACTTTTTTCGCAAAGAGCCTTGAAAAAATTACAACCTTATAAGAGAAAGAAGAGCGTGGGAAGTAAGAAAAATGTAACAAAAAATGTTAACTCAAATAAAACAGAGGAGATATACTGCATAACAGCACACTAACAGTACAAATAAATAAATAGAGCTGAAACAGATGTTAATTAAACGCCTTTAAACTGCGAGCAGCTTGTACGGTATTAAAACAATTCATATATAACAAATTTATAACTTAAATTCATATAAATTGAAATGGTAAATAAAACTACTATGAAAAGAAAAAGAATAACTACAAATCATTTTGTTCTTAATTCTCAAACTATTTAAAAAATTAACTTCAAGTTTCACATTAATAAAGTGGTAAGATCTATAACTTTATAACATCTATGTTCTCCCATTACATTGCAGTATATACGTGCTTAATATGATAATGCTTGTAGTAATGGGTTTCTTGCCCCCCTAATATTATTACCTTGCTTCACCGCTGTCTGCAGTAATTGGGGTGGTCTCTATGTCTCTTTCTTCCTCATTGCTTCTGTTGTGCAGCATGAGCGGAAAGGTAACATCTTCATCTATTTTTTTTCTCTTTTTTATTTTCTTAATATGATAATGCTTATAATAATGGATTTCTTGCCCCCCTAATATTATTTCCTTGCTTCCCCGCTGTCTGCAGTAATTGGGGTGGTCTCTACTTCTTCTTCCTCATTTCTTCTACTGTGGAGTAAGAGTGAAAAGGTAACATCTTCATCTATCTTTTCTCTTTGTTTGTTTAATTAATTATTGCGAAAAAGTGGTTGTGGTTAATATTGAGTGATTGTGAATAAGGATGGTTGCTGTCAATTGTTGAATTTATTTGTCGTGGTAAATAAGATGTTGGTGAATGCTTAATGATAAGCATGGGATTAACACGATTACGCAAAGGTCATGCCGAATTTTTTCTAGAATCGTATTAGTCTTATTAATTAATTTTATTTGTTATTTGTGTATAACAATCTTTACTTTTCTTTGTCAGGTCTTCTGAATCTGCTATTGGATTTGTACCAGTACTTTCCCAGCCCATCACCAAAGTCTCCTAGCTTCCCCCTCTGTACAACCTTAAAACAAGTAAGTAATTAAACTTTATTTTTTGTTTTAATAATGCAATGATTTGTTGAAGTTAAATTAAATGTGTTAGAATTGTTAGAATAAGGCTAGATTAGTTACGTTGGAACGTTAGAGTACTTAGGCTACGTTAGTTAGTTGGTTGGAACCATAGAGTAGTGCTGAGTTTGGTTGCAACCGTACATCCAGTAGAAACATGCTCCATATACAAATGCAGACGAAACTGAAAGACAAATCAATCTTAAACTTGTTTTGTTTTCACATATAGAATGGAGCGTGACTGGATGTACGGTGATCGAGGGGATCACTATTTGATGAGAAGCTGAAAGAGTTTCTCAAAGCGGCAGTGCAACACAAGGACAGAACAAAGGCGGACAATATTTCATGTCCTTGTGTTGACTGTGGGGTCGTAAGGAAATATGAAGACATTGAGGAAATTAGATTTCATCTTAAGTCCCGTGGATTCATGCCACATTACAGAAGATGGAATTTTCATGGAGAAACTGTTGCAGCTAGTGCTTCAACATCATCAAGTGCTCATGATCCACGTTACGCAAGTACCGCCCACACCTTCAATACCATCAATGAGTCGGTACCGTTAAGTGATTCAGGATTCGATGACAGTGAGACCACTCACCATGATGAGCAAATGGATGAAATGTTAGAAAATGTTGCGATACTTTTGTCGATAAGCCGGAAGAGTATCAAAGATTGTTGGACGCATCAAAGACACCTTTGTACCCTTCGTGCGTTAAATACACAAAATTGACTGCTGTACTTAATTTGTTCAACTTAAAGGGGAAATATGGAGTTGGTGACAAGTGTTTCACGTCATTTCTAGAGCTGATACATGATATGCTTCCTGATGAGAATGGTCTTCCTACATCCACCTACGAGGCAAAGAAATGGATGTGTCCAATGGGAGTTGAATATAAAAAGATTCATGCTTGCCCAAATAACTGTGTGCTTTATAGGGGTGAATACGAACATCTAGACAAGTGTCCTAAATGTTTGTTGTCCCGGTACAAGGACAAGGATGAGGATTCCTCCTTTCAGAAAAAAAATCGTCCAGTGAAATTATTGTGGTACTTGCCGATAATTCCTAGATTCAAACGGTTGTTTGCCAACCCGAAAGATGCGAAGAACTTACGATGGCACGCGGATGGTAGAAAAATTGATGAAAAATTAAGACATCCTGCAGACGGACCTCAGTGGAGAAATATCAACAGAAAATTCAAACATCATTTTGGGGATGAGGATAGGAATCTGAGACTTGGATTGTGTACCGATGGGATGAACCCGTATGGCACGTTGAGCAGTCAGCACAGCACTTGGCCGGTGCTACTAGTGATCTACAATTTACCGTCATGGTTGTGCATGAAACGAAAATACATTATGTTATCACTCCTAATTTCTGGTCCAAAGCAACCTGGTCATAACATTGACGTATATCTTGCACCACTGATCGACGATCTGAACTTGTTGTGGAATGAAGGGACAGTGGTATATGATGCTCATGCGAAAGAAAATTTCACACTGAAGGCGATGTTGTTCTGTACTGTTAACGACTTTCCTGCCTATGGGAACTTGTCAGGATACTCGGTGAAAGGATTCAAAGCGTGTCCGGTATGTGAGGATGACACATGTTCAGATCGTCTGAAGCACTGCGGCAAAAATGTTTATATGTGTCATCGACGGTTTCTTCCAGTAGACCATCCTTACCGTTCGAGAAAGCGAAAGCTGTTCAACAATGAGCCCGAGACTCGTGTGGCTCGTCTGCCTTTGAATTCAGAGGAAGTGTATGCAAAGGTAAAAGACATTGAAAATGTCTTTGGAAACACATCCAAGCCGCCGAAGAACATTTGGAAAAAACGTTCCATTTTTTGGGATCTACCGTATTGGCGGCATCTGCCTGTTCGACATTGTTTGGATATCATGCACATTGTGAAGAACGTCGGTGAGGCAGTGTGTGGTACTTTGCTCAACATACCCGGCAAGACGAAAGACGGATTGAAGGTGAGGAGAGATATGCAAGAGTTGCGCATACGGAAAGAACTACACCCAATAGAGGATGAGAAGCGAACATATCTACCTCCTGCGTGTTATACCCTCTCTAAGAGTGAAAAATTAAGTTTTTGCAAGTGTTTGCACACATTGAAGGTACCATCTGGGTACTCTTCAAACTGGAAGAACCTAGTTTCTATGAAGGATTTGAAACTGTTAGGCATGAAATCTCATGATTATCATGTGTTAATGTTGCATCTTCTTCCAGTTGCAATACGAGGGATATTACCAGAAAATGTCAGAAATGCTCTAACTCGATTATGTTTCTTCTTCAACGCTGTCTGCTGCAAGGCAATTGACTCAGACACCCTCGATGATCTGCAACATGAAATTGTTGTGACAATATGCCAGCTTGAGATTTATTTCCCACCATCTTTCTTCGACATAATGGTGCATTTAGTAGTGCATATTGTCCGAGAGATCAAATATTGTGGTCCGGTCTACTTACGTTACATGTATCCTTTCGAACGATATATGGGGATTCTGAAGGGTAGAATGAAAAACAGATATAGACCGGAAGGCAGTATCATCGAAGCAACAGTGACTGAGGAAGTCACAGAATTCGTGACAAGTTATTTGAACGATGCAGAGTCAATTGGTATTCCCAAACCACGTCACCATGGTAGATTTAAGGGTAAAGGAGTTATTGGCAAAAAGGTTGTTCGTATCTCTCGTGATCTTATTAATCAGGCACATTTGTTTGTACTACAACACCTTGAGGTTGTTGAACCCTACTTCGATATTCACATTGCTGAGTTGAGTCGACAAAACCCTACCAAAAACCGTATCTGGCTTAAAAAAGAACAAAATCGAGTATTCGTCCAATGGTTTAAGGAATATGTGTTTGAGCAAGCTTCATTGAACCCCGAAGATGTCAGTGAAGAAATCAGATGTCTAGCTGTTGGTTCTGGAACAGATGTTGTATCGTTTGAAGGGTATGACATTAATGGATGCACATACTACACTGCACGCCAAGATGCTAAATCAATACATCAGAACAGTGGGGTAAAAATTGAAGCATCGGTGACTGAATATGGTCTAGGTAACCAGGTTCAACCAATGAGCAGTAGTAGTTGGTATTATGGTGTGATAGAGGACATATGGGAACTAAACTATCACATTGATTCGTTTCTATTGTTCCGCTGCAATTGGGTGGACAACCGACATGGACTCCAAAATGATAAAGGACTTATTTTGGTTGATCTTTCACGTGTTACAACTAATAAGGAAGATCAGTTTGTGTTGGGTAAAGACTGTGACCAGGTGTTTTATGTTGAAGACCCAAAAGCTAGTAGATGGTATGTTGTTCTTCCAGGGAGAAGACCGGTTTTGTTTGAGGATGAAAACAACGACGATGATGATAATGAGATGATAGATGAAACAGTATCGTTGCATACAGGGTTGCATGATTCAACTGATGATTTACAAAATGATGATGTTCAGACCATCTACGCTCGATCAGACCATAATGAGGGGGTTTGGGTAGAAAACAGATCATGATATATGTTACTATGTCTAGGTAACACCATTGGTTGAAATTACATTATATAATTCGTATTATTGTTGTTACAATGTTATCAGAATTAATTATTTATGTTTATTTTTGCAATTATACATCGTTCCATGAATATTGATCTAATGTGTGTGTTTTTTTCCTCAGTGGATGATGATGATCCTATAGGACAGCTGCTCCTGACTGGGGATAGTAGACCGGCAAAACGCACCACACGAGGTGGTAAAAAGAAATCAAAGAAAGCAGACGTAGAGACCACCCCGCAGCAGACTGAGACAGCTGGGCCTTCACAGGAAGGACAAGAGATACAAGTTGCTCCTCCGCCTCTCAAGAAACCCAAAAAACAAGGGGCAACCCATGGGCTGAAAGCAAATAGAGGCCCCCCGACAAAGCCTTTGGAGTTCAATGAGTTTAATCAGCCCACGGGTACTTGGAAAAATGATTTCACTGCTCTAGCCAGGCATTTGGTGAGTACATATTTCAATATAAACCACCATTGGAAGCAAGTGCCTCAAGCGTTGAAGGAGCAGATATTTGAACGTCTCAAGGTATTTGTTACACTTAATAGTTTGTTTTAAGATTTATATAGTTACTATTTTACACTAATCCATTTATTTTTTTGCATATAGGACCGATTCAGTATAGAGTAACAATAGCAGTTAAATAAACCGAAGTATCCTTATTGACTTATTAAACTCCATAACAGGAAGAGTTAAGCTCCCAGATCACCCAGGGCACTTGGCAGCCCGTTAGGCACGATGATCCACTTTCCCGCGCTCTCGGGAAGAAGGATCATCCGGGTCGTGCAGTAGGCTTTGGTGGTCATGTCGGTATACGCCAAGCCTTCGGTAATCCTGGGTCCAGACACAGTGCTGGAGGGAGCATTACATATGAGGAGCACTTACGCTAGAATGTGGAGCTCGAGCAGCGACTACGAAATGAATTTCGACAGTCAATCGCTGAAGCTATAGAGATGAAGCGATCTGAGAGGATGAGTCAGGAGGTTTCTAGACCGCCAGATCAGGCACAATCCAGAGCCCGCAGCAGTGCCTCCCAGTAGTGTTCACTCCGTCAACATTTCCATATTCATCTCTCAAGGTTAGAACAACATGTTAACTACAAATAAAAAAACAAATTATACACTTGTTTATGTGCATCTAAATCTTTAATTTTGAAATTTAGCAACCGATTGACTGCACATTGTTCCAAGTGATTGGCGTTGACGAAGTTGAAGTAGGGTGGGGAAAACTTTTCAAGTCTTCTGCTGGAGACACCGTGAGGAATGCAGCGCTCCGAGAGTACCTGCCCGGGTGCTTGTAGAAGGTTACGCGCCTGCTTACGCGGATTGTCAGATACCGGTGCCCAGTGCAGACATATCCACCCTTCGTCAAGCTGAATCCATGACAGTACAGTGGCCCTGTAGATTGATTAAGCTTGGGGAGCAGCAGGTAACCCCATGAAAAAACTTATTCTTTAACATATCCTAGAGTAGAAACATATACTTATTAAATTAATATATTAGGAACACATTCAATCAAATTCTGATAAGGCAAAAGGAAAGAGAGTTGTTGTTGCACCAGCTAATCCTTCGATGGCATCCGCGACTAGAGTTGTGATGAGATCGAATTTGCTACAACCGGCGGTTCTTAATGTCTTACCCCCCAAGCTGAAACTGTTGCACTCCACACTGTTGATGACGCCGCCAGCAAACGTATAATTTCCTGAAAAAAAAAACTCAGGAAGACACGCAGCGGAAAACACTTAGAAACATTCAAGCAACATTCGGCACCAAGCAAACACACATGCGCACAGAAACATTGAACACATGCATTCAAACAAACAAGCATTCGCATACAAACGACATCAAGCACTTAGCTTGACATGCCCGAGGGAAATTACCCCAGGGCTCCGGCGATGCTGCGCTATGCCAGCATGCCAGAATGCGCCACTCATAACCACAAGGATGAGAGTGGACTTATACCACCCTTATTAGATAAGTTCTCCTGGCCATCCCAATTCCCTCAACTTCAAGCGTCAAGGTCAAAGGGGATCTGCGCACCAGATTCGGTTACAATGGAACCAAGACCGGATCTTTTTTACTATGCAGGCGCTCAGAGTTTTGAAATCTATCTTACTGATTATGTGGAGTTGTTCATGAAGGATTGGTTGAGTGCGTCGATTCTCAAATCGGCTTGCATGTGAGTAATTAGCATAGCTTGTACACATTTTACTCTGTATATTTGAGAATGAAATTCATAATATTGGTTTCTTTATATTGTGCAGGTTTATTGATGACAAGGCGGTCCAAGTACATGAGAATAGTAGTTTCGGGTTCTTATGCCCTGACTACTGTTCTGAAGCTAATATGGGATCTGACCCCCAAGCTTTGGTCCAGTACTTGTCGACTGTGATACATGCGTGTGCAGTTGCTGATAAATCTTACATAATGCTGCCTCTTCATCAAGGGTAAGAATTTTATCTAATGTTAAGTTAGTTTAAAAATTATGATATTTGTATTATGTAATTGATTGAATTAAGTTCTGCTTGTATTGTAATTTATGAACAGCCGACACTGGTCTTTGCTCGTTCTATGTCTAAAAAGCCCAAGAGTCCTGCAGCTTGACTCAGCATCTCTGCATCCCAAGAGGCCACTTATATATAACATGTTGATAAGGTGATGAATTTACTTAACTTGATTAATTATCAATTTTTAGTTATTTCTTAATCATCCGGTTGATAACTTTTACTTTATCTGTGCGTATGAATTCTAGTGCCTTTGTATCTGTACTAACGCATATCCGGGGAGAGAGAGTTAAGAAGATTCCGTGGAATGTAGTCAAGGTATTTTTGTAGCCCTTATTCAAATTTTGTAATATGTTCATTAGTTTTAAAATAGGAACAATATTATAATATATGTGTTAAATCGATTTTGAATATGTACGTATATACATGTGCAGTGTCCACAGCAGTCGGGAGGTTCGGAATGTGGCTACTATGTCATTCGGTTTATGAGTGACTTGATAGCGGGACCGAGACTCTTGCCAGAGAAGTCTTTAGACAAGGTAAGTAGCATTCTCGAAATATTTTGGTTTTGTAGATAATTTTTAACATTGATTCTTAAACTCAAAGTATTATTAGCAACTAATCATATTTCTTTTTATGTTAATTTCAAGGCTTTTGAAGAGTTGGTAGACGGTTACAACGAAGGACATATAACCGAGGTGATCGAAGAATGGGCAGAATTCATGAGCGTTAATGTAGGTTGCTTTTAGGATTTGGTAGGATTGAGTAGGATGATTTTGAAATTCTCATGAAAAAATTGTGGTTTCTGTAAAGTTTTTGTTGATGTTTGATTTATTTGCTCAAATTTGTAAATGTAAGTGGATTATTGTCCGTAGATAGGTTTGGTGGCTATTGAAATGGTGAAATGGTTGATCTAATGTCCCACTGTGGTGGCATTGTTAATTGCTATATCTTAACAGGTTTGATTGATTTTGGGTGTGTGTGGTAGAATTGTAGGGTGGAATGGAAAAAACAAAAAAAAAACAACCTGTTGCAGCGGTTCTTAGTAAGAACCGCTGCAATAGGCCCTGTCAATATTTTCTGAAGAGACCCTATCGCAGCGGTTCCTTCAACAACCGCTGCGATAGGTTGTTTTTTTTTTTAAAAAAAAGGTCTAACGCAGCGGTTCTTTTAACAACCGCTGCGGTAGAGTACCTACTGCAGCGGTTGTAGAACCGCTACGGTAGGTACCTACCGCAGCGGTTGTTAAAAGAACCGCTGCGTTAGAGTACCTACCGTGGCGGCACCCATCGCAGCGGTTTTCAACCGCTGCCATAGGTACCAAACAACCGCTGCGGTAGGGTCTTTTTCTACTAGTGAAGACTTTTCACATACAAACCCCCCCCTATTTTATGCTGCCGTTTGAGTTCCCTTTTAAGTTTTAACAACTAAATTCTTCTTCAGTCTTCTTTCTCCGTATTCCGATTTCTGAATCTCAAATTCGCAGTGGAACAATATTGAGCCTGTCTTGTAGCCAAAGAGAGAAGACTCAAGGCCTCTTCTTTTTACCTTCTTTCTTCTTCCAAGTTCCAACTTTGTTATCAAATAAATAAGAAGATACAGTTCATTGGCACGCTCAGTCATTGTTTTTCTTCTACTGCTTTTCTACCGTTGCCCAATCATCTCTAATCTCAATTTTCTCAAGAATTCCTTCAATTTTACTGGCGCCCACACTCCTGCTACCTTCCAAGGTATGCGGATTATAATTTTATGTGTATGTTTAGCTAGGTTTTAATTAATTTGGGAAAGTGAGCAAAAAAATTGATTAAAGGTGGGTGGCTCGATCTTAAGGTCGGAGAAGCATATACTGTTATATTATTAATTATCTACTAATCTCGATCGGTTACGTTCCCAATCATCTCTAATCTCGTTATCTCAACTTTGCTTTGCATACATATAAACTTTTCCAGTTTGATTTTGTACAGATTTTTTTTATTATTTTGGTTCTACTTTTTTTTATTTAGTTTCCTCTAATAAATTACATGGATTAATTAATTAGTTAATTTTCATTCAAAATATGTAAAGGAGTGATTAAAATTACGGTGGGTGGTGGTGATTAGTAGTGGTGAGTTGTAAGCCTGCAACACAATTTTGTTTAATTTAATTAGTTAAATTTTTACTAAATATATATGATATGCCACTGATTTTGAACCGCAATTGTTGAGAAAATTATAACAATGACATAAATATGCCGAATCTATTTCTAAACCCAATTGTTCAGAAAATTCTTCTGCTGGATCAATTAATTACTACTACTTTTGATTTGTTTGGATTATTTTATCTTGCATTCATTCAGTTTCTTTTTCTCATTTGTAAATTAATCTCTACTTGTTATAGATTATTTGACTTATCATAATTATGTGGTAATTTTATTGTAGTTATTAACTTGGATAGCGGAAGAATTTCTACAAAACATATGATAATCAAGTGAGCAGTTGAGACCGAAGTGTAAGGGCCGAAGGAAGAGATTCTATCAACTGCTACATTCCAGTTTTATCGTTTTAACTTAGATATCTCACTTTTATATTATATTATATATATATATATGAAGTATTAAAATGTCTTCTAGAATTAGAAAGTATGACTCTGGCTGTGAAAAACGTAAAAAGAAAAAGAAAATGGAAGAGTTAAAACAATCTCAAAAGGGGGCTCTTGATAGGTTTATTGTTAAAGAATCTCAAGGGTCATTTGATGATCATGCTGATATTCTTCCTTCGACAGCTGAAACTCTTGCTAATGATCATGTTGAGCCAGCTAATGATGATGTGACTAATAATGATTTGATTAACTTGTTTGATGATGAGAACAATAATGTTGGTGCTTCTTGTGATATTGATGATGTTGAGAAACTTGAGCCATTTAATTTTTCTCACTCGAAAGATATATTTGATCCAAGAAATTGGGATTCACTTGATACTAAAATGATTGATTTTTTAGTGATGAAGGGTCCTAAGAGAGATTTGTTAGTTAATAAAGGTCCAAAAGATAAGTTTTCTAGACGATTTAGTTCGACATTATATACTAGAGTTATGCCAAATGGAGAAAAGTGTGATAGAGATTGGATTGTCTATTCAAAGGAGCTTGATAGATTGTTTTGTTATTGCTGTAAAATATTAAGAAAAGGGTCCATAATCGGTCAATTAACAAATGAGGGTTTTGGAGATTGGTCACATGTTAGTGTTAGGCTGAGAGAGCATGAGACAAGTAGAGAGCATGTCAAGAACATGCTCACTTGGTATGATATGCGTTTGAGGCTTTTAAAAAATGAGACCATTGATAAAAGTTTGCAAGAACAATTGGAGAAAGAAAAGGATCATTGGAAAAAAATGTTATTTAGAATCATTTCGGTTGTGAAATTTCTTGGAAAACATAGTCTAGCATTTCATGGTAGTAAAGAAAGGTTGTATGAAAATAGCTACGGAAATTTTTTAGGCTTAATTGAGATGCTGGCAGAGTTTGACCATATTGTTCAAGAGCATGTTAAGCGTATTACAAATGATGATCTTCATGTTCATTATCTTGGTCATAATATTCAAAATGAATTGATAGGTTTGCTTGCTTCTGCCATTAAATCAGAAATCATCAAGAAAATAAAGCAAGCTAAGTACTTCTTTGTGATTCTTGACTGCACTCCGGATTCTAGTCACCAAGAGCAAATGACTTTGATTCTAAGATATGTTGATGTTTCTTCTTGTGGTGTTCATGTTGAGGAGTCATTTTTAGGATTTTTAAATGTGGATGATACAAGTGGCCAAGGACTTTTTGTTGTATTGCAAAATGAATTGAAGTCTCTTGACCTTGATATAGATAATGTGAGAGGTCAAGGCTATGACAATGGATCAAATATGAAAGGAAAGCATCAAGGAGTGCAAAAACGACTATTAGATTTAAATCCAAGAGATTTCTATACTGCTTGTGGTTGTCATAGTCTTAACTTGACATTATGTGATATGGCCAATGCATGTGGTAAGGCTAGAGACTTTTTTGGCATCATACAACGTATTTACAAAATATTTGCAAATTCCACTAAGAGGTGGAAAATCTTGAAAGACAATGTTAAAGGATTAACTCCTAAGTCATTGTCATCTACTCGTTGGGAAAGTCGAGTTGATAGTGTTAAAGCTATAAGGTTTCAAATCGTGGAAATACGGGAAGCTTTACTTCAAGTTGCAGAATCAGATTATGATTCTAAGATAAGAAGCGAAGCTAAATCGTTAGCTACAAATGAACTTGGTGATTATAAATTTATAATTGCAATAATTATTTGGTATGATATATTATGTGCTGTTAATATAGTTAGCAAACAATTACAATCAAAGGATATGCTAATTGATGTTGCAATTGAAGAAGTAAAATGTTTGATTTCATTTTTTGAGAAGTATAGGGAAAGTGGTTACCATGATGCCACTAATATTGCTAAGGATATTTGCATTGAAATGAATATTGATCCAGTGTTTCCAGCTAGGCGTGAAATTCGAAGAAAGAAACATTTTGATGAGAGTTCACCTGATATTCCTGTATTATCTCATGAGGATTCCTTTAGAGTTAACTATTTCTTATACATTGTTGATCATGCAATTAGTTCTTTGAAAACGAGGTTTGAACAATACCGAGAATATAAAAAAAAATTGGTTTTCTATTTACATCAGACATGTTGCATTCCTTGGATGATTTGAGTTTGATATCTTGTTGCACTCATCTTGAAAATGCACTTAGTAATTGTGGACAATCTGATATCAATGGCAATGATTTGAATGTGGAACTTAAGTTACTTAGAGAGTTTTTGCCTAACAAAAAGATGGGACGTTTTGAGATTTTGAGCTTTTTAAGGTCTGTTGATTGCTTTCCTAATGCAACCATTGCATATAGAATTTTGTTGACTATTCCTGTTACTGTTGCATCTGCAGAAAGAAGTTTCTCGAAGCTCAAGCTGTTGAAGTCATATTTGCGTTCTACAATGTCTCAAGAAAGGCTTAATGGGTTGGCGATGATAACAATCGAAAATGATCTTTTGGAGCAAATCAATTATGAAGAATTGGTTGACGATTTTGCTTCAAAGAATGCTAGAAGAATGAGTACATTCAAGTGAACATTTTGTAGTAACTAACTCATTTTATGTTTGAGATACATTAAAACGTGACTATTGTTAATGTGTAATTTAAGCTAATAATATTTTTATATTTACATAATTTAATTCTATAAGGGCCTCATTTTAGATTTTAGCTCCGGGCCCCGAAAATCATCAAGATGGCCCTGCGTTTTGGTACATCCGCGTAATTTTTTTGAAAAAAAGCCACCGCAAGTAATTTTTTTTTGACAAATGGTATTTCGGCGAAAAATTTTCAAATTCCTCATCCCGTGGAGAGGTCTGTGCTAATTAATGGGCAGATCCTACTTCTCCCATACTTTTCTGGTATATGGTTTTTTTTAGTTTCAGTTTATTTGTTGTATATCTTTTATTTAAATAATTTTTTTTTCACCCCTTAATATTGGAGAAATCACCTGATAAAATCTATTATTGAATGTATTAAATAAAAATATGTAATATTTTGAAAAAATTTGTAATAATTTTATTTTAGTAATATGGTCTAAAAAATACAATTTTGTATATCGGTTGTAGTAATTATGCTATTAGCTTATTTCCATTACAAAGCTTTCCATATTATTTTAAAATTACATTTAATTAGTTATTTTTTAGGAAAAGTTTCTAAAAATATCATTAGGTTAGAACTTTGGTTTATATTAATAATAACCTCTTTTATAAAAGTTAATATAGGAGAGAGTATATAGTCTATAAGTTTATTAACTAATAACTTCTTTTATTGATATATCTATTAAGATCTTATACTTTTTAATAATTATTTTAAATATCTTTAACTTATCATAATTCTAAATTGTGATTTTAATTTTTAAAAATAGTACTATTTTAGAACTTGCAGAGATTTGGGAATTTGCGTGAGATTTGGTCGTAAGTTGACCTTCACATGATTGTGATTGTTGGATATGCATGAACTGTATATTTTTGTGGTTACCAGAGATTTTTCGTAGCTTATGTTGTTGTCACTGGAACTGATTTGCCTAATCTGGAATTGATTTACCTAATCTGGAACTGATTTGCCTAATCTGGAACTGATTTGCCTAATCTGGAACTGATTTGCCTAATGGAACGTAGCTTTTGTTACCTGAGACTTGAGTACCTTCTGATGCTATTACTGGAATTGATTTGGCTTACCACGCGATGTCCATTTGAACTGGAATTGTATATGCTATTGTGTAGCTTATGGTGCTATTACTAGAATTGCTTACCCTTACTGAACGTAGCCTTTTGCCATTTGAACTAGAATTTTATTTGGCACCTGAAATTTGAGTAGCTTCTGAGCTATTACTTGTGTTGGTTCATTTGGCTTACCTGGTTCGAACATGCTCTGATTAGTCGATGCTATATTCAGGAACTGAATAACGTGTTGAGATTTAAAAATTACCCATATAAATGTGGACATGTGTATGAACCCATCACTTGTGTTAGTTAGGAGCGGATTTACCTATAACGGTCACCCCATCATAGGATCTACCTGAACGATCTTAGCCCGGTTATGAAAACGATGATAAGAACAGATAATGCATAAAGGTAGACCTATTGTGGTAGTTGTGGCAGTTATAGGTTAAGCCATACCTTGACTTCACAAGTGGTCGTTGAGTGTCTGCACTTGTCTGTCCAGCGATGATGAGGGCAAATACACTCTGAGCTGGATAGTCCCGAATAACAAAAAACAAAAGCGACGATGAGGACAAAATTACTCTGAGCTTTACATGAAAAAAGAAAATTGCGTCAAGTTGACGCCTGTAGACGAGACGACGGAAACGAACGACATCAACAACACTCTATGGATCTAAAGAGAAGGCGAAACAATGACGGAGCGGTGGCGGGCGACTAGCTATTAGGATTGTACTAGTGTAATGATGTTACTTATTATTGTACAAAATCAAATTAGTACATGTACAATCATTGTTAAAACATTGTATTTTCTACACTTCTATTTTGAAATAAATAATATCTCAGTATACATTTAATGCACATATTAACATTTAAATTTTTCAAGTTTAATTGCCCAACCGACTTTGGTAATTGACTCAACACATGATTACTTAATTAAACTGTAATTGTATCTAATTATAGATGGCCACTCAAGAACACAAAAAAACATCTAAGGGAAAGAAGGGAAAGGAAAAAGTGTTTTGAGTGAAAGCCTTCGAAGTAATGTCACTTGGGATAATAACCAAACTAGTTTCCTGATTTCACTTATGGGGAAACACTACATGCACTCCCTTGGGCGAAATGGCGAGGTAATCAACAGAAGCGTCAAATGGTCCACGGTTGAGGAGGCATTCAATAAAGTTTTCATGATGGACTACACTTACGCCAATTTCAAGTCCAAGAGGGAAGGATTAAGGAAGCAGTGTTTGGACTGGAGGAGGCTGATGGGTAACGGTACTACAGGTATTGGGTGGTGCCCTATCAAGCGTACCATTGACGCTGAGGATGAGTGGTGGGACACCAAGATAACGTACATATAAAACATTAATTAACATTGTTAAAGTTTTTTTTTACCTTACTACATGACTGGTAGCTTTTTTTATATATGAGGATAGCTCATTCATGCGCTTCAGGACTTGGGGCTTTAGCCCTGAGGAAGAGGAGTAGAGGACTACCTTCACCTCATTTTTGGTGATGGTGAGCCAAAGGGGAAAAAGAAGTTCAGCATGAGCACCCGGTCCTCACGTCAGACGTCGGTGATACTAAAGGAGAACTAGATGGTTATCGACCTTTGTTCCACCGCGACAGCACCAACGGCAGCAAGTCATCATCAACCACATAGGGGCGATCAACTTGGATGATGATTTCGTCCCTATGGCACCTTATGATGGCACAGAGTCTCCCACACCTTCATCTACCCCTACCGGACCAGCTCGATCGTCCCTCCTAGGAAAGAGGTCCTCTGACTCTGACGATTCTTCTGAATGTAAGAAGAAGAAGAGGGTTAGCAAGAAGGAACGACGTGCGATGCAGTTGGATGTCATTGCTAAAGGCATAGCAGCTAATATATCGTGCCGTGCTTCAGAAATTGAATAAATTGTTGGAGATGATGACACAACAAGCTATGGCTAGGCAAACCGAGCAGTGGACCGAGAATCAAGCCGTGACAGCTCTATTCAGTATACCGGAGCTGAGAATGATGATGCCATACTTTCAGATGCCATAGCTACCATGGAGATCCAGAGTCGAAGGAACATGTTAAAGAGCGTGCTAGAGTAGGGAGGAAACAAAGCAGCTATATCGTACATCCATTCTGTTGTGGGGAGTTACCGTTCATCTAGGTATTAGCTATTTGTTACTAGTATTTTGTAGTCGATGCACTGTGTTTGTCTATAGAACTATATCCGCTTGTAGTAGTTGTATTCTCTTGTAGACGATGAACTTTGTTTTTCCTAGAACTAGATGTACTACATTACTATGTTTTCTTTTCAAAAATGTGCATCATTTTGGGAACTTGTATTACAAAACTACATGTGTATGTAGTTTTTATGTCTACCTCGTGTATGTTGACTATTATTTTACATTCCTTATTGAACTAAATTACGCATTACTATTGTTTTTTTTGCTATAGTAATTATGGTATTCATTTTACAGTAATCATGGCCGATCAAGACTTCGTTGACCGTATAATGAACGATCCGCAAGCGTTCTTGCAATTTGTAACTGTAATTAAAGGGTTTCACCAAGAAGCACAACACCTGATTGATGTAGGCACATTACTACTCGCGTCACACCGACACAACATTCCCCTTCCTATTCCTAAGAATGACAATGAATTCAATGGGGAAATGTGGGTGAATGCATTAATTAAGAGCAACCCAAAAAGAATCTATAACGCTTTAAGGATGGATAAGGATTTGTTCCTCTGTTTGTGCTAGCTAATGGAAGTAAGGTATAGGTTGAAGTGCACACAACATATTAGCATTCAGGTTGACATTGTGATGTTCTTGTACATACTGTGACACAAAGCTTCGAACAGAGAAGCTTGCGAGAGGTTCATCCTGAGTCCAGATATTGTTAGCCACCACTTTAAGCGGGTATTGGGTTTGATGTGGGTGTTCGGTCACGACCACATAAAGCCTAATCGTCAAGAATGGACTACGATTCATCCAAAGCTTGCTGGTGACTCTCGCTATGACCCGTATTTTAAGGTATCAGATTCCTCTCCTCATGTTAGTATGTACTTTTCACTTTGTCTTTTATATTAGGTGTCATAAGTTCTCGTGTATTAATTGTACAGGACACCATTGGAGTGTTGGATGGTACGCTCATTGATGTCGTTATTCTAGGGCCGCTGCAAATTGAATACCGTGGTAGAAGCGGTACCCCATAATGAACGTGTTCGGGGTATGTGACTTCAACATGTTATTCACATTTGTTTTTTTTTATAATTAGGCTTTCACCAATTTATTAATGATAAGTAACCTGATTGCTCAGGCGGATGGGATTATACTGGGCCTCATTAAAACCTCCTTAAGCAAAACCCAATGGGAAAAAGCTCAAGGGGGAAAAAGAGTACCCTCCACATCCATTACAACCTAAAAACCCAGCTAAAAAGAAAACATCGCAAAACAATATCACGTGATACACTCAACTCCATTACTACGTAGCATTCCAACAATTATTGCAAGTAATCCTTGAGAGATATCGCTTCAACAAATAATCCGCTTGACAGTGGTAAATCTCTCCACCAGCATTTAGTCCATCTCCAAACCCCCAACTTGATCTGCGCCACCACTCTCTAAGTGTTGAGGGGCTCCTCTCTGAAAATCATGTTATTTCGGTGCATCCAAATGTAATACACTCCATAGCAAAAGGTAGATCTCCACACCTTTCTGGCTTTGCCCTGCAACGACACATTAAACCAATCACTGTATATCTCTACCACCGAATTTTTGAAGATGAATCTAATATTCCACCAGCACAAGATCTGTCTCCATATATCTTTTATCTCCGTACACAGAAACAATACATGCTCTAGCGTTTCCATGCTTCTTTTACACCACGGGCATAGGCTCCCACTAATCGGAATAATGTCCCTTTCAAACAGCATCTCCCTTGTTGTTAACCGTCTAATAACTGTCAACCATAGCGTTATTTCAATTCGAGGCTCACATAGCCCGGTCCATATAAACCGCAAATCTGGGCTTTCCACATAATCTGGGTCCTGTCCGACATTCCCTTGTATAGCCTCTGTAATTTCTTTCGTTATCGTCCTCTTGTCAGCAGTATCCCAGCAACAAATATCTTCAGCAGTAAGATGGGATGGGTGGGTCAAGAGTACCTCGTATAATTCAGAAACTAGTGCTGCTTCATATTCAAAAAGCGCCCTTCTCCAATTGAGCTGCCAGACCCATGAGCCATTCACCCATTCACCCATATCAGATAATACCGAATTTTGTTGTATACTTAACTGGAACAGTCGCGGGAATTTATCTTTGAGTGCTCCTCCTTGCGCCCATCTGTCCAGCCAAAAGAATACATCGTTACCACTGTTAACTTGTATGCTAAGTCTCCCTCAGCATACTGCGAATAGTATCATTCTCTTCCGTGGTTTTCATTATTGAATACCACAGTCCTTTCTGTCTATGGGACATATTATCAAAATCTCCAACATGACACCATCTCTGATTTGGTAAACAGACTGTATTATTCTTTTCCACAGCAGTTTTTGACTTGTTGCGAACCTGACTCTCCATTTAGCCAAAAAGGCCATGTTTTTTTGTTGCATGTTTAAAAATCCGAGTCCACCTGCACTTCTAGATTTGGTCATTGATGTCCACGCAACTGGTGTGAATTTGTTTCCGCTTCTAGCTAGCCCAGAAAAATTGCCGCTGGAGTCTCACCATTTTTTCTAACCTTGGCAGGAATAACAAACAGACTGGCATAGTACATGGGAATCGCGTCCAGGACTGCTCGAATCAGTGTCGCTCGTCCAGCCTTTGACAAGCTAGCTGCCTTCCATGTTGCCAGTCTTGATTCGAACTTATGTAGGACGGGAGTCCATGTCGACGCCTTTCTTGGATTAGCCCCCAATGGACAACCAAGGTAAGTAGTCGGTAGCACTCCTCTGCAACATCCAAGAATTCCTTCGATCATCTGTACTTCCTCTTCCGATACATTAATACCAAACACCATTGATTTCTCCATATTTATCCTCAGTCCACTCATCTCCGCAAAGACTATGAGGATTTTGTGAAGGTATATGAGATCTTCTTTGTTCACCTCGCTGAAGATCATAATATCATCAGCAAATTGAAGGTGAGTGACCCTTACCTGCCTTGGACCTATCCTCAGGCCTGAAAACTTCCTCATCTCGACCGCACCTTTTATCAGCCAACTAAGAATCTCAGCCACAATCACAAACAGAGAGGGAGACAACGGGTCACCTTGGCGCAGCCCACGACTTGGGGAGAAAGGTTGCGTCGGTGATCCATTAACCAAGATTGATATCTTTGAAGTAGTAATGCATTCATTCACCCATTTCCTCCAAACCTGTCCAAAGCCCATGGCTTCTAGCATCTTATCTAAAAATTTCCATGACACTGAATCATACGCCTTTTTCAGGTCTATTTTCAACAATAGTCCTTTCTTTTTCCTTGTTTTCAGCCAAGTGATAACCTCGTTTGCAATGAGCGGCCCTTCTAGAATATTTCTTCCTTTGACAAAACCAGTTTGTGTTTCATCAATAAGTCTTGGCATGATAGGACTCAATCTTGCACTTAGCACTTTAGCAATTACCTTATACACACAGCCTACCATACTTATAGGCCTATACTCCTCCAATTTTGCTGCACCCCTTTTTTAGGGATTAATGTTATCCATGTAACATTTGCCCCTCTTTCCATCTTTGACGTAACGAAAATTTTTTGGACATCCTTCCCAAATTCCTTTCCTATTACGGGCCACATCTTTTTTATAAACGCCATGTTATATCCATCAAAACCTGGTACTTTAGAACCTTCACACTGTTTGTCTACTAACTTAATTTCACCCAGTGTCGGAATTCTCTCTAATTGTGTCGTTTCTTCTGTTGATAGAACCGGATGGTTGACTGGTGGTGGGTGAACGCCCGTCACCCTCCGTTCTTGGTACAGTTTTGAGTAAAAGTCAGTTATGTAGGCTCTGATTTCTTCTGGGCTCTCAACAATACCATTTTCTGTAATCAGATATGAGATGAGGTTTCTCCGGTGATTTATGGTTGCTCTTCTGTGAAGGTATTTTGTGTTCTGATCTGCCTCTTTTATCCATTTTTCTCTGGACAGTTGCAGCCAGTATATTTCATGCATCCTTTCAGCCTGTTCAAAACTTCCCAAAACCTGCACTCTCTTATTCTCATTCTCTGTCGTTACCCCCTCCTCTTCTATCTTCTTTTCCACTTTCCTCAGCTCCTCTCTACACTTCATGATTTTTTCGTGAATTCCCCCAAACACCTGCTTATTACACCATCTCAATGGCCCTTTCAATCTTTTCAATTTGCTCAACGTTGATCCAGTTTTCATATCGGTCCACTGTTGCTGGACAAATTTCGTGAAGTTTGGATGATCAAGCCAAGCATCCATGGATTTGAAGGGCTTGGGGCCCTAGTTGATCCTTCCCGTCTTCATTATTATCATTCTATGATCTGAAACAGCCCATTCCCCTGACCGAAGGTTCACGTCCGGGTATTGGGCTAGCCAATCATGGGTTGTGAACATACGGTAAATTTTGCTCAATGATCCCCCACCTCTCCATGTAAATTTTGCATCCTGCAATGGCACCTCCATCAACTCCATTTCACCTACCCATTCACGGAATTCTCTCATGCTTTTTGTATACTGCATCCCATTTGTCGGTGATCTCTCTTCAGGTTTGAGAACTTCGTTAAAATCTCCCATTACCATTACTTCAGCTCGCCATCCTTTCCTTTCATGGGCTAACTCATCAAACATCCTCTTTCTTTCTCTAGCATCACATGGTGCGTACAGCAATATTATCGAGCTCCTCGGTCCATCCTCTCTGACCTTTATATCTATCATCATCCATCTCTCTTTTTTCTCAATATGTACCACTTCCAGTTCTTCCTCGTCCCACATAGCTACTAGGCCTCCTGTCCTCCCTTGACTAGAAATTTCTTCTCATGCTAAACTCGCTTTCTTTCTTCCCCAAAACTTTGGAATGTTACGTGCAGCTGATCTGCTCTGTTGTATCTCAACCAGACCCAAAAGAGCTATGTGAAGATTACGTACCTCATTTCTTATTTTCCTCTGTTTCGATGTGGACCCCATGCTCCTAACATTCTGGAGTCCCACGGTCACCATATGCTGGGCTTACTCATCTTGTTGAGATTTGAGTTGGGCAACAATATTTTCTTTTGTCTGATATGGACTTGGGATATGGCACCCCAGTTGTACAAGAAAATCGATACAGTCTTCCGCTTCCTTTTCTATGTTTACAATTCTTCCGTTTTCATCTCTCGCTGGTATTACTTCCTCCGTCTGGTTCAGTGGTGGCGTATTTTGAAATAATTCTACAATTAGCCCAATTCCCTTTTCGCATGTTGGGCTCCGGCGGATTGGCGTTGAGGATGCTGGGCTATTAGAGCTCAGTACAATTGTGGGCCCTGTTCTATTTCCTTCTTCGTTGGCCTTTTCTGTGTTTATGCCTTCCGACTCACCAACTTTTGGGTCTCCCTTTTCTCTTAGCCCATCATGCATGCGTTGCATGTATTTATCCTCCTCCTCAATACCTGTATTCTCTTTCCTACCTGCCTGTTGCAGGTTCTGCAGGTTATTTGTCTCAGGAATAATTAGATCCAACTCTTCCTCTTCTTCAATATTTTGTCGCTTACTGCTGTCGTTTGGGGATACGAGGTTATCTCCATTTTCACTTTCTAATATCTGCTTTTCGACTTTCCCCTGTGCGTCGTTTCCTTTCTGCAATTGGCCTTGTAGCACTTTCCCCCCATTCAATTCTGGACATAAAGACTGCATCTGTTCACCATTATTCTCCTTCAACCCGACTGACTCTCTAACTTCATCTTGGGACTTCTTGTGCCCATCATTATTATCATTATTGTCGTTCCCTTTTGATGTGCTTCCCTGCGATTCCTCTTGAATTTCTTTAATCCCATTTTTCTTTGTCTTCTCCACGTCATCTTTCCCACACCTGCGTACAGTTTCATTTTTTGCAAACTGGACAATACTCTCACTGGGATCTCCTGGCTTTTGACTGGATGTAGACTTACTAACTTCAACAATGCTAACTGGAAAATTATACCCATCAACAGTAACCATGATCTTCAAATTAATCGGTTGCAGAGTAGAAGTTTCAATTTGGAGTCAAATTTCCGCGTTTTCAACGGATTGACTTTCTTCCTCCTCTATGTGTATCATATCACCAACTATATGAGCGATTTTCCTTACATTCTTTCTGTTCCATGCATGGATAGGAATTCCTCTAATAACCACCCAAGTTTTTCTTTTCTCCACTTGATCATGGATTTCCCAGGCCCGTACTTGTATTCCTTCAGATTCATATTTTCTTATATGTGCTTGCTCTATTGCTTCCCTGGTTTCCTGCAAGGTGTTAAAGACCACCAGGAACTTCTTACGTGAGAATGCCAGCAGCCCGGATAGATTAGGCCATCTCTTCTGTAAGAGCTCCATGGCTTCTTCCGACTTTTTCCCATCTTGTAATGAGACCACTAAGCATTTTTCCAAGCAACTCCTCATTCCTTTGTCGTTGTTGACGTTTATTGACAATCGTGAGGTAGCATGACTTTTCTCCTTCCAAACCCGATGTTGTTTGCTCTTACTGTGGGGCCTTTCGTCGTTACGTTTTTGCTTCCTCCCTGTTCCTTTGGGGTTTGATGTGGTTCTGGTCCGATTTTCTTTGACTCCTTGATACTCCATCCTCGCCCATAGTTTCCTTCCATTCACATACCATCCTTTGATCCCTGCGATTAGTTTACGAGCCTGTTCTATATCTGGGACGTCTACAAAGGCGCATGCATACCGGCTGTTCCTCCTTACTTTTCTGCTGATGTATACCCTTTTGCAGGTAGCAAACCTTCTCAGGATCTTCCCCAGTTGATATTCGGTTACCTCCTGCCTTATATTATCGATGAATACCGTAGAGATATGCTTGCCTCTTATTCCTCCCTGCTTGCTTGTCTCGTATATTCTTCCTTGATGTTCCTCTCTGTAGTTTCCTTTGCTCCCGCTATATCTCACTTTCCATCGTGGTTTTCTACCAGTATTCCTCTCCTCTCTATATCTCATATCCTTCCTTCTTTGGTACGGATGTCCCTTCTCTCTCCGCAGATTAGGGTGAGGCATCTAGGCTGGTTGTTAACAGGGTTATTTTGTGGAGCTAAGCTTTTTTGTGTGGCCGTGATTTTGTGGATGTGGTTGGTGGTTTTTGTGGGCAGTCGTGAGTTTTTAGATGTGAGGGGTGGGAGTTGTGGTGGGGTTGGTGGTTTTGGTGTTTAGGCGGTGGTGACATGGTGGTGGTTTGCGTAGTGGGAAGGGGGGAGGGGGGGAGGAGGAGGGAGGAGAGAGGAGAGAGCATTGCTAGTCTTTTGACCTTGAATGCTCTGGTATCGATGCATGATACACGTGTCCTTCACGATGCACGATCTGACCTCCGCATGTGCTTCCCTGAACCACCACCAGGTATGATCATTGTGACTTACCGGAATATTAGTAATACACTTGCATTAATAATGATTCACCAAATAGTGTGATTTGCAAGGAAATACTACTTAGGTGATAAGGGGTACGCAAATCGTAATGGTGTGATGGCACCATACTTCAGTAACATGTACCACCCCACCCAATTAGAGGAGCTCCACCTATAACCCAAAAGGAGTACTTTAATAGAGCGCACTCGTCGTTAAGGAGTGTCACTGAGAGATGCTATGGAGCGTTGAAGAAAAAATGGCAGATACTGGCTATGGTACCACCCTAAGATGTCGATGACCAAAGTCGGATTGTTAGTGCGTGTTTCGCGTTGCATAACTACGTGATGCTGAATAAACCCAGCTCAAGCAACTCAGGCAGTGTTGACAAAGTAGATGAATGGGGAGAAAGAGGAGGAGGTGGGGGATGGGGGCGGAGTTAAGGATACATTACCGCTGATGATGAAGACGAGAAACACTTGCCCGACGACGACCTGGATGAGCTTGCAGATCCTTTGAGCATGACTAATATGCGGGACAAGGTTGCTGATGCTATATATATGCTAATATTAGGTGTTGAATTTCCATTAAACAATATTTTATGTCGCATTAAGTTGTGTTGTATTAAATTAATCAGCATTTTGGTATGTACAGACTTATGACGGTAACGAATTATCTGTTTTTAAACATTTGTTGTATTGTAGGCGTCATTTGGTAAAGAGTTTTCTCTGGCATATGAGTCGTATGTTATCTCTGATAGTGAAGAGTGAAACATGACGTTCGATGAATAACGTAATGAAGAGAATGCATGGAGTGAAGAAAATGAATATATTAACCTAAATTATCGCAATGAAGAGAATGAATACTGTGCATATTATTTTTGTGAGTTTAGGGTTGTAAAATTGTAGCAATTGATGTGAATAAATTTATTTATTTAAAAAAATCACTTATTATTTGTTTTTCCAAATAATGTCATTGAGTAGTAGTTTCTACTATTTATTTGACCTACATCATATTGTATTGGTAGTACTTCATTTTATTTAAAATAAGGTATAATTTGTTTATATTGTTGTATGAGGTATACATTAATAAACTTCAATAATTAATTATCATAATTTTCATTTATTCAAATGTGAACAAGTAGTTAGTGTGTTAAAACCTTGTATAGTTACAATTGTTGTTCCCATTGATAGACCTTAATATAAATGTTTGATTGTAAAAAAAGTTTGTTGTCTTCGTAATTAATAAATTATGTATATATTAATCAGTATATTTGTTAGCAGTTTCTTTATTTACATCTTAACAAAAAATTGTTTAAAAAATAAATAAAATTTGTAATTGTAGCACAAAAATTGGTAAACGCACTGCATGTAACTAACTTATTAAAAAATGTCAGACGAAACAACCACAATGCCAAACATCAGTTTTCAAAGCAGCCACAAATATACCAGCATAAAACAACCAGCAAACCGCTGCAAAACTACCAGCCAAAACAACCAGACCAAAACAGCTACAAAACAACCGCAAAAAAGCCATGCCGGTCAGAGCCATAGACATTTACTTTAGTTAACCCAATTTTATTCAAAACTTACAAACACTACAAGAAAAAGATGTTTTAGCTATCGATAAATTGCTACCACACATATGTTGGTATCTAAATTGGAAAATTGCTACTGATTTTTAATGTTATTAACAAAGTGGTTGCTTTTGTGCTACCACAACAACGATGATAGCTAAACTTTTAGACAGTAGCTAAATGTCTACCGCCTTACAAGATTGCTACCATCAATAGTAGCTATTTTATTTTTCATTCCGGTAGTTTTAGTAAAAATAATTTTGCTACTAATATTGGTAACTAAATTAATGAATTGCTACTATTTGCTTAATGCTAATTCAATCATGGTAGCTATTATACTACTATTTGAGCAACGGTAGCAAAAATTTTTTTAATCAATAGCTAACTAGCTATTATCTTAAAAGTTGCTACGACCATGTAGATAAGCGAAATTATGAAATTGCTACTAACACTCGATTATGGTTGCTATTGTGCTACTATTTTAGCTATGATAGCAAATATTTTTAACAAGTAGCTAAATTGCTACTATCTTAAGTTTCAAAAATGCTACCGACTAATAATGATGATGAAATTTCAGTTGATATTGTGCTAGAATATAAGAAATGATAGCTAATATTCGTAAGCGTTAATAAAATTATTATTGTTTTATAACTTAAACGAGCGATTACTACATAATTCAGAATACTAACCTATATTGCTGCTGCCATAGTGGATATATTATCTTCTTATATAAATATTTTATTTTTTTGTAGTTTTTTTCAATATAGTACCTTTAGTATATTTTACTTCTTACCTTTTAGCTATCGAAATTAAAAAAAAACTTTAAGTAAACAAAAATTTTCTAATTCGTGAAAATTAATTAAAACTGCATACTACTACAAGAATTTATTTATCACATAAGATATATGTAACATAATTTATTTTTGATACTTATAATATTTTTAATTTTCAAAGTATCACACTTATTAATAAATTATAAAATATAGTACATGTAATAATAATTTAAACTAATACATATGTTGGTTAAAATTTACAAAATTAATATAAATTAGTAGTCAACATATTTTAAATTAGTAAATGATATATATGTATATAAATTTAAAATTTTGTGCGATTTTTATAAGTTTTACTATATAATTCTTTTAATTTACAAAAATCACATAAATTAATAAAATAAAAAATACAATAAATAATAACAATTTAAATTGGTTGACGTGTTGGTTAAAATTGGCAAAATAAATACAAATATATATAATTTATAAATGTTTAAAGTTTTTGTAGTATATATATATGTTTAGTTTTTAATTTTATACAATTTTAACCCAACAATATACTTTTATTTTTATTATATTGACCGTACAAAATTAATGTTGTAATATTATGTAAATTAAAATATTAATGTGGCATAATCAGACCTACATCTATTTTATTAATTTTTACATATCCAATGTTCGATCATATCTCGGCAAAAAATTTCATTCATATATAGAGTATCAAACATTAAATATATTTACATGTAGTATGTATATATGTCGCGTATAACTATCATGGCCCAATGGTTAAGGTAATATTTATCCAACCCACACGTCGTAAGATCGAATCCTGATGTGTGCACATTTTAACACACTAGTTTGAATTAATTATGTCATTGGTATGGGGTCTGTTTACCCATACATCGCGGGTTCAATCTATGATTTGTGCATTTAAGCACATCAGTCTGAATTAAAAGAGGTGGTAAGAGATCAATATATCCATATGTCGCGGATCCTTGATGTGCGGCCCAAAAATGGTCAGGACGCAAACACATGGTTTTAGTAGAGAAGCACACATGCGAATAATAATACTAACACTATATTGGTGGCAACATTTTTAAATGCAACCACTAAAGTTGGTATCTAAAAGAATTTATGCTACTGAATTTATTGGTAGCAAACTAAGTAAAGCTACCATAAGAAAGAGCAGTGACAAAATTGCTACCAGAAGAAAAACAGTAGCGGTGTGGCAGCAAAATTGCTACCAACCAAAAAACGGTAGCGAAAATCAATTTCGCCACCAAGGGTTTACCCACCGTCTAACTCCGGTAGCCAAATGAACAAAAGCAGTAGCCCGTTCTATTTGGCTACTAGTTTCACTATTATCGCTACCAATTGTGTCGGTAGCAAACGGGCCTTTTTCTTGTAGTGAAAAAATCCAAGTACAAAACGGGGTTTATAGATATTAATTCATACAGAAACTTTATTTTTCTTTGTCTTATATCAAACCCTAGTATAGCAAGCTAGTTCACGCGGCATGCCTACTTTCGCTGTCACATGCACCTGCAGCAGCCAGAACCGTTGAGTTCAAGCTCGAGTAGAAAGAACACGCGCAAGAGTGAAAAGATCGCTTGCTCTCTTTCTCTGCTTCTCTTCCACAACAACGAGGTACATTTTCCACAACTTTGTCTCATTTTTGACCAAATAAATTAAATGAACACGCACGAAGAGAGGGAGTAAATAGTAGTAGTGAATTTTATTGTTTAGTACATCAAATGAGTGAGCAGAGAAGTCCTTTTATAGCTAGAAATTACAATGGCTATATGAGATGGGCTAGCTAAATAATAACAACAATTTGGACTAAAACAAAATAGACTCGACAATTTTGACCTATTATTTAGCAAATAAGTAGGAAACTGAAAAAACAAAAAGTAAAATGTGAGTAAAATAGAAAATTAAATCAGGATTATTAATTATTTTTAACATCCTCCCTTAATCCCGATTTGTATCGAAGTCATCCCTAAACTTTCTTTCAGCTTGACGAATGCATCATACTTCAGAGGTTTGGTGAGAATGTCAGCGACTTGATCTTCCGGTCTACATTACTTCACTTCTATCTCGGCCTTTGCAACTTGATCTCTCAGATAGTGATATTGGGTCTCGATATGCTTTCTTCTACCATATATGACTGGGTTCTTTGCTAAGTTAAGTGCAGACGTCTTATCAATCAAAATCATCGTGGGCTTCTGTGTGGTATATTAATGTGATCCATGAGTTATCGCAACCACATAGCCTGGCAGGCACTTGTTGCTACGGCCACATATTCTGCCTCGCAAGTTGATAGGGCAGCGATGGACTACTTCTTGGATGACCATGAGCATGTGGTTGTTCCAAAGTAGAAACAATATCCAGAAGTGCTCTTTCGATCATCTACATCTCCACCCAAATCACTGTCAGAATATCCTATAACAGAATTATCATCGATAGACCCATAGAACAATCCATGGTCGTATGTTCCCTTCACATATCGTAGGATTCTTTTAGCTACTTGTAAGTGTGGTGATCGGGGAGTCTCCATGAATCTGTTGATCAAGCCAACACCAAAAGTGATATCCAGTCTCGTACAAGTAAGATTTCTAAGACTGCTAACAATCTGCTTGTAGTAGGTTGGATCAACATATACCCATTCTTCATTTTCTGATAGTTTGGTTCCAACCTCCACAAGAGTTCTTACGGGGTTGAAATCCAACATCTAGAACTTTTGCAAGAGATCAGCAGCGTATTTCTTCTAAGTGATGAAAATGCCATCATTTCCTTGAATCACCTCAATGCCAAGGAAGTATGTCATTAGCCCAAGGTCAGACATATTGAATTCTTTCATTATTGACTTCTTGAAGGATTCAATCATAGTGAGACGGTTGCCTGTAATAATCAAGTCATCAACATACAGACATATGATTAGTATACTGCTAGCCTTATCCACCTTCACATACAGTGCATGCTCGGAAGGGCATCTGGTAAAACCAATCGTGCTAAAGAAGGCGTCTATACGCTTATTCCAAGCTCTGGGTGCTTGTTTTAAGCCATACAAAGCCTTCTTCAGCCGGTATACTTTTCCTTCACTTCCAGATTTACCGAAGCCGAGAGGTTGCTAGACAAACACTTCTTCTTCAAGTGGGCCATTTAGGAAAGCTGACTTTACATCCATTTGGTGAATCTTCCACTGATTTTGAGCAGCCAAGACAATAATCAGCCTAATAGTCTCCATTCGAGCAACAGGAGAGTAGACTTCTTGGTAATCAAGACCGGGTCGCTGCTTGAACCCTTTCGCCACCAATCTTGCTTTGTATCTTTCCACCTCATCATTGGGCTTCATTTTTGTCTTGAAAACCCACTTCACATCAATGGCTTGTTGTCCTGGTGGAAGATCAGTAAGGACCCATGTACCATTTCTTTCAATATCATCAATTGTCTTGAAGTGCTTCCTTTACTGTCACTGGCTCAAGATCTGTGAATAGAGCAAAATGCACAATCTCTTCATGGTTAGTATCTCCATTATCAGGTTTACCTCATAATCTTGAAGATGGTACTATTTGTCGGCATGACTTGGTCTCCGCCAACATGTGTTTGGAACTTGATCAGGTGTTGAGTCTCCTCCCACTGAATTTGACTCTTCTGACTCTTCAGTAAGGGAGATATTATGGCTTTTGGGATCTATGGCACCACTTTTATTCCAATCCCATGGCTCATTTTCTGCAAAGGGAACATCACAGGTGAATATCACCTTTTTTTGTCATTGGATTGAATAGCTTGTATCCTCCTCGTTCATATCCAATGAATACTACTTTCTCTGCTTTATCATCTAACTTCTTCCTTGTCTCTGCCGGAGCATGAGCATAAGCAATAGCTCCAAATACCTTTAGATGTTTTACACTTGGTTTGACTCCGGTCCAAGCTTCTTCAGGGGTAGACCTGAGACACCTTTGGACAGAACGTTTTAGTATATAAGCTGAACAGATACGGCCTACGCCCAAAAAGAATTTGGCATCCTTTTGGTCTTCAACATGCTCCTCACCATATCCATGATGTTTCTGTTCTTCCGTTCAACAACACCGTTATGCTGAGGGTGTAGGGACATGTCACTTCATGCTTTATCCCTTGTTCTTTATAGAACTCACTGAATTCGTTGGAGAATTAATTCACACACGCCGTCAGTGCGCACCACCTTCAGAGAATAACCACTTTGTCTCTCTACATGAGCCTTGAACTTTTTGAAGTGTTCAAATACCTCGGATTTCTTTTGCAACATATAGACCCACAGTTTCCGAGAAAATCATCATAAAGGTCAAAAGTACCGATTGTTACCCATTTGACATGGTACTCATTCGACACATACATTAGAGTGCACTAACTGAAGATGATGGTTGACTCTTTTTCCATCTCCTGAAAACAGGTGATCGGTGATGCTTTCCGACGGTGCAAGCTTCACACAGCTGCTCAGGATGATTTATCTCTGGTAAACCTTCACCATATTTTCTCGGGATAATTTCTTTAAAACCATGAAGGCTCATATGACCAAATCGTAAGTGCCACAACCATGAATCATCAGAGATTATAGTAGACCACCATGATAATGCACCACTAGAGATATCAACAGGAAACATACGATTTCTAGTCATAGCAGTAGTGGGAATTAATGTACCCTTTTCATTAGAAACATAAAGCTTCCCACCATGAAGCTTCATATCATACCCCTTTTCATGCAGTTGGCCATGCTTAATAAATTTGTTTTCAACTTGGGCACATAGAAGACATCAAAATATATGTGGTCCCCACTTTTCAAAGTGATGAGAATTTCCCTTTACTGGCAACTGAAATCTTACTTCATCTCTAAATTTACCGTGGTGTGAATCGACGCATCAAGATGAGCAAACAACTCCTTCTTTCCACACATATGATTGGTGCAGGCGGTGTCATGGAACCAAGTTTGGCTAGTTGAACTCTCTCCATCGTTTGTGAACCATCAAGAGTGTATGGTCATTATCATCACTGCATCATCACTTTTTGCACATAGTTTGCCCTTGGTTTTTGCCTCTACTCCTGCATTTGAGGCATAATGACCATACTTTTGACAGCATAACATTGAACATTGGATCTTTCATACCTTCCGCGTTCTCCACCTTTGGCCACTTCCATGACTTCCATTGTAATTACGTTGACGGTTGGATTTCGAATTATCTTCACGTCATTTTGATTTCTTTGGACTCCATAATTTTTGTAGCCACCACGACTCTATATGATCCACGACCTCTTCTTCTCCGACCCGACCACCTTGCTTTGTCTTGGCTCATCGTGAGGGAAACTTGAGCTTGCAATTCTTGCTCGATTGACTTCTTAGTCCCTTTCTCTCATTCATACGTTGCTCGAGTACGCAACGTTCGTCACCTCATCTACGTCATCTTGGTTATATCATGCTCATGGCCTCCTCAATTGCTATCACCAGGGCCGTCTTAACAATTTTCGGGGCCCTGTTCTAAAATTTAAAATTGAACCCCTTATATAATTAAATTACGCAGTCATGTTTATAATGTTTAAATGTATCTAAAACATAAAGTTTTGATATGCTCCATTCAAGATAAATTTGACAATGTATAATTTTCTCATGACAAAATCTCAAGGACATAAATAAATTGGGCCCCCAAATATGGGGACCCCGTTCGGTTTGCCCAAATTGCATGGCTTCTAAGTCGGCCCTGGCTATCATCACGACATTGTCGAATTGGGGGGGTTAGTGACCGCAGATTTTCACCACCATGGACTGTTTTTGCCAGTTCCCTCCATTGATCTTCATCTGGTTCGTCAAAGTTAGGAGTCGACTGATGTATTTTGACACCATCTTTGAAGACTCCATCTGCAGCAACCACACTTGATCTCCAACATCCCATCCCCCCCTCAAGTGTGAGTCTTTCACTTCCGTTGCCTCCCACATGCACCCTGTATGCCCCACTTGGTATGACCCGGTCTCTTCTCCGTGACACAGTTCATTTTACGGGTACTGACCCGGTCCCATCTCCTGTTTTTATCATGACACGGTCCATTTTCTACTCGGTATTCTTAGATAGTGGTGCATTACCCCCCACGGTTGACCCCGGCTCTGATACCACTGACAAAATTAATTAAATGAACACGCACGAGAGAGAGGAGAGAGAGAGAGAGTAATAATAGTAGTGAATGTTATTAATTGTTACATCAAATGAGGGAGTAAAGAAGTCCTTTTATAGCCAGAAATTACAACGGCTATATGAGATGAGCTAGCTAAATAATAGCAACAATCAGAGGCAGAGACAAGGGGGCGGGTGGGTGTTTGCCCCCCAACTCCCTCGAGTTCATGTTGAAATTAGTTTTAGCTTTTATGTTATATAGTTCATTTTATGTTATTAAACATTTGTTCCCCCCATAACATTTTGTAAATATCACTATGATACCACCATATTCTATTTATTATCAATTTTATTTCTCTTAATATGTAGTATTTGTTCTATAATTATATTACGAGAAAATTATTTTTAGTCTATAATAGATAAAAAACTCATAATATTTTATTTAGTAACATAATCTAAAGTAACCATGATTATTATGTCATTATTAGTAATGATGTACCCCTACTATTCATAATAAAGTGTTTTTAGTTTTTTGTTACAGATTTTGCAAAATAATATAATATTAGAACTACTCAAAATAACTTTTGGAAGAAGTTTTAGAAAAAAAACTACTAGTTTAAACTATTGTTCTATATAATTGGCATTAACTTATAATTTTATATACTCATTTTTTAAACGAGAAATAAAAAAGTTAAAACAAACTTCTTTATTTGTTAATTTATATGTTTCAATTTTATTGTAATTTTTTATGTCAAACTATACATCTCATATCAATTTTGAAAATATAATTATATATATATATTGAAATTTATATTAATTTACAAAATAAAATTAATTTCAATAATATTAATATTATTAAAAAAATCTCACCCCCATAAAAGTTTTTTGGCTCCGCCCCTGCGTACAAGTAAATAGAAACCTGAAGACCAGGAACCGTTCTTCCATCATAAGTTGGCAGTCAGTCAGCTGCTAACTAGACTATTTTTTATTATATTAATTCAGTTGGTTGTAATTTTTAAAATATAAGTCCAAAATGTAAAAAATTATACCATTCTTTATCTAAATTCAAGCTCTTCAAAACAAGACCAGTCATGGATATGTTTTGAAAATTTTAAAATGTATATTAATTACATGTATATTCCATATATATCAATGAGACTTATGATTTTTAATATCATTTTAGTGTATCATTGTAAACACATAACATCATTTTCGTGTATCATAATATCAATGTTATGAATCATAATATCAAAATTAATGAATCATATCTTCATTTTAGTGTATCATCACAAACATACAAAATAATTTTTTTTACACAATAATACAACACAAAATATAATTTGATATGTATGAAAAATACACGAATCACCATATAAGGTTTAAAATACACCATACAACAATAATAATACACTACAAAACAATAATAATTTTTTATCACATAAGTGATACTACTACAAAAAAAAAAAGCGTACGACAACTGTTAGAAAAGCTTAAAACAACTATTAATAATAGTTGTATCAGCTCTGTAGTTGTGTTATGTGAGTTCAGCTTTATACAACTATTATTGAATAGTCATTTATTCCAGCAAAATTACAAGTGTTAATATCAGCATAGACAACCAATTTTAACGGTTGTCATAGGGTTAGATTATATAACTATTAAAACAGTTGTAGTTGATGGTAAGGGTGTTCACAATAAGGTTAACCGCATATGCGGTTAATCGTATATCGGTTAACCGGGTAATACGGTTTTTTAAAAATTTGATACCGTTACCATTCCATTTACATCGGTTAACCGCATTCAGGTTAACCATTTAAAGCGGTACGGTAACTCAGGTTACCCGAAACCGGGTGTAGAGTTTTTTATGTATGTAATAACCTTGAGTAATGGTAACAACTAGATAAAAGTGAGCAAATAAAAACAATAAAAAACTAGGAAGCACCAAACATTTCATATCATGTCCAATTATTAGTTTATATTAACACAAATATTGAATCCAACATTATACAATGCTCAATCATTTAATAAATTCATTATATAATATATAACTGCACATTTATAATCGCAATGACACGAAACAATCCAAGAATATAAGACAAAATCGATACATGTAGATTCGAACAACATAATTTACAAGCTGCTTTATCAACTGAGTGATAGCAAAATGCATCTAAAAAGATATAACAAAACATAATTTAAAGGATATACAAAAAGACTAGCACATAGCAAATAATATTAAATATCAAAACCAAAATTGAAGACTATATGTATATTTAAATATATAGTCTTATATATAACCGGTTAACCGCGGTTACCACGGTATAAAAGTTACATACCGTTACCTAAACCGCATATGTCTAATATAACGGTACAGTTAACCGGTTAGACGGTACGGTATAACAGGTTTCGGTACGGTACCGCGGTAACGGGTTTTTTTGGACACCCCTAGTTGATGGTATTTAAATTCGGATTTCATAGCCTACGAAAATTGCATTTAACAATTATCTTTGTAGTATATACTTTTTTTCTCTATTTTAGGATGCAATTAGTATTTGTACAATTTTAACCATACAATACGCAACTGTTCAATAAAAAGTTTAATTCTAAAACAAATAATTGTACATGTAGTTTTAATGCGTAAACCACAATATTCATTCCATAACAATGATATGAAGCAAAGTATACAAAGGTAGTATAGTTGATGATAATGTTCACACCACTCACAAACCGCGCACAACATAGAAATCTAGAGCCTCCTCAGGGTATCCATAGTGGTGTTGATTCACCCCAATATATCAGTAAGAAATTGAAAAAAATTTACAGTGGTGTGGAATCCACCAATTTATCTTTCATCGTTTCTTATTTAAGCAACGTACGGAAAACAATTTGTTGTTTGGGGTTTTTCACATTTATTATAATTTTTACGGCTTTAAAGTAAAAAGAAGATAGCGGGACAAGGGAGAAGAAAATATAGTGGGAGGGGTGAGAATGTTAGAAATTTTCTTATTGTAGGGATGAATAAATGAATTGAGTTGCTTAGCCATTAAAAAAAATTTTTTAATTGACATGTCACCTAGGTTTCTTTAAAAACTCTACAGCATTGTGGATGCCCTTAGGAGCTAATAATAAACATAGTAACGCATTCTCAAACTAACAGGTTAAACAAAAGAAGGTAGAGTAGCATCTTCTTCCATCATCATCTTGGAAGATGAAGCACCTATCCCTAGCGATGAAGTGGAGTTGGTCCCCACAACAACATTGATTTTATAAGTTCTACTAAACAAAAGAAGACAGATTGATTTATTGCAAGTCCATCGCTAATTATAAACCAAAACACATCATTTTTATAAGTTCTACTAAACCGGCGTGTAAAGAAAATGCTAAGATGACGTTGTTTTGATTGAGTGTGGCGACGAAAAACTCATCGTAAATCCGTCGCTAGGTTAAAAAGCGACACACGTCATGATTTGAACTGCAATTTCGAGGGATCAAAAACAAAAAACGCTGAAACGACGTTGTTTTGTATGAAAAAAGGCGATGAAACTTGGTCTGTTGCTAAGTAATTGTTTCATAAAGAAAGGGAAATTTCATGAAATGTCACTATATTTTTGGCTAATTCATGAAATGTCCACTAAAAATATAAAGTCATAAAATGTCACTATATTTTTAACAAAGTTCATGAAATGTCACTATGTCATTGACCAGAGCAAAAAGACAAAAATACACCTACTAGTTAATAAAATACTTTTAAAATTCACAATATGCCTAAGTGTTATCTACAATTAGACAACAATATTACGTCATAAATATATCTACATAAAAGAATATAATTTTTCTAAAAGTATTTCTAAACATTAGTTAAAAATTTTAAAATAATTTATATTGAATAAATGCCACTATAAATTATATTTTTAAAAAATATAAATTATTTTAATTATTATTATATTTTTTAAATAATATTGAAAAATTATTTAAAATTTATATTTTTATTTTTCTAGATAACTTTATGACATAGTATTTTGTAGATAACAAAAATATTCTGTTATAAAATCATCTGCAAAGTCAGAATATAAATTTAAAAAAAATCCATTTTATAAATATTAGTTAAAATATAATAAACAATTTAAATTGATTGAATATTTTAAAAAAAGTGTATGGTAAATTGTTATAATTAATTGGTATAAATTATGGTACTTAATTGGTCTAAATTACTAGAATCTTTTTTATAAATTATGTCTTCAAACACTATATTTTTATGGCACTAAGAAAATTTTATAAAAAATCTATGAAATATTTACTTTTTTCAATGTTTTATGATATTTAATATATATTTTATTTTATTTTTCTATTTTTTAAAAATGTTTTACAATATTTTCAATATATTTTTATAGAAATTTTATTTTTTTTGAATTTTAGTGTGAATTTTTTAAAACTGTGGTATTGTGAACTTTAAAAGTACTTTGTTAACTAGTATGGGTATTTTTGTCTTTTTTTCTTTTGGTAAACGACATAGTCACATTTCGTGGACTTTTGCAAAAATAAGTGGCATTTCTTGACTTTCTTTTTTTAGTGGCATTTAATGAATTAGCCAAAATATAGTGGCATTTCATGAAATTTCCCTAAAAAAATAGTGTGGGTGGCGACAGACAGATATCCCTCGCTAAATTTAGCGATGGATGTTCCGTCGTCATTCCGTTGCTAGCTTTGGCGCCAATTCGGTGCTAAATTTTGACGCCTATAGTCCATCACCAATTCGTCGCCATTCCCCTCGCACTTTGTGGTTTGAGTAGTCCGTCATTAGTCTGTCTCTAAGCAGCCCATCCTCTCTAATTTTGTACAATATTTTTTTTAAAGAGGCGGTAAATTTTTATTTTGATTTTAATCATTGTTGTAACAAAAAAAAACAAACTATACATCCAAAAGAAACACATTGCAACAAGTTGGAGGTAAGCAAACCTAATAGCAAAAAACTAGCGATCAAGAAGCTTTTGTAATCCAAAAATTCTACATATTTTATCAGTCTTCCTGGTCACTGGAATGTAAACTTACTCCATCTCATTTGAGCTCAGGCTGAATGTCTATTACACACTTCTTAAGACCAGGAGAAGAACCAGAAAACATAGCTTCATTCATGACTTTCCAAATGAAATAGATAGATGTGCCCACAGTTGAAATCTCATCGTATATGCTAATGAGGTCTTATTCCTTGACTTCCATAGGCAGTACATGCAATCAGTAAATTCTACCGGCAACCTGCTTTGTAGCCACTTGTGCACCACTGAGTAAAACACCTCTCGGTTAAATACACAATAAAAAAAGAGATGGTCTCGGGATTCAGAACACCCACAAAATACATTGACCATCAATTGAACAATTCCAAACAACCAACCTATCTTTATGGCTAACTTTTTGTAACAAGCAAGCCACCAAATAAGGATGAATGAGGAGTACAAAAATTGGTCCATATAATCTGATCCCACCACTACTAGGAGGAAATGGATTATAATATAAAAATTATCACTCATAGTGATTTTACCACACTTCCGAATCACTATTGATGAAGGGAGAATGCTTAACTTGGATATTTCATCCCAAACCTTCAAGCAACTTCTCCACCAAAAGGCATGAGAGCCTTCCTTGGTAACTGTCAGTCCCTTTAGGAAATTGTGTAGCAAAATTCCATTCTCACAGATCATTGCCTCCTTGGACTTCACTACCATCAACTAAAGCCAACACCCATCTCAACTCACCATACAATCCTTGCCTTCATCCATTGATTTGAAAATCCCCTATTTACGAATCCCAAGAAACTCCATGCTTCATCCCCATCCCCACTAGAATGACTTGGCTCCCCTCTATGTGACTTAAAATTGTGCAAACCTAGTAAAACCCACCTATTTATGTAAACAAAATGAATCAAACAATCAATAATACTGCCTTCAAAATTGTGTTCCCCAAACATTTAAACCCTAGTTACTAGTGATTCCCACTTTTGTCATCACCTTACAACCACACTTCTGCATAAACTCAATAGTTATGGGACCCTTACATTAAGTAGTCCATTCTTCCTTTGTTTCCACCTCTTTAATTCAAATCAACAAACTTTCCTCCGTATCCTCTTTCTCAAACCACTCAAAGACTATGTTTTCTCACCTATCATCCTTTTTGTAGTAGTTTTTTATTTTTTTAACACTCATTGTTATACTAAAATTTTTAAGTGTACTAATTTTTTGAACACTCATGAATTAAGCCACACATTTACTGATATTTTGTGACAACATAAAAAAATAAGTGAAATTTCTTAAATTGAGCAAAAAATTAATGAAACATATAAGAAAAGATAATTGTGTTTGTTCTGTTTATGTAAGAACCGAGATACCGGGCACGTAGCTGAGTAGTCGGGACTTCTACAAGAGGAGAAGGAAACCATGGGCTTTGGTTTGGTTAGTAGCAGCTGCAACCTTATTCGTATCTCCACTCTCGCTCTATCTCCCACTCCCAGCCCCCGTTCCATCTATCGTATCGCAGCGCCGCAGCTGAGAGCGTCATCGTCGAAAGTCCGGATCTCTAACTTGTCGCTGTTTAGTATTACCGGGAGCAGAAGAAGAGGAGTCGGGGCATTAGATATGTCGGCTCAGGCGAGAGGTGACGGCACGGGCAGTAGCCTCGTCGAGTTCGCTTTGTCGCCTCACTCCGCGCTGAAGATTCAGAAAGGCGACATCACTGAGTGGTCTGTCGATGGCTCCTCCGATGCAATTGTTAGTCCCGTGACAGCTCTCTCTATCTCCCCTTTTCACATCTCCGTTACATAGTTGGATTTTGTGTCCGTACTAAAATATTGTAATTGAATATGATTTCACTTTGCTCGAACTGTACTACAATATGTGTTATAGTATCCGCGTACAGTGTCAGTTTGGAAATTGTTAATGCTTCTACTGTATTGAATGGAGCTATTTGCTTGTCACCATAAATGATCATTCCTCATATTTCTGCAAGCTTTGATTCGAACTGCTTGGCAAAACGATAGTCTGATGAAATTTCAGGCTGATGCATGATCGATGTTTCTAAGAGCATTAAACTCGTATCCGGTAACTAATTGCGGGGAAAAGGATGGAACTTTATACATACCTCATAGCCGTGAATTATAAACTTAAACCTACAGCGGACTGGATTAATAACTTCTGACGTGGTTTGTCTTTGCCGAGTTACAAACCCTGCTCATTTGCTGTTATCGTATGACTGAACCTGTGAACCTAAAACGTTTTTAACCATATGATAATTGTGCTTTATTTTCTAATAGGTCAATCCTGCTAACGAGAGAATGCTAGGTGGAGGCGGGGCTGATGGTGGTAAGCACTCAATGAATTGTTTACATTTATAAACCAGCATGAACGCCTAAGGTAGTTTCAACCTGTCTCGATTGTGTTATGATCCGTTGCTCTGTTTGGCTCTCTGTCAGCTATACACAATGCTGCGGGTCCTGAACTCAGAGAGGCGTGTTACAAAGTGCCAGAGGTTCAACCTGGAGTTCGTTGTCCTACTGGAGAAGCAAGAATCACTCCGTATGTTGCTTCGATTATATTATCATAGTCAAATAGAAGTCCTTCTGAATAAATTATTGTCTTATGACTCCAAATACTTATCATTTTAACATCTTTGGCCATTTTGCGTGGTTTCAGGTTGCCTGCAGCTTACGTCATTCATACTGTTGGCCCTATTTATGATACACATCCTAACCCTGAAGCCTCCTTGAAGAATTCATACAGGTAAATAAGAATTCAAGCCCTCTCTCGTCTTCTCAGTATAACCATTCAGTCACATTTTCGCTCATCAAAGAAAGTTTTTCTTCATCTACTACTGCAGAACAGTTTACAGGTTGCGAAAGAGAACAAGGTTCAGTATATAGCTTTTCCTGCTATATCATGTGGTGTATTCAGGTAGCTTGTCTCATACTCACTGGGATTTGCCTGCTTTGTTGATTGCACACAAGTGTAGGAATGAATTTATCTTTACAACCTGAAAGAAGTTGTGCTTTTCAAATGTCAAAACATATGGAAAGGCAAACTACTTATATATGATATGGACCCTTACTTTTTTTCTAGGTATCCTATTGATGAAGCTGCCAAAACAGCTATCTCAACTGTTAAGGACTTTGGTGCTGAATTGAAAGAGGTATTAGTTGTGCTTTCCATTTTTCCCCTTACATTATGTAGTGGTTATTTGGTAACTACATTGATGGTGGTTATTTAGAGATAATAAATGCTTCATGGTTTGTTGAATAACATGTGTTATATGATTTGTATAAACTAGTTCTATTCAATGTGGGCTAAAATGTCATCTCTGCCTAAAGATGTTTGCTCAAGTGTGTCGGTTGCTCTGTTATGGAAGATAGTACAACGGATTTACATTACCGCAAGATTTGCATTTTCTCAAGCTTTGCATGTAAAAGAAACTGGGAATGGTCTTGATCATATGGACTTCTGGATCTCTGTTCTGTAGGTTCATTTTGTTCTGTTTTCGGATGAAATCTACCATGCCTGGGTGAATAGCGCACACAAGATCCTCAATATATAATGTTGGAAGAAAAGCTTGTTGTTTTAACTTGTGATTGGTGTGGGACAGACTTGAATGGGTTGATTGTGAGCAGCACACTCTAAGGGTGGATACATGGCCACTTTTAATTGATGTTCAAATTGCTGTAAGGCTCAGTCGAATAAAGAGGCAGTTTTTAAGCTATAGTGTGAATTATTTGTAAGAGTTGCAATAGGATTTTTGGATGTAGAGTAAGCACCCGTGTTATCTATGATTACTAAAGTACTTAGTGATATGCATTACTCTGCCTCAGGCTGAAGTTGATGCTCCCTTCAGTCACAAATCTTTGTTTCCCAACGATTTGTTAAGACAGGAACGTGAGAAACGGATTCGGCTCCAGCTTCACAACGTATCCACTTTAGCTACATGATTCTGATTTTTGAAAGACTTACAGCTTACGAAAGCCAGAAACACAGAAAACTTCCTTTCAAAGCCAGTGCTTGTTAAGGTTGTCTTTCAGAGTAAAGTTGACCATGGGCCTTAGCATCCTGTTTCACAATATAGGATGTACATGATTAAAATGCACGAAACTGTATACAAGCCGCCTTATCTTAGATGCGGTCGCTAAAGACAACCTTAACAAGCAGAGTAAAGTTGACCATGGGCCTTAGTTGCTGAGCATTGCTCAACTGCTGACGGACAGATCTATAACCAACTTTTCTAGTCCCCGCATTTTTCAAACCTAAAAGTATTTATACATCTCAACGTGTAACCAATTCAGGGTAAAAGTGGCACAAAAAAGAACTTTTCTTAGCTGAAATTATTGCAATAGATTTACGTCACCTATGAACAGCCAATCACCAACCAAATGCTTTACCAATATGTAACTGAAGAACAAGAGAGAGCTAATCACAGAAAGTTCGAACCCTGTACTCTAATATGACATTTGTAGCGCCATCTCTTTAAATGGGAAGAATCATTCGGTTAACTGGGGGGTAAATCTGAGCCTTCAGGAGCAAGTAATAGTACGTTTTGGTTATCCATATGAGCAAAATCCATTCCCTGGTTTCTTGGATGATCATACTCCTTCCTTGTTAGTCTTCTTTGTCTCCTGCGCCGACAGTTGGAGGCAGTCTGCTGACGACATTCTCGTCAACAATCCTGTAGTGCTGAGAAAACTTCTTTGATATAAAACCTGTACATCCGTCTATTTGCTCTTTGTATCTTCTGTACAAGGCCGGGACTGTAATGGAAATGATGGTACCTATTCAGAAGGAATCAGATAGATGACTTGTTATGAGGTCAGTGGGTACAGAAGCATCGATGATATAACAGTATAATGCGTCATAACATCACTGAGAGTGAGACTTCCTGCGCTGAAAATACATGATACTGATCCGTGAAACCCCGGAGCTAGCAATTCAAACGTGTTCAATCGATATCATTCGTCTGGCTTTGGAAAAAGTGGAAAAATACATATTACAGAACTCAGTGCGTCTACAGGCCAATCCTTCTTTAGAACACTACTAAAGAAGCACATTATTCTTGGCATAGCTTAGAAAACATAATACGTAAAGTTCATCTCCTAAGCCCTTCACTTAATTGAGATACTTCCTAGAACGAATAGTCATGTACCTAATCGGTTAAAATCTTGCAGGAAAACTATGTAAATTGCAATCACATACAAAGACTGAGTACAACGTACCTATATATGCTACTGTAAAGAAGGGAACTAAGCTACCAATAACTGATAAAAGCCAGAGAGAAACCACCACCTGAAACAAGATATTTTGAACAGAATAATCGTTACAAGATAGTCTCATTGAAGATAATATATAAAAGTAAGAGCAAAGGATAACAGCCTAAAATTATATATCAACTTTTCCTCAATAATAAGGTTCGGTTGCCCAATTAGACTTAGTAGTTATTAGTTCAGCATGAGCTGTCAATACAATTTTCAGAAGATATTCAAGTTCTTTTACCAACATTATCAGAAATAAAAAAAAATTAGGAATACTGGTCAATAAGATATTAAGTTAAAGGGGCCACGAGACATGGTGCAGTGGTAAGACCCAACCCAGTGTAAAAAAGTACTACTATACTAGTTAATACGAGACAGAGAGTTGCATTAACCTCAGTTTCTGTCTCACACTCACCACAAAGAAGAGTCTAAAGTCTTTTCCAAGAGTAATATCATGGGCCATCAGCAGGATTTCATTGATTCTGACACGAAAAGATGCAGCAGCAGAATTGACCATTTCTTCTGATAAGACTAGCTCAGGCAGTTCTTCGAGCTGTCTGTAAAAGGATCAACTTCTAATTCATGCCATGGCAAAAACTGAATAAAGATCATAAGAAAAGAGGGAAGTGCATTACAAGAAATACGCACCCGTTTCTCAACAACGTGTAATTGGCACGAAGGAACAGCAGAATTATCAAAAGTAACAAGATATCTGAAGAAATAACCAGGAAAGGCAATCCTGATTTTTCAAAAACAAGCCATGCAATAGTAGCAACAATGATGGCACCAAATGAGACACGCCGCCGCTTCCAAAGTATCACATCAGTGGCTGTTGACAAAGGACAAAAGTGAGTTAAGTAATTAGGTACACAAAAAGCAGAAGAAATACCACGTAAAGCTTAGGGGCATCCTACAATTGAATAATGGCGATTCTTCAACGACATTAACAGTTGCCTCATAAAATGCCAAGAGAAGAACGACACATTTATTGATTGAGAAATTTCATAACTGGTGCCTTGCTGAACTAGTCAAGAGCATAACTGAAAGCTCAACATAAACAGGAAGTGACAGTGTCTTTGAACTAGGCCTCATGTTCATAAAGATCACATTTCATCCAAGAATGACAGTATAAACAGAACGAAAAAGTGTAACTTATATCAAGCTTCTTCAGAGTAAGAAAAGCCAAGTCATTTACTCATTAGTAGCCTTGTAATGACTCTGCAGTCTACAGATTTAAAGTTAGGAATTAACATATCTGTATATGAAATGATGAAAGTCTCCAAAAATGTAAAACCGCAATACCACAGTTCAAATCAGTCATGAGAGTTTACACATATAACCATCACCCTAGGACTCTCATTGAAGTATTTGACATTTTCCCCTCGCTCTGAGAACTGATCTCAGGACTAAAAGTCAGATATCCCTTCAAAGAGAAGAGACAAGACCTTAACGTGAAATCTACGTGACAATAACTAGGTTTCAGATTCTAAACTGCAAAAATTAAATCCACCTCATAGACACCCAAGGCATATAACGGTTTTCCCTCAGTTTAGTGACTATGTCATGGTCTGGCGCAATCAACTCACGTTTAGTGCCAATCAAGAGCAACAAGGATGCTAGTAAACTTCATTACAAAGAAGGTAATGATCCGCAGTGGAGAAAAAGAAGAAAACTTACCACCTCCAATGATTTGGTGTATTGATGCCGAACCTGATATGGAAGAAGTACAACAAGCGTCTCCCCTTTGGTCTTCTTTGTCCAACTCAGCAGGATTCAATTCTTGTGAATTATCCATGAAATTCTATCCTACCTCCACTAAAATGCTCAATCAACTGTGTGACCGACCATTGCTCCAACACACACCGAATATGATCCAGTTAAACTACCTTAATGGTAGAAAACAAGCCAAAAGAGAAACAGAAGTGTATTGGTGGTGCTCTTTACAACAGATTCTCAATTCAGTAAAAGAATGCAAATTCTTTTAGAGTTGTCGGGACAAGTACTCCTCCTTTTCGTGCGAAATCAAGACGGCACGTTTTCAATGTATCGGAAAAGTCATAGACCTCTAGAAGACGAGTGCGACCAAGACTGTTTCAAGATGTGAAACTGAGAAAATGACAGAAGACCGGTGAAAAACAAACGACGGAAAGTCTTTTTTTAAGGAGACAGAGCCGATGATTACATTCCTTGGCAGGCAAATGCGTGAGTATATCTTCCTCGCACAAAGATCGACGACGGTGGTAAAAGGAAGAAAAATCGACAAAATCCAGAAGGAACAGGATCCTAACCCTATAATATGTTGAACCAGATAGAGACTAATCCGTTACATTAATTTGGTTTCTTAAAATCCGAAACAATAACTGAGTTTGAATCAGAACAATTGGTTAAGGAGAAGGGAAAGAAGTCTCGAATTGGGGGAATGAATGATCAATTAAGGGATTGAAGATAGAGATTAGAGATGGTACTCTCTGTCCAGGATGAATCAAAAGCACTGACCGCTGAATCGCCGGTGAGAGCGAGCGAGAGAGAAAATGACATTCGCAGGAAGAGCAGTTATATTTGTGCACTGATACGTCCATTCCCTGACGAGATCAACAATGTCATAGAGCGTTTGCATCTTCCGCAGCCAATTGTGAAGTGGAATCCCGAATCTTTATTTTCTGTGACATTTTTTATATTATTATTGAGTAGTACTATTTATATTATTGTACACCCTTTTCACCCGACTTTGGTTAGGTCTCTGTTAGTTGACCGGATGGTGTCCTCTCTATTCGCCTGGCATGTCCGGTTTTCTATGGGTCAGGTTAACCAGATACACGCACACCATAATGGACGAGAAGAAAACCACATAGTTATAGATAATCGGATCACTATTCTTCTCTTTTAATCGGTCAAACATCAAAACGTAATGATTTGACCGTTTTTGGAACAAACAACTCTGCAGGGCGGAGCCAGAAATAAAAATTGAGGGGGGCATATATAAAATTACAAATAATTAGGGGGGTTTTTGTAAAAATTTACTTAAAAAAAAATTTATTCTATATTTTTGTGCAATTTAGCAAAGTTGGGGGGTCCTTTGCTCTCTCCATCCCCCCCTTTGGCTCCGCCATTGGCTGGTATAAAGATGTTTGTATATGTTACAGACCAATGTAACAGTGCCAAGAGTGATATGGAAGAAGAGGGGAGAACAGAAGCTAATGTACAAATACACAATAACTTCACTGACCTTGTAAGCTACTCAAGGGAAGAAGAGAGTAGCTAGACTAAGGAACAGAATCGAACAAGACAGACAGAAGTAAAAAGAATGCGTTTCTTTTCATTGATTGTATTCTTACAAGTTATAGTACTATTTATAGTTAGTTAGTTAGTTACAGAATGCAACTAATTGAAATAACAACTTGTAATAATATGTGTTAGAATATGTACATATTATATATCGTTGTTATGTTTAGTATGTATGTAAATGTAACGGTAACGTAGAACTTGTGGTAGTCCAGCATTAGTTTTGTAAGTGTCTATATATATACATGCTAGGAAAATGTAGTAGAGTAACAAATATAAGCTGGGTCTAGAGACCACAGTAAATACAATGCCATTACCTCTGTATTCATCAGAGAAATAGAACGGAAGTTCAAGATAGTCAAATACTGAAATTCAAGATGGTATCAGAGCAATGATCCCAAATTTCCACTGCTTTTCAATCGTCTTCTTCGCTTCTTCTTCGTTGCATTCCAGTATTCTTCTTTTCTTCTTCGTTTCCACAATTCCATCCCACTTGAGCCGCCATGACAAATAAGGATAAAGAGACAGCTTCGGTGAGCGAGAATAAGACTGGTGGAGATGCTAACGATCCGTTCTTCCTCAGTTCCAATGACAGCCCCGGAATGATTTTAGGTTACACTTTTTCGAATCTACCCGGCGAAAGTTTCAGCGGATGGAAACAGAAGATGATGTTATCCCTCAAAGCGAAAAACAAATTCGTGTTCATCAACAGCACGGTGAAGCAACCTGGCGCGGAGGACCCGAAGTTTTGAAGCTGGGAGAGGTGTAATAGTATGATCGTTTCATGGCTGAGTCAATGCCTCACCAAAGACATTGGGGAGACGATACTCTACTGTCCCAGCGCCTCCGTCGCCTGGAAATCTCTCTGCTCTAGATATGAGCAGGCGAATGCTACACAAATATATTCGTTAAAAAAAGGAGATTAGAAAGATGGAGCAAGGGAGTGACAGCGTTTCCACCTATTACACAAAAATGAAACGTCTCTGGGATGGATTGGAAGCACTTGAGACTAAACCCTCTTGTTCTTGTGATGCAAGAAAGGAATACCAAACCCAGCACGAGAGAGAGAAGCTGATGCAATTTCTTATGGCTCTCAATGACAAATACTTGCACATTACGGCGAATGTGCTTCTCAAAGAACCTCTCCCGAGCATAGAAGAGGCGTATTGCATAGTCTGCCAAGAAGAAAAGAGAAAGGAGCTGGGCGTAAGAACCTCTTCAGTCGAACAAGACCAGATCGTTTTGAGTGCCAGAAAAGAACAAGCGAAGAAACCCTATCAACAATTAGGGTTCAAAACTCAATCAAAGGAGCAAAAATAGAACTTACACTGCACCAAATGCCAAAAACAAGGTCACATTTGGGAAAATTGTTTCGAGATAGTTGGGTACCCTGACGGGTGGAAGAAAAGGGCAAATGCAGTCGCAGGCACAGCTATTCAAGACTCCAACCCAGTCCAGCGAGTCGACCAAAAAAGATTCACAGTTGAGTAAATGGGACAATTAAAGGCCCTGTTACAAAGGGGGCAGACCATCGACACTAGTAATGCAGATTTCTGCAGCTTTGCAGGTAACCCTAAAAATATCCTCTTCTGTCATGTTAGTCTAACTAGCCTTTCTAAACTTGTTGGTGAAAACTCATGGATCACCGATTCTGGTGCTACTGAGCACATGTGTGGAAACAAGAATATGTTTGTTATGCTGCAAGATTTGGATGAAGAACGTAGAATAGCTATGCCTGATGGACATGTCCAAATTGTCAGGAAATTTGGAAAAGTGAAACTTGGTTCTGTGTTTTTGCTGCAAAATGTGCTCTTTGTTGAAAGCTTCAGATTTAATTTGATTTCTGTAAAGAATTTGGTTCATCAGATTGGGCAATCGGTCACCTTCCATGAATCTGTTTGTTATTTATAGGGCCATTATGAAAAGGAAAAATTGATCATTGGAAATTCAGTGAATGGGTTGTATGTTTTGATCAATGATAGTCTAGATACCTTGTATTGTTCAGGACAGATTCGTGTTAATTCTGTGCTTAATCATGATACTCATGCTCTTTGGCATTATAGGCTTGGACATGTTCCTTATTCCAAGTTGTACACACTAGGATTGATAAAGGAATAATCTGTTGAGAATAAAGTTTCTTGTGAAATTTGTCATCGTGCAAGGGCAATCAGAAAACCTTTTCCTGATTCTGTAATAAAAACTAAAAGTTGCTTTGATATTCTTCATGTAGATGTTTGGGGACCCTTTAGGGTTCCCACACATGATAAAAATAACTATTTTCTTACCTTAGTCGATGATTACAGTAGGAGCACTTGGGTGCATCTACTGAAAAATAAGGCAGATGCATTTTATTCCCTCACTTGTTTTATTAAACTAGTTGAGAGACAGTTTAGCACTAAAGTTAGAGTAGTAAGAAGTGATAATGCTTTCGAATTGGGAAGTAGCAATGAGGGCATAAAATATTTCAGAGAGAATGGCATAATCCATCAAACATCATGTGCTCACTCTCCACAACAGAATGGGGTAGTGGAGAGGAAGCACAAATATCTATTAGAAACAGCTAGGGCTCTCTTCTTTCAAGCTAACCTAGAATTAAAATACTGGGGTGAATGTATTAAATATGCCACATATCTCATAAACAGATTGCCTTCAAAATCTATAGACGGTAGAACACCTTATGAAATCCTATATAAGGAAAAGCCTGATTACACAATCCTAAAAACTTTTGGCTGCCTCTGCTATAGAACACATACAGAGAGAAAGGGTAAGTTTGATTCTAGAGGGTCTGCATGCGTGTACTTAGGGGTTGCTGACAACAAAAAAGGATATAAGGTTCTGGATCTGGATTCACAAACCATTGTTATTAGCAGAGACTTAACCTTCTATGAAAAAGAATTTCCCCTAAAAACAGAAACAAAAACTGCCGACACCTCTACCACCCAAAACTTACAAACTGATCAGACTACCCTTGACTATTGTGACAGTGAGCAATATGAGATAGAAGAAAAACAGGATCCTCCTGAACAAACAGAACAAACAAGTTTAGACCCTCAAATAACTGAGAGTGAAAATCTAAGAAGGTCCACCAGTGATAGACACCCACCTGATTATCTCAAAGATTATGTTATGAGTGAGTTTCCCATATCTGAGGATGATGCCTTTACTCAAATTCTCCAAGAAAGGTTAAAACATACAGAAACCACAAGTAATTGCTTACCTGAACTCCTAACAGATATTAAATCTGTTAATGATGTTTCTCTTGAATCTTTCAGCCCTTGAACCTATTCTTTTACCTTACAAACTGAAAAACTCTCCGAGCCAAGATCTTATAAGGTTGCTGCTCAACAAGCAGAATGGCAAGAAGCCATGAAAGCTGAGCTACAAGCCTTACACCAGAACCATACTTGGAGCATTGTTGATATCCCAAAAGGAAAACACATAGTAGGCAGCAAATGGGTCTATAAAATTAAACTAAAAACAGATGGAACCATAGAAAGATACAAGGCCCGTTTAGTTGCCAAAGGTTACAACCAGAAATATGGAGAGGATTATTGGGAAACATTCTCTCCAGTGGTCAAGATGACCACTGTTAGGATGCTTGTTGCAGTAGCACTAAAAAGAAAATGGGAAATCCATCAACTTGATATTAATAATGCTTTTGTGCATGGTGAACTAAATGAGGAAGTGTTTGTGGAAATTCCTGATGGACTGAAAGAACTTTACAGAAACAAAGTTTGTCATCTTCATAAGTCCATATATGGTTTAAAACAAGCATCCAGAACATGGTATGAAAAACTTAGCATCTTTCTTCAAAACCATGGTTACACTGAGTCACGAAATGACTACTCTCTTTTTATTAAGTATAATGGGAACAAAAGAACCTTCTTAGGGATTTATGTTGATGACATGATAGTCACCGGGAATGACATGACAGAAGTACAAAGCATTAAAACAGCTCTTGACACCGAGTTTAAAATCAAAGACCTAGGAAGATTGAACTACTTCCTAGGGATGGAGTTTCTGCACAGTGACAGAGGTGTCATTCTTCACCAAGGTAAGTATGCTCAAGACCTTCTTGATGAGTTTTTACCAGCTAACAGTTCTACTGTGTTAGTTCCATTACCCACGGGAGTTAAACTTGAGAGAGCTCAAGGGCTGACTCTGTAGGACCCGTCCATGTACCGCAGACTGATTAGAAGGATTAATTTCCTTATCAACACTAGAGCAGACTTGGCCTTTTCAGTGCAGCTTCTAAGCCAATTCCTGAAGGAACCCAAAGCAGCGCCCTACAAGGCGGCTATTCACCTTCTTCAATATATCAAGGGCACCCTAAAACAGGGAATCTTCTTCAACAGAACTCCAGATCTACAACTCACAGCCTACTGTGATGCAGACTGGACAACTTGCTCATTGACAAGGAGGTCTGTTAGTGGCTACATCGTCCTACTGGGTGGCACACCAATAAGCTGGAAGTCTAAGAAACAACAAACCGTCTCTTTGTCAACCGCAGAGTCTGAATATAGATCCATCAGACACGTCACCACTGAGCTTACATGGATCTCACGTCTGGCACAATAACTAGGAATAACAGAGATTAACCCAATTCAGATTAACTGTGACAATAAGGCAGCAATTTTCATTGCACGAAACCCGGTCTTCCACGAGAGGATGAAACATATCGATCTTGACTGCCACCTTGTTAGGGAGAAGATTCAAGAAGGCCTCATAAGTCTACAACACATTCCTGGCAAGAACCAGTTAGCAGACATATTGACAAAACAAGTCACTGCCAGAGACTACAAACAGTTTTTCCAGCAGATAGGACATACTACATCAGACGACACAACAACTTCACAAAGCTTCAAGACTTGAGTCTGTGCATTTGCTCATACCCCATGTCTTGAGGGGGACTGTTAGAATATGTACTTATTATATATCGTTGTTATGTTTAGTATGTATGTTACTGTAACGGTAACGTAGAACTTATGGTTGTCCAGCATTAGTTTTGTAAGTGTATATATATACACGCTAGGAAAATGTAGTAGAGTAACAAATATAAGCTGGGTCTAGAGACCACAGTAAATACAATGTCATTACCTTTGTATTCATCAGAGAAATAGAACGGAAGTTCAAGATAGTCAAATACTGAAATTCAAGAATATGTAACATAATACAAATGTAGTTATTATAGACATTCCTGTAACAGTTCTCTTGTAACACCCCATTTTTCAGCTCCAATTTTTTTTCTTTGTGAACAATACAGCGGAAGACTTACTACAAACTCAACCCGGGGTGCTACCGCCACACTCACTAACTAGTGAGTGCTAAGGCTAACTACCACTATCTCTTCCAAATTAAGTTATACTTTCAAACCTTTATATATACTCAGGATATATCCACAACTTATACAGACTTACAACAATGTTATTAGCTTATAAAAAACTGTATAACCCTAATACATAAGTACTTAATGGGAATAATTACAACACCCTCTATCTGAAAACTCTATTCCTCTTTAGCTCCACTTTCTCACGCAACTTCATGACTAGGGTGAAGCACCATCCTTTCCTGTACCTGTGGTCAGTCATACAATCACAGAGAAAAGACCACAGGGCATAACGCCAAAATCAGCAACGCTGAGTAACTCTCATCACAACATGTAAAATACATTCTACTTTGTGAAACTCCAAGATTACATAATTATAGCAACAAAGGTAGTGGAGCAATACAACCATGACAATAGGATAATAGCGTAGCACAAACACAATAGGGTTAACATATAAAACCACAGATTTGCACCACCTATTCCTTACCTTAGCATAAGGTGCATAAACGATCATTTAAACATATTACCAAGTATCATTCATCAAAATAATCAATATCAATAAGTAGGCAATATAGCCAATGTCAAGATCCACTAAGTACAACATCCAACACCATGATACAATTCCACATGTCCTCGGGCAATCGGTCTTTCGACATAGAGCACTAACACTCTCGACCCCTCGGATAATTCACCTCACCCCATGTCCTTAAGTGTGCACACCCCCTATGAATCATCAGTCCATAGACTAGATCATGATGGCTTAGCTCTAATACATTGGTAGGAGCAAATAATAAAAGACCCCAATACATTGGTAAGGGCAGTCTCAGTAAACTCTATTACATTGGTAGGAGGAATATTTCATAAACACATTACCACTTGGCTTAGGCACAACCTTGCCTTACACCTCACTTTCATATCCATAAACATAAGATAAATCAACACATAAAGTCAATATAATCACCATAGTAACCGCTGGGAAGAAATAGCATCATAATAGTAACAAATCATTATCCACGGTAAACACCTGTACACTAAGTACATCTCAACAGAAACACCGAATTCATCAAGCCAAGTATACATATAGCTTCACATAACCAATATAAACCACAATGGTCTTTATGACACAAGAAAATCAATCCACACAAGCACACCCTTCTCGGCCAAGCATAACAACAATGATGAACAACTACAATTTTACAGTCGATTCCCAAGGTGACTAATCAACATCACTTTAACAAATGGTTAGGCACTTCCTTGTCTCACCCCACACTTCCATGCCAGTATAGCACAAGTTATAGCATCACCAAGATCAATATAACCAGACATAGCAATTACTGGACAGAAATAACACAAGACAACATTTACGGTTTACCGTTGTAACAATTTATGCACTTATGTGTATCCAAGAAATTTCACTAAGTTTCACTTGAACTAAGCTGTAAACCGGCTTATTATAATCAATATAAACTCAATTGATCACTAATACACATAAGAATCAACTCATACAAGCACTTCCACACTTTGGTTGTACAAAATAACAACACTGACGTTTACAATTTTACAACCGATTTCCTTAGGAACTTACCTAGGGATTTAACCATTTTTTCCTTACCTTTCTGTAGACACACACATGTTATTACACCTTAATTAAACAACAACCAACACGTTGGACATAACCTATTCAAGGCCGAACCACACAATTTTACTACAAACACATTTTCATTGTAAATTAATACATGTCCCATTGTAAATTTACTATACTCCTTTGTAGAATTAGGTTATTTTATCAAGACAACCTAAACTTGATTTTTATCTAGCTTCACTTAACTCCTATAAACTTAAATGACCACTTAAACACAATTAATACCACTTCGTATAAGTTTTACTAACCGGTACACTAAGGTACCGATTTTATACAATTAATGTCGTCCATGTTATATGCTATTATGTTGAGAAAAACTTAGTAACCAACATACGTACACAACCTGAAAAACTAACCACTTTATTTGCATCCTTTCATGAGTTAAATAAGCTACAAAAACAGAAAATTCACATAGCACACTAGTACTAATTATCGGTTGCACAAATAACCTTACAACACATTTTCTTCTTCTATTTTAACTCATATCATACCTATCTAACTTACCATTTAATTTTAACCGTGTAGTATACCGAAAAAGAGAATGATTGTAAACCAGTAAACTGGATGAGTAATTAACCTATAAAAAAAACAGAAAAGGTCACACACACATTAGCACTAGTACCGGCTATAACAATAGTCTTACAACACCTTCTCTTCCTCTTCTAGTTTAGCTTATACTTTCCTAGCTTGTAATCTAATTTCAACCGTATAATATATTGAATAAAAGAAGGTTGTAAGCCAGCAAACCAGATGAAACTCTGCTCCATATCAGCAGCAAATCGGTACAGCTAAACCGATTACAACAATTAACAAAAAAAAACTAGTTTTTGACATCTTGATTGTATATGAGAGTTACCTGATTTCTTCTAGTCATAATTTGCTAAATTTCTTGAGACTACTACCGGTTATGATCCTTCTTCCTCCTTGTAAATTCCTCCAGCACTTGTGTTAATCTTGTAGCTAGCGCAACCAACATCAACTACCACCGTTTTGCTCTCGGTAGTTTCCAACTTCTTACGGTAATCTTTGTAACTTATTAATAGCTTGTTGTTGACTTAACTACTATTACCAGGTGAGTACGTGAGTATAAGAAAGGACAGGGAAGAACTCCAACTGACGAATAAGAAACCGGCGACAACAAGGAAATTAAAACGGAAAGGAAAACGGGTAATATAGCAACCTGTTACTAGTTTACTACTGCTACTACCTAAATGATGTACGAGAGTACAAGATGGCAGAAAAAGGAGCTCACGATTGGAAGGAATAATAATCGGTCTTCCCCAGCAAAAGTCACGATGGAAAGGATATTTATTCAATTGATTATGCATACATGCCACCTTGCCAATTAAGTGCCAAATTCCCATTGGTTTATTTTGTTGGCTTAAGGGGATAATGCCACCGATTGTTTTAGGTAAACAAATCACCTACTGCATATATAAATCGGCTGGCCATAACGATTACATGGGGCAACATAAGTTGTTGCAGGAATAATATGTAATCGGAATATTGTTATAAGGTAGGCAGATTATATAAGTGATCTTCTTATATATTAGGAAGAGTAGTTACAGAAATAAGCTAGACCAAACTATTAGACAATAAATAAATTATTGGTGATGACTATACAAGTTAGAAATATTTAGTCAAGTAGCATGTAACATTTTGACATGGCTGTAACATAATGTTGTTAACGGTAAAATATAGTTGCTATACCAGGCTTGTTGTTATTAGGAAACAAGGGCTATTTAATAATGAGGAAAAATCTAGTTTGGCTGTCTATACCAATGTATTAAATAGGTAGTGACGACAAGAAATTTAACTGCTAACTATGTACATATACAACCGGTAATTACCGTTTTACAACCGGTAATGTAAACTTAACATGCCATTGTTACAATGACACAATTGACATGAACCTACTAACTTCCTTCCAACCATTATATGGTCCAAAATAATTAGCTTATATTTTTTAACATTCTAGCTAGTATCTAAGATTTTATTACGAATAAAGAGTGAAATACCCCAAACCTTGATATGTTGTTTAAACATTAAATATAAATTGTTAAGACTAATTAGAGTCTTAGAAACATTAGTAAACAATTTAATAAATAGAAATAAAAATTAACTGCCTTAAAGGCGATAAAGGGGTAAAATATGCTCCAAGCTTGGGATAATCTTGGTTAAGACTTAATAAACTTACCAAGACCTTATAAATATATTAATGAATATATTAAATTAATTACCAAAGAAAACCGAGCGCTGAAACAAGTTAAAACACAAAATGTGCTTAAGGAGCCTTAAAAGCACGTTTTTGAGTAACTGTCGTGTAAATGAGTTTGAGTGGCTAAATGACCATCAATACTCTTTATTAATATGTGTACTACTTAGTATCACATTTGGAAGTTTAAAATAATAAGAAATTAATATTTCACTTCTATGTGTTTTGTTGTAGTGAATAGTAACTAAAATAAGCTAGTTTGTAACATATGTTAACATATGTAAGTTAATTGAGCTATAAAGACTAAATAACCCTATATGTATATGTGGGTCGGTTTGTATGTGCTGGGACGTCACTTGCTTGCTGATTGAGCAAATAAGTGAACAATCAGTGAGTATTGTAAAAGGCACTATTTGCTTTATGTATTAATTTCTTCAAAAGGCAACTACAATCATTCATTCTCTCATTTGCTCTTGTTTTCTCACGTAGCCTTCTCCTTCCTTTCTCTCTTTCACGTAATACAACACCAGCACCAACACACTACTTCAAATTTATATAACTTCTTGCTCACTTGTCCAAATCAAAAACCGAGACCACCGATCTCTTAGTTTCAGCAAGCTCTTCGATTTAGTCCCTTCAAATCTTCAAGAGCTCCACTTTGGTGCCAAGAGGAATCTCCATGGAAGGAGCTTGAGTTCATCTTCTTACGTATTATTCTTCTCCTTTGCTTCAAGGTATGGAAACTCAAAGAAAATGGTGTTTCCTCTACCTTTTATGTTAACCAAAGGTAACTTAAAATCCCTTTGGAAAACGAACGTGTGTGGTCTGTTGAAACTACCTAAAGAGCCAATGGTTATGACTTAGAAAAATGTTCTCAAAAGACTAGTAAAAGACATACGTACTGCTGTGTGTATTTGCAGGTGAAAGGCAAATATATTGTGGGAAATTCAGTGTTTAAGATTTATGCATTTTAAGAGCCTAAGAGCTATGCAAATTTAAATTGTGCACTATGTTGTTATGTGGTGTATATTTGGTGAAGTTTTGAGTATAAGAGTGTACTGGGAAGTTTATATATCTGATAGGTGTAAGTAACTTACGCAGCAGGACATGAAAAAAATGCAGTACGTCGAATTCTGTAGGTTGGTCCGGGACTTAGGCTATGGGTAATGTCCCGGACCATGGGTGCAAATAAGGCCGTGAGTTGTATATAGAGATAGGTCCGGGACTTGGGTCTTGTACAAGGACCCGGACCAACCCCTTAAAACTGTCCGAGAGAATTTGCTTGAAATGGTCCGGGACTTAGGTCCTGGGTAAAGTCCCGGACCACCCCATTAAAAGAAACCGAGGAAAATTGCTGAGTATAGGTCCGGGACCTAAGTTAGGGACCAGGTCCCGGACCACCCTGCTAAATACGCCGATGATTTTCTGTAAGTATTGATCCGGGACTTAAGGTGAGGACCAAGTCCCGGACCACTCTAAAAATGTTATTTAAGGTGTGAAAATGATGTGTAATGATGGGGATTAATAAGTAATGATGTTATAAGGATGTTATGGACATGTTAGGTGTGTTATAAAGACAACCAAGTGGCTGAAAAGTTGTAGTAAAATGTGAAAGTGAAACAAGTTAAAAATGGCAAGTTATTTAACGAGTTAACGAGGGTAAGTTATGAGCATTAGACTTTAAGCAATTACGTTACCCCGATGTTAAAAGTTAATGTAATGTTACCAGTTGTTCAAGAACTGTTCAAGGAACTTAGGACGACACGTTAGAGTGGACGTTGGTGACAGGTATGGTTTTCTTGCAACCTGTGTCCTACCGGATTACACCGGCTTGTATGCCAATGTGTTTTTCTGTGTGTTTGCCACCTTGTAAGATAAAACATGTAATGAGTTTATAGTAATTCATATATGTGGCGCACCTGTTTCCGATACCATTTAACCTCGAAAGTGTTAAACCTTAGCTAACTGAGTCTAGGATCACATGAGAGTCTGGTATTCGGATTAAACGACCCGAACCGTGGGGCGTTCTAACCACGGCTATGCGTGAGTTAAATGTGTGGTATGTGTATGTGAATGTAGGGATCTCCCTTGCATGTTTAACCCAAAGGTAATACTGTATGGTGTGTAGGTATGATAGACTCCGTAGTGGGGTTCTAACGAAAAGTTAAAGGTAAGTATGTACTAACATAGTGAGGAATCCGGTTTGGCCGGTCGCGCGTTGTTTGGGAGTGGGTATCCTTTTTAGCTTTACCCTTCTCTCTGTTATGGTTGTCTCCCTCACGGGTTATGATCTCCCATTAGCTTATCCCAAAGCTTAGCTATTCTGACTTACGATCGGTTTAGGGGGAACATGTGTTTGTGTGGTGTGTTCGGGTCACCAAATCCGATCCATCTTAGGTAAGTTACTCGTCCGACTATTGGGGCGGTAATGAGTGTTGTTATAACGAGCTTAACATGGGGGTGATGTCTCTCCCTAGGCTCACCAGTGTATCAACTATGTTAGGGCCGGTTCCTAAGAGATCCGTACCCGTTAGGTTATGTGTTCTTGTTGTTAGTAATGTTTATTGTGATGTAATGTTATACATCGTTTGAATGTGAAGTATATGGATCATGGATATGAATCCTAGTATGTAAAAGACGTTTGTGGAAACCCGCTAGTGGGTAAGTGTCGTCTATTAAAGTAATAGCTCCAGTAGAGGAGAAATACTATAGGGCTGAAGAACTCTAAGAGTAATTGGTTAAGTATTAATGAGCTGTATTTGTTAAGCCCATTGGGGTGAAATGTATCATGTTGTGAGTTTATGTTTCACATGCTTGATTTAAATGTAATCAACTGCATGCTAAGACGACAAATAGTTGTGCGTGGCCCGGTAGCATGTGGGCTGCGGGATTACCATACCAGCAAAGGTGCTGAGCCCCTGGGGGGCCACCCTTTCTTCCCTTTTCTGTTTCAGGTACAAGGAGCTGGAGCCGTTCGAGAGTAGGACGGGGTAGTTTTTGTGTACGGGTAATTGATGTAATTACTTGTAATCTGTAGGTGTAGTAAGACCGAATTTGTTCTCGGCATTAGTTGTAGATACTCGGTACAGATGGAAGGTTTTGTATAATGTACGTTGGTAGTGATAGTGGAGTTAGTAGTATGTAGTTGCTCGGGGATCTAGTCCATCAGACCGATACAAATGTATAAATGTTAGCCTTGTTAGCCACGTGGGTGGTTAACGGCGTGTAACACCAATGAGTAAGTAATGTGATGTGGTATGTTTTCCGCTGCTGTTGTTGTTAAGTATGTTGTTGTCAGTTGGGGTGTTACAAAAAGTGGTATCAGAGCGAAGTGTCGCTCTGATGACTGAATTACCGAGCTTAGGAAGTACCGAGTTAGGATTTCAGTACATATGGGTAAGGGATAAGTGATAGCGTGAGAGATACGCTAGTTAGGAGAACCGGTGAATACTGGAAACCTACTGTATACGTCCCACCCTCCACAATCCCTGGTTATGACTTGGGAAAGAACGCCAGAGAGATGGAAGACCTCTCTTACTCGGGAATACCGATCTGGCTGTAATTAAATGTCCTCATGATTACGGAGAACCTGTCACACGGTAAATCCCGAAGGTATGAATCCGAAGACGGTCTCCAGTATGGGTGAAGGAACTACAACGTAGTATGAGGAGGATGTAATACTAAGTGAAAGGGGTCTCCCAGAATGGGAAACACCCTAGTTAATGATTATCATATGTAGACAGTGAGAAGTACCCAGAAGATTTATTGTTAAGGCATAAGATAAGATAAGGGCCAACAAGGTCACGGATGTCAGTATGGGTGAAGGCAATACCCAACCGATGTGTGTCGAACTGACAGCCAGTCAGTATGGCGCACTTGCTAGGGCAAGTGCTGCTATAACAAGAATGTACGGGGAGAATTTCTACAACTACAAAGTACTTAGTAAAGTACTGTGAAGCTAAGTGAGATCAGCATAGTTGTAGAAGGGCTTAGCACCTGACCTCTGTATTGGATGTGCACCAGTCAGCGAGGAGCTAGACTGGGATAAAGCAAAGAAACGTTGTGAAACCATGAAAATTTTCCTTCAAACTCGGACGCATTCTCAAAACCTTTCAAACCAAATTTTTCTTTCAAACCAGTTTATTTCCAACTTTCTTTGAAACCAAACCAGAAGACCTACACCGGCCTTAGTGCACATGGCAGGTAAGTTATACCCAGTGACCTTTAAATAACGGACGGAAACCGGTAAACCCAAGGGTACAACCCGAGGGAATGGATTGACTTCATATAATACAAAATGGATAAACCTTCCCTGATTAAGTTCGGGAAGCACGGAATGCATATTATCACAGGATAATATAAGGGAGTTGACAACAGAATACTTCACCTAGGCGTGGTGACGGACACTACGATGTACCAACTGAATTGTGGGACGACCGCACTCCGTTAGGAGCTTGTGGGCCTGGCAGACCTTCTTATAGGTTAACCGGGTAAGTACAATGTATCAGCATGATACCCCATATATGTATACGGCAGAGTCTGGAACGCGGGAAGTAGTCGACTCCTTACTACCAAGTAAAGAAATCAGACAAAGTAAGGAATACCAAAAATGGTTGAAGTAAGGGAACCCAGTCAAGTTAAGAGGACTAAGGGGATTAGTGAGTTATTTCGAAGATAAGTATAAGAATTAGAAGTGAGAGGTGCACTGACTAGCAAGTAAAGACATCGTGCAGTCTTAAGAAGCCTGAGGGATGAATGTAATAGCTGGAGTAAATACCCGCCTAAAATGGTGAGGCAGATGCCTATTATGGATATGTTAATGTGCAATGATCGGGAGAGACTCCCGCGATGATCACTAGAGATATCAACCTCATTAAAGAGAACATTTAACCCAGTCAAGAACGCAAGGAAATGCAGTAAATTAAATATACTTATAATGGAAGCCAGAAGTAAGGCATAACCTAGTAACACCCAGGAGCTGTCCTGGAAAGGGTGTATGATCAACAGTGGTTGAACGGAATAGCGAAATTGAACGCAAGGTTAGACTAACACCCAGTTATAAACATAAGGTGTCAGAGGAAGTCAGACATCCTGGAAGGGACATCCCATGAAAGGAATACGACCTTCTCATGGAGCCCAATACAACCTGTAAACCGTGTAATATTGTACGGAGAATAATGAATGTGACAGCCTAATGAGCGGAGCTCGAGGCAATTGGGCTTATAAGCCACAAGTAAAAGTCATAAGTGGATTTTGTTGACTACGAAAGTTATAATGTTATTAAGTAAAGCGGATAACGAAACCACTGCTTTAAGAGTGGATACCTCTTGGTATGTGAAACCGCCAGAGTGTATGGTAGGATTATGTCTAGGAGGTATGTTAAAGTTGACCATATTGTTATACCCAGGAATGATGTGAGTAAGAATAATACGAAAATAGTGTTTTGTACCAGTTGTGGACTGAAGAGTAATAAGTTTAAACAGCAACCACCATAGGTGTGTGGTGCTAAATGTGTATGAGCAACGCTCAAGAGCATAAAGACTCGAAGAATGAGTATTCAGCAAGCAGCCAAATAAGTGGCAAAGCACAGTGTAATGACGGAAGCTAATTAAATGGCGGATGCAGTGCGAGTTAATGTTATACAATGAGTAACCGCACGGTACGCAGTAAGTGACCGTTGCATAGTATTGCAAAAAATGATGTGGCAAATAAGACCAGTTATGAGTGAAACTCATGGACATACAAGTAAGTGATGATACACAGTGAGCAATAGCCAGTAGATGGTACTTGTGATAAGGAACCCAGTTTGAATTCTATTGCAATCGCATAAGAGATTTACTGTCAAGAGTTTACGCCTCTGCACTCTGTATGACTGAGCGTTTTGGTATTGCTCTGTGCAGTAATGATCGAGTGGTTATAGCTAGAAATCGGGAATATCAAATGTGGGTAGAGGAATAAAGAGAATTATAACACGATAAAACCGAAGCATAGGAAATGCAAGGTCGTATCAATGGAAGGATACTTGATTCACCAATAAGTGACTATACTTACACGTATGTTAAATATTGTATGGAATATACACTGTTGTTGAAATGACTGAGAGAATACTACATGTTAGGTAGTAGCTCAAATTCAACGATAGTAAGTCGGAACGAAATTAAGTAAATCAATGTGGAATACAGTAAATACATGGAAGTGAATAGAAAGTTGTAACTCACCGATTTCGCGTTGGAAGTTGAAAATACCACGCGTCGGTGGAGAAACCGTTGTTACCTAGATAAAGATGATAATCAGAGATGTATAATACAGTAAGAACAATGTATAGGGCAAATTAAGCTCTAAATTATTCAAGTGTTAGATGTGTGTTGTGAATATGTGTAAATGGCTAATTATTAAAGCCTAGAAGTTTCACAGGCCAGAATCGAAACTGGTTAGGAATTAAATACACTCTAAAGAGAACTCTTGGTTAGGGACTAAGCCGCCAGTATGGCTAAGATCCTCAACCAGAATACAATGTATAATAAACCGTGTGGGGATTAAACACTTCACGACGGTAGAATGTTATAACACCGTAATTAACTGATTGATTACGTGGGCGTAATCCCTTTTAAGGGGGGTAGAGCGCAAGCCACTTAGCGTCTATTACCGTACAAAGGTACGTGAACTATGGTGTGCATAGCACAAAATAATTTGTTATGATGAGTGGTGTGTGTGTTACATAAACATACACATTCATTCATGGTTTAATTGTGGTAATCACGCACAGAAGATGCGAATAACATTGTGATGAATGTGTTTATTTTAGGTATAGTTGTGTGTGGAGAGTACAAGTGTGGGAGTAAAGAAACTCCTGGGGAACAAAAACCCCGACAGTATATGTTCATATGGTACTAAATGTAAAACTATGTGTTGTATTTTGATAAAATATATGTATATGTACAGTGTAGTGATCCTATGAAAGGGTATAAAAACCGACATAGAACCTAGCGAGAATAAGATCCCCTAGGAAACTGGATTAAAGTGAATGGAGATAACTGATAGACTGAGTTCTATCCTTGGAGATGTAATGATTACGACTATAGAAAACAAAAAGATAGAAAATTGTAAATGAGTGTATTATTTGATGCTTGAAAGTGAAGTGGGAGGTGGAACTTGATTTGCATGCGATCAAGGGAAGCTGAACACAAATTGGGGTGGAAGGATAGTTCAACATTGATGCTGATCACATCAGGGTTGGATGATTCGTGAAGCTCCCTACAAGTGGTCACAAATAACCACGCTGGGAAAAGAGAATAAAGAGCATAAGTTGAACTTGGAGTTGTATGTGTTTTCAAAAGGGTTTTGAACCGGTATTTATAAAACGTCGATAGATACCTTACATAGTTAAGTTCTCTTGCTTAACCTCACAAATGAAATTTTAAATTTAAGTGATTGTCTTGATCTCCCAAAGGAACGGGGACAATATGTGTCCATCGCGACCGGGTTCTGCGGGAGCACAGTGTATGTAAAAAGGAAATTTTGAGTTGCTATACATGCTAAGACATGTTGTGTGGAATGTGTAAAAGAAAATTTAATGATTATTTGGACCTCGAGTCCTATGTGGTTAAGTCCAGAAGTGTTATGTTATTAAGACCTACGAGTCTAAGTGTTGTTGTTTACCTGGACCTATGTGTCTAAGGCTGTTATGTTATCAAGACCAATGGGTCTAAGTTGTTATGTTGCCCAGGCGTGAGAGCCTAAGGGTTGTTATGTATGTGAAAAATGTTGTTAAGGTACCCGGACCATTAAGTCCAGGTTACTATGTAAGTATGTTATGTGATGTATGGATGTGGATATGTTACTCGGACCGTCAAGTCCGGGACTGTGATGTAAAGTATGTTTGGTTATGGGAGTGTTTTTATTATACAAGTAATTCCCGTATTCTAACCCAATGATATTGGGAAGTGTGAACTTCGGGGACGAAGTTCTTTTAAGGGGGGTAGATTGAAATACCCAACCTTGATATTGTTGTTTAAACATTAAATAATAAATTGTTAAGACTAATTAGAGTCTTAGAAACATTAGTAAACAATTTAATAAATAGTAAATAAAAATTAACTGCCTAAAAGGCGATAAAGGGGTAAATCTGCTCCAAGCTTGGGATAACTTGGTTAAGACTTAATAAACTTACCAAGACCTTATAAATATATTAATGAATATATTAAATTAATTACCAAAGAAAACCGAGCTTGAAAACAAGTTAAACAAAATGTGCTTAAGGAGCCTTAAAAGCACGTTTTTGAGTAACTGTCGTGTAAATGAGTTTGAGTGGCTAAATGACCATCAATACTCTTTTATTAATGTGTACTACTTAGTATCACATTTGGAGTTTAAAATAATAAGAAATTAATATTTCACTTCTATGTGTTTTGTTGTAGTGAATAGTAACTAAAATAAGCTAGTTTGTAACATATATTAACATATGTAATTTAATTGAGCTATAAAGACTAAATAACCCCTTATATGTATAGTGGGTCGGTTTGTATGTGCTGGGACGTCACTTGCTTGCTGATTGAGCAAATAAGTGAACAATCAGTGAGTTTTGTAAAAGGGCACTATTTGCTTATTATATTTAATTCCTTCAAAAGCAACAACAATCATTCATTCTCCATTTGCTCTTGTTTCTCACGTACTTCTTCTTCTTCCTTTCTCTCTTTCACGTAATACAACACCAGCACCAACACACTACTTCAAATTTATATAACTTCTTGCTCACTTGTCCAAATCAAAAACCGAGACCACCGATCTCTTAGTTTCACCAAGCTCTTCGATTTAGTCCCTTCAAATCTTCAAGAGCTCCACTTTGGTGCCAAGAGGAATCTCCATGGAAGGAGCTTGAGTTCATCTTCTTACGTATTATTCTTCTCCTTTGCTTCAAGGTATGGAAACTCAAAGAAAATGGTGTTTCCTCTACGTTTTATGTTAACCAAAGGTAGCTAAAAATTCCTTTGGAAAATGAACGTACGTTGTGTATTCAAACTACCTAAAGAGCCAATGGTTATGACTTAGAAAAATGTTCTCAAAAGACTAGTAAAGAACATAAGTACTGCTGTTTGTAATTGCAGGTGAAAGGCAAATATATTGTGGGAAATTCAGTGTTTAAGATTTATGCATTTTAAGAGCCTAAGAGCTATGCAAATTTAAATTGTGCACTATGTTGTTATGTGGTGTATATTTGGTGAAGTTTGAGTATAAGAGTGTACTGGGAAGTCTATACATTTGATGGGTGTAAATAACATACGTAGCAGGATTTGAAAATATTGCAGTACGTCGAATTCTGTAGGTTGGTCCGGGACTTAGGCTATGGGTAATGTCCCGGACCATGGGTGCAATAAGGCCGTGAGTTGTATATAGAGATAGGTCCGGGACTTGGTTCTTGAACAAGGACCCGGACCAACCCCTTAAAACTGTCCGAGAGAATTTGCTTGAAATGGTCCGGGACTTAGGACCTGGGTAAAGTCCCGGACCACCCCATTAAAAGAAACCGAGGAAAATTGCTGAGTATAGGTCCGGGACCTATGTTAGGGACCAGGGCCCGGACCACCCTGCTAAATACGCCGATGATTTTCTGTAAGTATTGATCCGGGACTTAAGGTAAGGACCAAGTCCCGGACCACTCTAAAAATGTTATTTAAGGTGTGAAATGATGTGTAATGATGGGGATTGATTAGTAATGATGTTATAAGGATGTTAAGGACATGTTAGGTGTGTTATAAAGACAACCAAGTGGCTAAAAAGTTGTAGTAAAATGTGAAAGTGAAACAAGTTAAAAATGGCAAGTTATTTAACGAGTTAACGAGGGTAAGTTATGAACATTAGACTTTAAACAATCATGTTACCCCGATGTTAATAAAGGTTAATGTAATGTTACCAGTTGTTCAAGAACTGTTCAAGGAACTTAGGACGACACGTTAGAGTGGACATTGGTGACAGGTATGGTTTTCTTGCAACCTGTGTCCTACCGGATTACACCGGCTTGTATGCCAATGTGTTTTTCTGTGTGTTGCCACCTTGTAAGATAAAACATGTAATGAGTTTATAGTAATTCATATATGTGGCGCACCTGTTTCCGATACCATTTAACCTCGAAAGTGTTAAACCTTAGCTAACTGAATCTAGGATCACATGAGAGTTTGGTATTCGGACTAAACGACCCGAACCGTGGGGCGTTCTAACCACGGCTATGCGTGAGTTAAATGTGTGGTATGTGTATGTAAATGTAGGGATCTCCCTTGCATGTTTAACCCAAAGGTAATACTGTATGGTGTGTAGGTATGATAGACTCCGTAGTGGGGTTCTAACGAAAAGTTAAAGGTAAGTATGTACTAACATAGTGAGGAATCCGGTTTGGCCGGTCGCGCGTTGTTTGGGAGTGGGTATCCTTTTTAGCTTTACCCTTCTCTCTGTTATGGTTGTCTCCCTCACGGGTTATGATCTCCCATTAGCTTATCCCAAAGCTTAGCTATTCTGACTTACGATCGGTTTAGGGGGAACATGTGTTTGTGTGTGTGTTCGGGTCACCAAATCCGATCCATCTTAGGTAAGTTACTCGTCCGACTATTGGGGCGGTAATGAGTGTTGTTATAACGAGCTTAACATGGGGGTGATGTCTCTCCCTAGGCTCACCAGTGTATCAACTATGTTAGGGCCGGTTCCTAAGAGATCCGTACCCGTTAGGTTATGTGTTCTTGTTGTTAGTAATGTTTATTGTGATGTAATGTTATACATCGTTTGAATGTGAAGTATATGGATCATGGATATGAATCCTAGTATGTAAAGAGACGTTTGTGGAAACCCGCGTGGGTAAGTGTCGTCTATTAAAGTAATAGCTCCAGTAGAGGAGAAATACTATAGGGCTGAAGAACTCTAAGAGTGATTGGTTAAGTATTAATGAGCTGTATTTGTTAAGCCCATTGGGGTGAAATGTATCATGTTGTGAGTTTATGTCTCACATGCTTGGTTTAAATGTAATCAACTGCATGCTAAGACGACAAATAGTTGTGCGTGGCCCAGTAGCATGTGGGCTGCGGGATTACCATACCAGCAAGGTGCTGAGCCCCCTGGGGGGCCACCCTTTCTTTCCTTTTTCTTTCAGGTACAAGGAGCTGGAGCCGTTCGAGAGTAGGACGGGGTAGTTATTGTGTACGGGTAATTGATGTAATTACTTGTAATCTGTAGGTAGTAAGACCGAATTTGTTCTCGGCATTAGTTGTAGATACTCGGTACAGATGGAAGGTTTTGTATAATGTACGTTGGTAGTGATAGTGGAGTTGGTAGTATGTAGTTGCTCGGGGATCTAGTCCATCAGACCGATACAATTGTATAAATGTTAGCCTTGTTAGCCACGTGGGTGGTTAACGGCGTGTAACACCAATGAGAAGGTAATGTGATGTGGTATGTTTTCCGCTGCAGTTGTTGTTAAGTATGTTGTTGTCAGTTGGGGTGTTACAAAGAGAATAACACAAACCAGTTTCTTTTACAACTACAAGCACATGTAATACGAACAATGAATGTATATTTTATAACTAGGATTTTCTAGGGTGTTTCATCCTTCCCTCCTTAAATAAAGCTTCGTCCTCGAAGCTATCTAATCATAAATGATTCAACAACATCACAAAAATACAAGCAACCTATGTTAATTACTATCCAACAAGTAATTAAACAATTTCTTTGTATTCAACAATTTTACAAGGAATCACGATTTCCATGCAACAATATAGCTCCTCCAAGGAGACACAGATCCAAGGTTTTCAACATACCACGCACATTTCATCAAGTGAATCAAACACATATCATCAAGCAATCAAACACATATCATCAAGCAATCAAACACAGCATCAAACAACCATATATTAGTTCCAGTTATATTTAGTTACTATCCCATTTTCTCCAACACCACGCTTCCGACGTGCCACTCTGATCCTAGTTTCTACAAATACATTAGTCATCAATCCATAAATAATCAAACATTCATTTACAAGCATTCACACACAAGCATTCAAGCAATAATCACCTATCATTTCCCCGATCTACAACCTATTGCTCTGATACTAACTTGTAACACCCCAATTTCTAGCTCCAATTTTTTTTCCTTTATCTCAATTTCTCATCTTACACAGCGGAAAACTTACAACAAACCTGGGGGTGCTACCGCCACACTCACTAACTAGTGAGTGCTAAGGCTAACTACCACTATCTCTTCCAAATTAAGCTATACTTTCAAACCTTTATATATTCAGAATATAACCACAACTTATACAAACTTACACTAATATTATTAGCTTATACAAAACTGTATAACCCTAATACATAAGTACTTAATGGGAATAATTACAACACCCTTTATCTTAAATCTCTATTCCTCTTTAGCTCCACTTTCTCATGCAACTTCATGACTAGGGAGAAGCACCATCCTTTCCTGTACCTGTGGTTAGTCATACAATCACAGAGAAAAGACCACAGGGCATAACGCCAAAATCAGCAACGCTGAGTAACTCCCATCACAACATGTAAAATACATTCTACTTTGTGAAACTCCAAGATTACATAATTATAGCAACAAAGGTAGTGGAGCAATACAACCATGACAATGATAATAGCGTAGCACAAACACAATAGGGTTAACATAAAAACCACAGATTTGCACCACCTATTCCTTACCTTAGCATAAGGTGCATAAACGATCATTTAAACATATTACCAAGTATCATTCATCAAAATAATCAATATCAATCAGTAGGCAATATAGCCAATGTCAAGATCCACTAAGTACAACATCCAACACCATGATACAATTTCCGCATGTCCTCGGGCAATCGGTCTTTCGACATAGAGCACTAACACTCTCGACCCCTCGGATAATTCACCTCACCCCATGTCCTTAAGTGTGCACACCCCCTATGAATCATCAGTCCATAGAGTAGATCATGATGGCTTAGCTCCAATACATTGGTAGAAGCAAATAATAAAAGACCCCATTACATTGGTAGGGGCAGTCTCAGTAAACTCTAATACATTGGTAGGAGGAATATTTCATAAACACATTACCACTTGGCTTAGGCACAACCTTGCCTTACACCTCACTTTCATGTCCATAAACATAAGATAAATCAACACATAAAGTCAATATAATCACCATAGTAACCGCTGGGAAGAAATAGCATCATAATAGTAACAAATCATTATCCACGGTAAACACCTGTACACTAAGTACATCTCAACAGAAACACCGAATTCATCAAGCCAAGTATACATATAGCTTCACATAACCAATATTAACCACAATGGTCTTTATGACACAAGAAAATCAATCCACACAAGCACACCCTTCTCGGCCAAGCATAACAACAATGATGAACAACTACAATTTTACAGTCGATTCCCAAGGTGACTAATCAACAATCACTTTAACAAATGGTTAGGCACTTCCTTGTCTCACCCCACACTTCCATGTCAGTATAGCACAAGTTATAGCATCACCAAGATCAATATAACCAGACATAGCAATTACTGGACAGAAATAACACAAGACAACATTTACGGTTTACCGTTGTAACAATTTATGCACTTATGTGTATCCAAGAAATTTGACTAAGTTTCACTTGAACTAAGCTGTAAACCAGCTTATTATAATCAATATAAACTCAATTGATCAATAATACACATAAGAATCAACTCATACAAGCACTTCCACACTTTGGTTGTACAAAATAACAACACTGACGTTTACAATTTTACAACCGATTTCCTTAGGAACTTGCCTAGGGATTTAACCATTTTTTTCCTTACCTTTATGTAGACACAACACATGTTATTACACCTTAAATAAACAACAACCAACACGTTGGACAGAACCTATTCAAGGTCGAACACACACAATTTTTACTGCAAACACATTTTCATTGTAAATTAATACATGTCCCATTGTAAATTTACTATATCCTTTGAAGAACTAGGTTATTTTATCAAGACAACCTAAACTTGATTTTTATCTAGCTTCACTTAACTCCTATAAACTTAAATGTCCACTTAAACACAATTAATACCACTTCGTATAAGTTCTACTAACCGGTACACTAAGGTACCGATTTTATACAATTAATGTCGTCCATGTTATATTGCTATTATGTTGAGAAAAACTTAGTAACCAACATACGTACACAACCTGAAAAACTAACCACTTTATTTGCATCCTTTCATGTGTTAAATAAGCTACAAAAACAGAAAATTCACATAGCACACTAGTACTAATTATCGGTTGCACAAATAACCTTACAACACATTTTCTTCTTCTATTTTAACTCATATCATACCTATCTAACTTACCATTTAATTTTAACCGTGTAGTATACCGAAAAAGACAATGATTGTAAACCAGTAAACTGGATGAGTAATTAACCTATAAAAATAACAGAAAAGGTCACACAGCACATTAGCACTAGTACCGGCTATAACAATAGTCTTACAACACCTTCTCTTCCTCTTCTAGTTTAGCTTATACTTGCCTAGCTTGTAATCTAATTTCAACCGTATAATATATTGAATAAAAGAAGGTTGTAAGCCAGCAAACCAGACGAAACTCTGCTCCATATCAGCAGCAAATCGGTACTGCTAAACCGATTACAACAATTAACAAAAAAAAGTAGTTTTTGACATCTTGATTGTATATGAGAGTTACCTGATTTCTTCTAGTCATAATTTGCTAAATTTCTTGAGACTACTACCGGTTATGATCCTTCTTCCTCCTTGTAAATTCCTCCAGCACTTGTGTTAATCTTGTAGCTGGCGCAACCAACAGCAACTACCACCGTTTTGCTCTCGGTAGTTTCCAACTTCTTACGGTAATCTTTGTAACTTATTAATAGCTTGTTGTTGACTTACTACTACTATTACCAGGTGAGTAGGTGAGTATAAGAAAGGACAGGGAAGAACTCCAACTGAAGAATAAGAAACCGGCGACAACAAGGAAATTAAAACGGAAAGGAAAACGGGTAATATATAGCAACCTGTTACTAGTTTACTACTGCTACTTCCTAACTGATGTACGAGAGTACAAGATGGCAGAAAAGGAGCTCACGATTGGAAGGAATAATAATCGGTCTTCCCCAGCAAAAGTCACGATGGAAAGGATATTTATTCAATTGATTATGCATACATGCCACCTTGCCAATTAAGTGCCAAATTCCCATTGGTTTATTTTGTTGGCTTAAGGGGATAATGCCACCGATTGTTTTAGGTAAACAAATCACCTACTGCATATATAAATCGGCTGGCCATAACGATTACATGGGGCAACATAAGTTGTTGCAGGAATAATATGTAATCGGTAATATTGTTATAAGGTAGGCAGATTATATAAGTGATCTTCTTATATATTAGGAAGAGTAGTTACAGAAATAAGCTAGACCAAACTATTAGACAATAAATAAATTATTGGTGATGACTATACAAGTTAGAAATATTTAGTCAAGTAGCATGTAACATTTTGACATGGCTGTAACATAATGTTGTTAACGGTAAAATATAGTTGCTATACCAGGCTTGTTGTTACTAGGAAACAAGGGCTATTTAATAATGAGGAAAAATCTAGTTTGGCTGTCTATACCAATGTATTAAATAGGTAGTGACGACAAGAAATTTAACTAGCTAACTATGTACATATACAACCGGTAATTACCGTTTTACAACCGGTAATGTAAACTTAACATGCCATTGTTACAATGACACAATTGACATGAACATACTTGAAATACCCCTAATCTTTAAAATATAATTAAATGATCTATTAATGATCTCAGATGATTATTAAACATCTAATATTATTGGGGAACAATCTAAAAGATCTCAACAAGGCAAAACACGCCTTAAGATCGGTAAAGCCAAAAATGTGCTTTAAGACACCATAAAGATTGTATGACCTCAAATAGGATCCAAAGTGGATTCCTAAGTATTATAATGAAGTAAGGAACACAACAAAACCATTCTCAAGGATAACTAAGCACAGGAACACCCTGTGACACAAAACGTGCACTAAAACACCTTAATCACGTTTTTGTGAGATTGCCTTTTAAATTGATTTTTAATGGGCTTAAAAATTATAATTATCCTTAAATATGATATATATCATATTATATCATATTAGGAATTTAATTCCAGAAATTTACGAATCTTTACAAATTTAATATTAAAATATTAATAAAACCCTAAAGTGGGGCCCGCATGAGTCAAATTGACCAAGTATGGTCAATGGTCAATTAATTGACCCACTTGGGCCATGGAAATCGGCTGCAATAAGAGAGGAGGCAGCATAAGTCCTTGATTGACAATAATTTCTACCTAATACACTTGCTTTTTGAAAATAAGCTTACTTTTACATTATTTCAAATTCTTTCAATCATTCCTTCCTTCCTCCTTCCTTACTTGTCCGATTTCCTCCTGTCCAACCGAGCTCACCCTTCCTTTGAAGCTCTCAAAGCTTGCTCTTGAACATGGAAGGCAAACCTAGCTCCTAAGTTCTTAATGTAAGTGTTTTAATGTCATTTTTAGCTCTTTTTCTTCATCTCTTCACTACCAACACCTAGATTTCGTGGCTCATCAATTCCTATGGCTTATTCTCAGTGTTCTAAGGTTAGAACAAGAGCTAAACTCGGTTGAGACCAGTAGAGGGACCAAGGTTGTTCAAATCTACATTTCAAGGTAAAAACATACCTTAAGCTTCTCAATCTTCCATGCGGTTTTCTTCCTTCAATTTTTATGAGTTTATACACTCATAATCTTCATATTTACATACTCATTCAGTTGGTTAGCCATTTGGAGCAAGGGTGACCAAGATCCAAGAGAAATACTCTCTTTTAAGGCATTTTTCCAAGGTAAAACCTAATAACAAGGTAGCATTTCGAGATCTAACTATTTTCCATGTCAATATGGTGGATCTAACACCTTGTGGTGTGTTTGGTTCAGGTCGAAACCACCTAGAACTTCCCTTGCATTTTTAAGGTGATTTTTGCCTTAAATCTTACATTAATTATTCCTTATGGTTAAGCTCAAGCTTGGAGTGTAACCATATCTTGTTTTTGTGTATTAAACATGTCTAAATCATGTGGTGATTTTTCCTACAAGTGGCCGAGAGCATACAAGGATAAATCAAGGTATAAACACCTTAAACTTATGATTTTTACAATTTTTAAGACATTATATATAGATATATATATATGGCCGAGAGTGAAACTTCATATATAGGTCATATTGACCTAAAAATGGAAAAAAATGGCTAAGATAAATTAAGCTAGTCATTTAAGGGATTTAATTAACATAATGGTCAAATTATGACATTATGTGGAAAAATAATTAAACCTAAGTGAGGCCGAATATATATGCTATATTTTGAGACATTTATTGTGTAATTTATTTTGCAAGTTAAAGGTTGTAATAAGGCCATGTCATTAGGCCATTTTAATTTAAGTTTATAAGCTTATTTAGTTTTATTTATGCTTATAGTTAAAATTGGGGCCAATTCATAATTACTAGGAAGTTAGAAAGCCGTGGGCTTAATTTAGAACAATTTAGGGTTTTTAAATGAATTTAATAAAAATTATAACATCTTATAAAGTTTTGGGTCAAAATTGTAAAAATAGAAAAGTATAGGTTATAAATAGTGATTACCGAAAAATTGGTTCCCATTTGGTATTAGGAGTCAAAGTTGACTATATAGGAGACTTTGACCAAGTTTAGAAAATTTAAGAAAAGGAAAAAGTATAACCTTATACATATAAGATATATTAAATTGTAAAAGATTTATAAGTCTTGGGGTAGTAATGTGATTACCGAAACTTAAGGGGGCTAAATGGAATTTAGTAAGTCCTTAAGTTATTAGAAATTTTTAGAAGTTTATTTGGTTAAATTTGGGGACTATGAATTATATAAGTATAACATATGATATTATAACATTGTTACAAATAGGTAACAAAATTATAGAAACCGAGAATTAAAAGAAGTATAAGGTTAGGAATAATATTTATAACCTTTTGGTATAGTTTGGTAATTTTGGAATGGTATATAAGGTTTTATAAAGATATATGTATAATATATAGTTTTAATGGGATTAGAAAACTATGTATTTAAATTGGGATTGAATTGTGATTTTATAGAAGTTTAGTGGTTATAAGTAAAAAGCCGAAAATACTAAGGGCTGTTTGGCATTTTAAAACAAAATATAACTATATGTTATTAATTGTTTTAATGATTTAAAAGTCATAAGATATGTTTTATAACTATAAGATGACATTATATTAATTAAGTGGTGGATTTTGTAAATATTTAAGAACATAGGTGCTGTTCGAAAATATTAACATTTAAAATGGAATTTATAATATGGTTTTTAATGTTATAGGAATTATAACATTTATAATATAAGAGGTATTCATTAAAAAAATGAATATCGGTTATAAGACTTACCATATAATAAATAGTTCCATAATACAACATATAAATAAATATATGTAATGGTGTAGAAAATGTGATACGGTTCAATAATTATAAATTATCATAAAAATGATAATAGATAAGGAGAAAAGAATTATAAACATTAGATATGGAAATTCTAATGTTAAGAGTATTCATGGGATAATAAGGATCTTAAATAATTCAAAGTATTGTTTACAAATGAATTATACCACATTGAATTTAAAAAAGAGACAAACCTTAGAAAAATAAATACTAAGGTAAGGTGCATAGTGCATGACAAAGGATCACACATACAATAATGAAACAAACTGTATGATGTACACACAAACATTAAGTTACATGCGATAACAAGTTTAACAATAACTATACTATACACAAACAAGACTACGCAGTAATATAACACTTTTCCCAATCTCGAGTTAAACCTAAAACCCGACAAACATCGATAGTTAATAACGGGGGGTTAACCGGGAGGTGTTAGTGACGGTACGGGGTACCGTAGAATTGTGTTGTTATACGGTATGCTAATCAGTAGCATTATGTATTTTTAGATTGTAGAGATACACAAGGAGCATAGGATCTTGCTGATTCATACTCCACCGTAATACATCAGGGTGAACGGTATGTTGTTATGTGTCTCTGATTGTCTCTGAGGGCTTCCTCAGTTCAACTTCTGTGTGATCTGTGATAAGATTGTTTGTCTGAATGTTTAATAATATGCATGAACTGTATATTTATAGCTGCTTATTATTACTGTTGTTGAGTTAACAGTACCGGTTCGTATATATGAACCATATATATATAAAACGAACTAGCGGCTATGGTGCTATCTTATATGAAATATAAGGATCGTCAGAAATACGTTGTGTAGCACTAGGATAACAAGATATAAATATTATCTGAGACTTTTATACGGAGCATTGGCCTTTCTATACGCCGCTCTCGTATCTAACATGGATCCCGAGTTTACAGACTCCGGATTGGGCTAATGACCTTAGTCTGCTGTGTTAGTAAAATTTGGTAATGCGATGCGATGGAATAAATAATTAATTAAAGATGGAAAGTAAAGCCAAGAGGATGTGGCTCTTGGTGCGTGCTTGTGATCACAAAAACGATACCAGGATGTCGCGTACGGGTCCGTAAGTATCAAGAAAATTTCCGTGAGCTAGAATGGCTCGTTGGTCGGAGACTCTACCGTTGGAGTGGCTACTGCCGTGGGTGACCCGCCATAATATATGGGTAGCTAGGGACATGTCGTATTAACGAGACATTGTCACTAGGTAAACTGAACAATTAAAACGATGAGAATTATACAGTGGCGAACGATAATGGTTTCTATACCATGGACGAGAATTAATACTGTTTATCATCCTCGTTGTTTCGCTTGGTTGTTCATTGGTTATACTTGTGGATATATTATGTATGATGATGGTTGTGGTTATGTATGGATGTACTGTTAATTGTTTTACAGTTTTAAATATTAAAATGGTATTGCATGTAATGAACCTCATGCTCTCGACCTAATAATTGAGGGGTCTTTGGGGGCATGACGGGCATGTGATGACATACTCAGTAGGGGCTGATTCCATACCACAAACCATCTTTATTTCAGGTGATTAGCTGGTGGGTCGCAGCGAGGTGACCATTGTGATAGTACGGTTGATTTAGGCTTGGTACGGTGTATACTCAGGTGGTTTTGGACTCGGGTTGTTTAACCGAGGTGTATTTGGTTTAGATGCTCACGGTCTGTAATAATGTTGATGTTAGATTTGTTTAAGTTGTTTAAGTTCTACTATCTATCTCTTGTGGTCACTGCGGGGAGGGATACGTTTCGCAAGTTGATTATCAGGTAAATCGTTATCACCCGTATGGGCGAGTGATAACAGTGACACCATTAGGGCGATAGTTTATTATTTACCGCTGCGAGATATTATTGTGCACGACATCTATAGGATTATAGGAGCCGAATTAGGGGTGTTACAAAAGTGGTATTAGAGCGGAGTACCGCTCTGATTACAAGAGATAGTGTTTAAGTACCGTGAGCCTAGGTTATTTACACACCAGTACCAAGAGATAGTTGTGAATGATTTGAGTTAAGTTATGGTAGGGAAAGACAGTATGTATACCAAAAGCTGACTTTGGTTCTGAATTTTCAGATGTCTTCAGGAAGACGATCAGCTAGCATAGGCAGAGGAGGTGGTGGAAGAGGCGGCGGGCCTGGAGGAGAGGTCCTACGGAGGCCCACCGTGGGCGTGCTGAGACGGTAGCTGTCGTTCTTGCTCAGCTAGCCCAGTTGGGAGGTATCCATATAGGGGCACCACCTGCACCACCTGCACCACCGGTTAGTTCCACCCGTACCCGCACCTAGAGAGCCGAATTGGCTGAAGAGCGTAGCTGACACGCGAGTACCTACTTACGATGGAGTGCTGATCCCACTGTTCTGGAGAGATACATCGTCGAGCACGAGAAGGCCTTCGATGCCATACATGTGCCTGCTGGGCACCGAGTTGATATAGCAGCCTTCCACCTGAAGGACGCTGCCAGCACGTGGTGGAGGTCCGTGAAGGCACATTATCTTGCTGTAGAGGGTTTTGGGTGGACTGGATTTGTGGAGTTGTTAAGAGAGAAGTACTATCCTGCTCATCTGAAGCAGAGGAAGGGGGAGGAGTTTGAGTCCCTGAGACAGGGTAGTATGACAGTAGATCAGTACTACTCCTTGTTATTGGGCTCTTGGACTTCGTCCCAGGAGTTGTATATTCTGATGCTGTGAAAGTGGAGAAGTTTAGAGGCGGGTTGAGATATGCTATTAAGGCCGCCATGGGTGCTACCTTGTACCCTACGGTTCAGGGTGTTATGACGCGCTTCTCGGACTGAGATGATGGTGAACAGCCGGGAGGACGGCCAGGGGCAGAAGCGTAAGGCCCCAGAGAAAGAGAGGCAGAGACTGAGGCTGGAGGCGGAGGCAGTAAGGGCTGGAGAAGAAAGAAGTTCTCCGGAGGGAGAAGAGACGAAGAGGAGAGAAGAAGAAGGAGCAGGCCAGCCAAAAGGGGTAAAGAAAGGTCCCGTTGCTGACCGGGCTACCTACGATGTGCATCCTCTTAGATCTGTACCCCTTAAGGGTAAGCGATCCAACCTTGTAAATAAATGTGTACTACACTACCCATTGCCATCCTTGTGGTTAATCTGAGTGTGATATGATAATAGGTTCTGCACCCAGCGCCACTTCATTGCAAGCGTGTGGTAAAGACCACCCGGGTGTCGACTGCCACCGGGCAAGCGGTGGACTGCCACCATTGTGGAAAGAAGGGCCACAGGTCGTTCGAGTGCTTTGCAATCCTGATAGCGAGCGTACCGCGCAGAAGGGGACTCAGAGCGCACCTACTGGAGGAGGAGGTGGAGCGCGAGGTCCAGAGGGCCAGAGGGGGCGGCGCCCCAAGCCCAGAGAGGGGCAGCAGCAGCAACGCCGCAGCAGCAGAACCAGGGCAGAGGAGGAACCCGCCGCGGCAAACCGATTATGCTGAATGCAGCGGGAGCTTCAGGCGCTGGACTACACCCAGCGCGGTGAAGGTTAGCCTTTGAAACCTTAACCATTGTATGAAAGCATGACTAAGTGTTACACGCTTTACCTTAGCATGAATGTGTGTTTAAATTACCGCTTTAGATGAACAACTTACCTAGGAAACCTTTTACCTCTTAGGAGACTTCGATATCTGCTATCCCACACTTACAAGACAGAGATCACCTAGACCCGTGGAAGAAAGACGAGAGTACCCTAGTGAGTTGTGTCATGTAGTCAGACCGGGCATGATACTTCTCAGAGAGTTCCTAACCCTAGATGAACAAATCACCATAGTGAATGAGTGTAGAGCTTTGGGTAAGGGCATAGGAGGTTTTTATACCCCTGTATTTACTAGTGGTTCCAGAATGAAACTGCACATGATGTGCTTAGGAAAAGATTGGGACCACAAGATAGGGTTTATCGAGAGGTGAGGATGGTAGGTGACATATCTATACCTAGTATACCTGAGAGTTTCCTTACTTGGTGAGAACGCAATGGATATTGCTCAAGACTGTGAGACTTATCCATTACCCGACATGACACCTGACGTTTGCATCATCAACTACTATGAGGGAGGAAAGCTTGGGATGCACCAGGACCGTGATGAGACGACCGAGTCCATCACCAGAGGAGTACCAGTTGTGTCTTTTTCCATCGGCGATGATGCTGAGTTCATTTATGGAGACCAGAAGAGGATGGATCTAGCAAGCAAGATCATCCAAAAAGTCTGGGGATGTGTTGGTATTTGGTGGAGAGTCGAGACTTGTATACCATGGTATTAAGATCATTAAGCTCAATACCGCACCACCAGCTCTAGTGAATGATATCCACATCCGACCCGGCGCGTTTAAATTTGACTTTTAGACAGTATTAATGTAATAGCGGTAGCTAAGTGTGTAACCTTGTAAAATACAGTTGGATGAATGAAATAAGAGTTTCCTACTTTCAAGTGTTTGTGTTCAGTTTTGTTGATACTGATAATTCATAACTTCAGGCTATAGAAATGGAAAGGAGGGTACCATCTGCATCCTAGACATGGCGCAAGCCAAGGAGTCTGGTAATGTCATCACAGGTATGACAATTACAAACAACAGTAAATTAGTGATTTATCGGGACTCGATGCTAATACGAGATATCTCAGGTACCTTTCCTATTGATGGTGTTAGTGCTTCCGTATTGTTCGACTCAGGGGCTTCGCATTCTTTCATTTCCTCGACATTTGCTAAGAAGCTGGGGGCCACCCCCGAACAGCTTTCAGACTTTTCAGTCACCCTTCCTTCGAAGGAGAAAGTAGGTTGCACCAGGCAGTATACAGGGTTAGAGATCAGCATTGTGACTGAGACCTTCCCCATTGATCTGATTGAGTTCAAGAACTTGGGTTTGACATCATAGTGGGCATGGATTGGTTGCAGAAGCATAGGGGCCGCCTTCATTGTGCAGAGCATTGACTACTACTGAAGGGGCCAAGCGGCAAGACAGTGTCATACCGCAGTGTCAGGAGAGAGCCGACTGTCAAGATCGTGTCAGCATTATCCCTGATGAAGGATGTTAGGAAGGGCCGACAAGCCTTCCTCTGTTATGTACAGGACACGAGACAGAGCGACGTGACGGACGTAGACATTCCAGTCGTGGTAGATTTTCCCGACTTATTTCCTGATGAGCTGCCAGGCATGCCGCCTGTACGCGAGGTTGAGTTCGCCGTCGACTTGTTGCCAGGTACGGGCCCCATTGCTAAGGCACCCTACCGTATGGCACCGGCTGAGATGAGGGAGCTGAAGCTACAGCTGGAGGACCTCCTCGATAAGGGATTCATCCGACCTAGTGTTTCTCCTTGGGGTGCTCCAGTGCTGTTCGTCAAGAAAAAGGACGGCAGTATGCGACTCTGCATCGACTACCGCGAGCTTAATGCGGTTACAGTTAAGAACAAGTACCCATTACCACGGATAGATGATTTATTTGATCAGCTGAGAGTGTAGATATAGGGTACAGGAAGGATTGGAGGGAGAGAGAGCTTGGGCCAGTGTGTTCTCGAAGATAGATCTCAGATCTGGCTACCATCAGATTAGGATTGCAGAGGGTGATATTGAGAAGACAGCTTTCAGGACACGGTATGGACACTACGAGTTCACCGTTATGCCATTCGGATTGACGAATGCGCCAGCCATATTCATGGACTTGATGAACCGACTTTTTAGAGCATCTTGATAGTTCAGTTGTAGTCTTCATCGACGATATTCTGATCTATTCAAAAACCAAGGAAGATCATGAGTTCCATTTGAGACAGGTGTTGAATATTATGAGAGTGAACCAGCTGTATGCCAAACTCTCTAAGTGTGAGTTTTGGTTGGACAGCGTGTCATTTCTAGGACACATTATATCAGCTAGCGGCATATCTGTAGATCCTGCTAAGATTGAGGCAGTGAAGAGTTGGCCAAGGCCGAAGACAGTCACAGACGTCCGTAGCTTTCTGGGTTTGGCAGGGTATTATCGAAGATTTGTGAAGGACTTCTCCAAGGAAGCCAAACCGATGACTAATCTAATGAAGAAGGAATCCCAGTTCTTATGGTCTGCAGAGTGTGAGCAGTCCTTTCAGACGCTGAAGGATCTCCTGACATCAGCGCCCGTTCTTACTATCCCTGAGGGCACTGATGGGTTCGAGGTATACTGTGATGCCTCTGGAACCGGTCTAGGCTGTGTGCTTATGCAGCACGGGAAGGTAGTTGCTTACGCATCCCGACAGCTGAAGAAGCATGAGGTGAATTACCCCACACATGACCTTGAGTTAGGCGCAGTAGTCTTCGCTTTGAAGATCTGGCGACATTATTTGTATGGTGTGACAGTCACTATCTACTCTGATCACAAGAGTCTACAGCATCTCTTCTCTCAGAAGGAGCTGAACATGCGACAGAGAAGATGGGTCGAGTTCTTGAAGGACTACGATATAGACCTGAGGTACAAAGAGGGCAAGGCGAATGTTAGCTGATGCCCTGAGCCGCAGAGCTCATTCATTGTTCACTTTATTAGCAAACAGCAGTATGATTGATGAGATACGAGCTGCACAGGAGAGTGATCACTATATGCAGAGTATCAGGCAGAAAATGATAGATGGTTGTTTTGAGAGGCTGAAATATGACTTCGAACTGTGCGATGATGGCATGATCCGACTGAATGGCCGTTTGTGTATTCCGGAGTCGTCTCCTGATCTGAAGGAGAAGATACTCCAGGAGGCTCATTGCTCGTCCTTATCCGTCCACCCTGGTTCGTCGAAGATGTATAAGGATTTGAAGGTTCATTTCTGGTGGAGCGGGATGAAGAAGGATGTAGCTGAGTATGCTAGATGCTTGACCTGTCAGAAGGTTAAGTTTGAGCATAGGAGACCCGGAGGTTTAGTGCAGTCTATGCCTATTCCTTGTTGGAAGTTCGAGGACATTTCGATGGATTTCGTTGTCGGTCTCCCACCGACTAAGGGAGGACTGAACACGATTTGGGTCATTGTGGACCGTCTGACGAAGGTGGCAAAGTTTGTTGCTATGAAGGATACCTGGAACGTCCCGAAGTTAGCGGACTTGTTCCAGAAGGAGGTGATCCGGCACCATGGTGTGCCAAAGACTATTGTTTCTGATAGGGACCCTCGATTTTTGTCCAGATTCTGGGGACAGGTTCAGGAAGCCTTGGGTACAAAGTTGAAGCTTAGTACGGCGTTCCATCCAGACCGACGGTCAGAGTGAGAGGACCATCCAGACACTGGAGGACATGCTGAGAGCATGTGCCTTAGATTTTCAGGGGAGTTGGTTAGAGCGTCTACACTTGATAGAGTTCGCCTACAACAACAGCTACCACTCCTCGATACAGATGCCACCATTTCAGGCACTTTATGGTAGACCGTGTAGGACTCCTTTATGCTGGGATGAGGCCAGCGAGACTACGCTTCTAGGACCAGAGTACCTAGAGCAGATTAAGGAGGATGTCCTACAGATTAGGAAGAACATGAGGGCAGCTCAGGACCGGCAGAAAGCAAATGCAGACACCAGAGGAGGGACATTGAGTTCACTACCGACGATATGGTATTCCTTAGAGTGTCACCCATGAAGGGATATTCCGGTTTGGGCAGAAGGGCAAGTTGAGCCCAAAGTATGTTGGACCTTATGCGATTAGGGAGCGAGTGGGCCCGTTAGCCTACAGACTGGATTTACCAGCAGAGCTCGGGAGGGTGCACGACGTCTTTCACGTTTCACAGTTGAAGAGGTATGTGCCCCATCCATCGCACGTTTTGCAGCCAGAGACTTTAGAGTTGGACCCTGCTCTACGATATGAGGAAGTACCACTCCGCATTCTCGATACGAAGACGAGACAGACTAGGAACAAGACCGTTAGCATGGTCAAGGTTCTCTGGTCGAACCATGAGGTGGAGGAGGCTACATGGGAGTTAGAGGACTCCATGAGAGCGAAGTACCCAGCACTCTTCGAGTAGTAGCTGTGTTACTTGTACGGGTTCGTGGTCAAACCCTTTTTAAGGGGGGTAGACACCACTTGGCTTGCGCACATGTTGTGCATTAGGTCTTGTTTTTGTGTTGTGTTTTGTTTTGTTGGTATGCTGCGTCATACATGTTGTTTGGATGATTGTATGTATGATACATTTATGTATGTGCCTTAGTGCACCTGGTTGAATATATATAGTACCGCTGAGTACTTTTGATTGATGAGTTGGATGTGCACCTTGTTTAGTGCTGTGATATGAATGAGTTATACCATGAGTTTGATATTTAATATATGTTGTATGTATAGACTAGGTCTGAACCTAGTGGGAGTTACTCCCTAGCAATGGACTGTTTGGTTACTTAGTGGAACTTGATTCCTTAGGTGAACTGTAGAGGATTAAGGACTTCGGGACGAAGCCTTTTTAGGGGGGTAGACTGAAATACCCCTAATCTTTAAAATATAAATAAATGATCTATTAATGATCTAAGATGATTATTAAACATCTAAATATTATTGGGGAACAATCTAAAAGATCTCAACAAGGCAAAACACGCCTTAAGATCGGTAAAGCCAAAAATGTGCTTTAAGACACCATAAAGATTGTATGACCTCAAATAGGATCCAAAGTGGATTCCTAAGTATTATAATGAAGTAAGGAACACAACAAACCGTTCTCAAGGAGAACTAAGCTCAGGAACACCCTGTGACACAAAATGTGCGCTAAAACACCTTAAAGCACGTTTTTGTGAGATTGCCTTTTAAATTGATTTTTAATGGGCTTAAAAATTATAATTATCCTTAAATATGATATATATCATATTATATCATATTAGGAATTTAATTCCAGAAATTTACGAATTTTTACAAATTTAATATTAAAATATTAATAAAACCCTAAAGTGGGGCCCGCATGAGTCAATGACCAAGTATGGTCAATGGTCAATTAATTGACCCATTGGACCATGGAAATCGGCTGCAATAAGAGAGGAGGCAGCATAAGTCTTGATTGACAATAATTCTACCTATACACTTACTTTTTGAAAATAAGCTTACTTTTACATTATTTCAAATTCTTTCAATCATTCCTCCTTCCTCCTCCTTCCTTGTCCGATTTCCTTCTGTCCAACCGAGCCCTCCCTTCCTTTGAAGCTCTCAAAGCTTGTTCTTGAACATGGAAGGCAAACCTAGCTCCTAAGTCCTTAAGGTAAGTGTTTTAATGTCATTTTTAGCCCTTTTTCTTCATCTCTTCACTACCAACACCTAGATTTCGTGGCTCATCAATTCCTATGGCTTATTCTCAGTGTTCTAAGGTTAGAACAAGCTAAACTCGGTTGAGACCAGTAGAGGGACCAAGGTTGTTCAAATCTACATTTTAAGGTAAAAACATACCTTAAGCTTCTCAATCTTCATGCGGTTTTCTTCCTTCAATTTTTATGAGTTTATACCTCATAATCTTCATATTTACATACTCATTCAGTTGGTTAGCCATTTGGAGCAAGGGTGACCAAGATCCAAGAGAAATACTCTCTTTTAAGGCATTTTCCAAGGTAAAACCTAATAACAAGGTAGCATTTCGAGATCTAACTATTTCCTATGTCAATATGGTGGATCTAACACCTTGTGGTGTGTTTGGTTCAGGTCGAAACCACCTAGAACTTCCCTTGCATTTTTAAGGTGATTTTTGCCTTAAATCTTACATTAATTATTCCTTATGGTTAAGCTCAAGCTTGGAGTGTAACCATATCTTGTTTTTGTGTATTAAACATGTCTAAATCATGTGGTGATTTTTCCTACAAGTGGCCGAGAGCATACAAGGATAAATCAAGGTATAAAACACCTTAAACTTATGATTTTTACAATTTTTAAGCATATATATATATATGGCCGAGAGTGAAACTTCATATATAGGTCATATTGACCTAAAAATGGAAAAAAATGGCTAAGATAAATTAAGCTAGTCATTTAAGGATTTAATTAACATAATGGTCAAATTATGACATTATGTGGAAAAATAATTAAACCTAAGTGAGGCCGAATATATATGCTATATTTTGAGACATTTATTGTGTAATTTATTTTGCAAGTTCAAGGTTGTAATAAGGCCATGTCATTAGGCCATTTTAATTTAAGTTTATAAGCTTATTTAGTTTTATTTATGCTTATAATTAAAATTGGGGCCAATTCGTAATTACTAGGAATTAGAAAGCCGTGGGCTTAATTTAGAACAATTTAGGGTTTTTAAATGAATTTAATAAAAATTATAACATTTTATAAAGTTTTGGGTCAAAATTGTAAAAATAGAAAAGTATAGGTTATTATTAGTAATTACCGAAAAATTGGTTCCCATTTGGTATTAGGAGTCAAAGTTGACTATATAGGAGACTTTGACCAAGTTTAGAAATTTAAGAAATTAAAATACTACCTTATAATAAGATACTTATTAAATTGTAAAAGATTTATAAGTCTTGGGGTAGTAATGTAATTACCGAAACTTAAGGGTGCTAAATGGAGTTTAGTAAAGTCCTTAAGTTATTAGAAATTTTAGAAGTTTATTTGGTTAAATTGGAGTTCATATGAATTATATAAGTATAATATATGGATTTTATAACATTGTTACAAATAGGTAACAAATGTATAGAAACCGAGAATTAGAGGAAGTATAAGGTTAGGAATAATATTTATAACCTTTTGGTATAGTTTGGTAATTTTGGAATGGTATATAAGGTTTTATAAAGATATATGTATAATATATAGTTTTAATGGAATAGAAAACTATGTATTATAAATTGGGATTGAATTGTGATTTTATAGAAGTTTAGTGGTTATAAGTAAAAGCCGAAAATATAAGGGCTTTTGGTATTTTAAACAAAATATAACTATAGGTTATAATTGTTTTAATGACTTAAATGTCATAAGATATGTTATATAACTATAATGTGACATTATATTAATTAAGTGGTGGATTTTGTAAATATTTAAGAACATAGGTGCTGTTCGAAATATTAACATTTTTAAATGGAATTTATAATATGGTTTTTAATGTTATAAGAATTATAACATTTATAATATAAGAGGTATTCATTAAAAGAATGAATATAGATTATAAGACTTACCATATAATAAATAGTTCCATAATACACACATATAAATAATATATGTAATGGTGTAGAAAATGTGATATGGTTCAATAATTATAAATTATCATAATTAAAATGATAATAGATAAGGAGAAAAGAATTATAAACATTAGATATGGAAATTCTAATGTTAAGAGTATTCATGGGATAATAAGGATTTAAATAATCAAAGTATTGTTTACAAATGAATTATACCACATTGAATTAAAAAAGAGACAAACCTTAGAAAAATAAATACTAAGGTAAGATGCATAGTGCATGACAAAGAATCACACATACATAATGAAACAAACTGTATGATGTACAAACAAACATTAAGTTACATGCGATAACAAGTTTAACAATAACTATACTAATACACAACAAGACTACGCATGTAATATAACACTTTTCCCAATCTCGAGTTAAACCTAAACCCGACAAACATTGATAGTTAATAACGGGGGGTTAACCGGGAGGTGTTAGTGACGGTACGGGGTACCGTAGAATTGTGTTGTTATACGGTATGCTAATCAGTAGCATTATGTATTGTTTAGATGTTAGAGACTACACAAGGAGCATAGGATCTTGCTGATTCATACTCCACCGTAATACATCAGGGTGAACGGTATGTTGTTATGTGTCTCTGATTGTCTCTGAGGGCTTCCTCAGTTCAGACTTCTGTGTGATCTGTGATAAGATTGTTTGTCTGAATGTTTAATAAATATGCATGAACTGTATATTTATAGCTGCTTATTATTACTGTTGTTGAGTTAACAGTACCGGTTCGTATATATGAACCAATATATATAAAACGAACTAGCGGCTATGGTGCTATCTTATATGAAATATAAGGATCGTCAGAAAAACGTTGTAGCACTAGGATAATAAGATATACATATTATCCGAGACTTTTATACGGAGCATTGGCCTTTCTATACGCCGCTCTCGTATCTAACACTGGATCCCGAGTTTACAGACTCCGGATTGGACTAATGACCTTAGTCTGCTGTGTTAGGAATTTGGTAATGCGATGCGATGGAATAAATAATTAATTAAAGAAGGAAAGTAAAGCCAAGAGGATGTGGCTCTTGGTGCGCGCTGTGATCACAAAAACGATACCAGGATGTCCGCGTACGGGTCCGCAAGTATCAAGAAAATTTCCCGTGAGCTAGAATGGCTCGTTGGTCGGAGACTCTACCGTTGGAGTGGCTACTGCCGTGGGTGACCCGCCATAATATATGGGTAACTAGAGACATGTCGTTTTAACGAGACATTGTCACTAGGTATAACTGAACAATTAAACAGATTGAGAATTATACAGTGGCGAACGATATTGGTTTCTATACCATGGACGAGAATTAATACTTGTTTATCATTCTCGTTGTTTCGCTTGGTTGTTCATTGGTTATACTTGTGGTATATTATGTATATGATGGTTGTGTTTATTGTATGGATGTACTGTTATTGTTTTACAGTTTTAAATATTAAAACGGTATTGCATGTAATGAACCTCATGCTCTCGACCAAATAATTGAGGGGTCTTTGGGGGCATGACGGGGCATGTGATGACATACTCAGCAGGGGCTGATTCCATACCACAAACCATCTTTATTTCAGGTGATTAGCTGGTGGGTCGCAGCGAGGTGACCATTGTGATAGTACGGTTGGTTTAGACTTGGTACGGTGTGATACTCAGTTGGTTTGGACTCGGGTTGTTTAACCGAGGTGTATTTGGTTTAGATGCTCACGGTCTGTAATAATTTTGATGTTAGATTTGTTTTAAGTTGTTTAAGTTCTACTATCTATCTCTTGTGGTCACTGCGGGAATACGTTTCGCAAGTTGATTATCAGGTAATCGTTATCACCCGTATGGCGAGTGATAACAGTGACACCATTAGGGCGATAGTTTATTATTTTACCGCTGCGAGATATTATTGTGCACGACATTTATAGGATTATTAGGAGCCGAATTAGTAGGGGTGTTACCGCACTACTAACTTCCTTCCAACCATTATATGGTCCTAAATAATTAGCTTATATTTTTTTAACATTCTAGCTAGTATCTAAGATTTTATTACGAATAAAGAGAATAACACAAACCAGTTATTCTTTTACAACTACAAGCGCATGTAATACGAACAATGAATGTATATTTTATAACTAGGATTTTCTAGGGTGTTTCATCTCTCCTGCTTGAGAACCTTACCTCAAGGTTCAAAATCTAGGAATCTCCGAATCAAATCAAAATAGAATTCACAAGTTGCATCTTCTTCTGATTGATCTGTCCATTTGACCAAAACTTTTGTAACAACCTCTTGCCTATTTACCATCTTTCATTCAAGAACTTTTTTTGGTTCATGAACAAGAGCGTCAGGTAGGTTAGCTGGTAGTGAGAAGAATAGGTGGGGGTGCCAATTTGTGCTTTAAGTTGAGAGACATGGAACACCCGGGTGAAAACAGAAGAATCTGGTAAAGCCAACTTATAAGCTCTTGTACCACACTTATCAATCACTTGGTATGGTCCAAAATACTTTGGAGAAAGCTTCTGATTAACCGTGAAACCAAAGTATACTGACGGTATGGCTGTAGCTTAACAAAACTCAATCCCCAATTTCGAATTCTCTTGCAGTTCGATGACGATTACTTTGTTGTTCCATTCGATGTAGGCTCTGAGTAAATGAAATTTCAACACCTGCAACATTTTCTCTCGATCTTTAAGCATCTGTCGACTACATCCACCTTGATTCACCGGGCAAATAGGTAGGTTTGTGACTGGTGACCATATAGAGGTCTGGGTAGATGGGACCATACATACCTGGGGTGGGGTAAAGAGGAAAGAACCAGAATTCCGCTAATGCCAGAAATTTACTCCAAGGTGAGGACGGTCACAACACATACAACATAAACATGTCTCCAACATCGATTCACCGCCTTGCTTTGACCGTCAGATTGAGGGTGATACGCACTAGAGAAATTGAGTTCCACCCCTTGAGTTGCGAACAACTCTCTCCAAAATTCACTCAAGAATATTGTATCACGGTCGCTAGTGATTGACCTAGGGAAACCGTGCAACTTGAAAACGTTGTCTAGGTATGACTGAGCGATAGTGAGAGCAGAATAAGGGTGTTGTAGAGCAATAAAGTGTGCAGCTTTGCTTAGTCTATCCCTACGACTAGGATGATAGATTTCCCAAAAGATTGGGTAATCCATCAATAAAGTCCAATGAAATGTCCTGCCAAACCTCATCTGAATCAGTAGTGGTTGTTAAAGACCGGGTGAAGCTGTATTGTCGTATTTACACCTTTGGCAAGTATCACAACTTCGAATAAAAACTTGAATATACTTGCTCATACCCTTCCAGTAAAATAGGGCTTTAATTCTTTGATGAGTAGCATCACGCCCTGAATGACCACCAACACCAGAACTGTGTAACCACTGCGTAATGCTACTTCTGAGATGATCATTAGTAGGAATAACAATTTTACTTTTCCTCTGTAATATGCCATGAGCCCAAGAGAAATGCTTATGATTTCCTTTCTTAGCTACTAGATCATCAATGATTGCCTTAGAATGAGAATCTGATGTATAAGCTGCCATAATCTATTAAAGTAAATCACAATCAATAACAGAAAGAGACATGGATAGAATCTCAGATCCCTTAACTCTTGATAATATTGCATCAACCACTAGATTTTCTTTTCCAGATCTGTACTGAATCTCATAGTCGAATTCTAAGAGTTTAGGCAACCAATGCTATTGTATGGGTGTATTAAGCCTCTGCTCCAGGAGGTATTTGAGGCTTCTTTGATCAGCTTTTACTATAAAATGACCATGCATCAGATAGTGCCTCCACTTTTGCACCGCAAAAACAACAGCAAGTAACTCTTTTCTCAAATAGAAAGTAGCAGCTGTGTACCTTGCAGAGGGCGACTAATAAAATCCAAAGGGTGACCTTCCTGCATCAATACTGCACCAATGCCAGAACCACAAGCATCTGTTTTAACTGTAAATTGTTTGTCGAATTGGGATAGAGCTAAAACAGGTGCACTGCACAGGGCTGCTTTCAACTGGTTAAATGCCTGCTTAGCTTCTTCAGACCACTTGAAAGCATCTTGGTAAGAAGAGTAAGAGGACGGGTAATAGTTCCAAAATTCTGTACAAACCTCCTGTAATAGCCAGCTAGGCCTAAAAATCCTCGTAGCTGTTGAGAGTCTTTGGAACTGGCCATTCTGCCACCACTTGAACTTTTCTTGGATCTGTAGCAACACCCTTTGCAGAAATGAAATGCCCAAGATACTCTACTCTATCAGTAGCAAAACTACATTTGCTTAACTTTGCAAAAAGCTTATTCTGTCGCATAGTTGCAAATGCTTGCGATAAATGACTGATGTGAGCTTCCAAGGAAGGATTGTATATCAGAATGTCATCAAAAAAGTTAGAACAAACTGTCTGAGGTACTTCTTGAAGACAAAATTCATAAGTCCTTGAAAGTTAGCGGGGCATTAGTTAACCCAAAGGGCATGACCAGATATTCAAAATGATCAGAATGCGTCTTGAATGCAGTTTTATATGCATCCTCAGGGTGCATTCGCACTTGGTGATACCCAGCTCGAAGGTCTATTTTAGAATAGACTCTTGATCCACCTAACTCATCCATTAGATCAATAATCAGTGGAATAGGGAATCTGTCCTTGACAGTCATAGTATTAATGAAATAGCCGCGGATTTTGAGTTAGTATATGCATAATATGTAGTTGAAATGAATAAGTTAATCGTTATATGGGAACGAATATTAAAGGATTGGTTAGTCCGAGGTTAGTATTATTAAATGGCCCAGGGAAGTTAAACAATTATCTGACCTTTCTCCTTTTTCTAAATTGATATAATTCTAATTTATTCTCCTTATCTTTTCCAAGATTATATTAAGTACATCTACCTTCTACTGACGTTAACACGATCTCCCCACTTCTCTTAAATGAATTATTCGATATTTATTTATTTACCCATTTATTTCTAAACAATTATTTCTCCCTAAAAGATAATTCCATCCATCCTTATCTTTTTACAACGACTGAATTATTCCTCCTTCTCACCTTATTTAAAATTAGTAAATTATTCCTTTATTTTTTAATTAGTTATTTGGTAGAAATCTAGCTTTTCTGTCACGTTATTTACAACACTAATTATTTATTCTATCTCTCAAATTATTTACAACACTAATTGTTTAATTCCTCTCCCAAATTATTTATAATACTAATTAACCCTTTCTTTCTTCTAAAACTAATTACATTATTATTTATTAATATTTATTCCACTCACTATTTACAATTAATCTCTATTTATAATATGATTTCCACCATCCTCACCTTCATCCTCATCGCAACGCCGTTACGTTATTCCTCCCTAGATATACAAACTCCCGTTCTTCTTCCTGCTATTGTCAAGTTTCTTCCCTGGTGCCAAATTTAGAGTATAAGGGTAAGGTCTAATACCTGGTAAAGTTTGGGATTATTTGGGTTGTATATTGATGGTTTCTTATTGGTGATTTTTCATAATTCTAGACCCCGAATTCGTTGACGGGCGCTACTAGTGTTTTTGCTGAGCCGTCTTCATAGTGGTGTGTGTAATCAGGTAAACATATGTGCTCATAATTGTTTTCTCGTGTCATTTGTGAATTGTTGATGGATTACTAAAACCCTGATTTGGGACTTTGGAAGTTGGGATGTATTCCCCCGAGTATTATGGATTCAATGGTTTTGCAATTGGAATTGATTACTGTTTTTTTGGGAGACTTTCACTGGATTGATCACTTGGTTGGTACCGATTGGTGCTCTGTGTGAATTGATGGTACCTTTATGGTGCTCCGTGTAAATGTTGGTACCTTAGGGTGCTCCGTGTAATTGTTGGTACTTTGTACCCCGTATATATATACATTGATTTGCGCTGCGAACACTGATATGCAGTTAAGCTCTATGATCTACTACTTTAGATCAGAAGTACCTTCTGGGGGTGTGCACACTTAAGGAATTAGGGTGTGGTGGTATTATTTTTGTTGCGGCGGCCTCAATTTGGGTGTCCGTCCGCGTACACTTGTGATTGGAATTATAGTGAAAGCTCTCCCCCGATTTATTTTGATGAATGGTGATTATTGGAAATGGTTTCGGTTTGGAAATGATGTTTTTGTGTTATTGGTTTGTAAATCCGAAAAGAGTTTCAAAATGTATTTTACACAATGAGGCAATGTTTACTCAGTTTCACTGATTTGCGCGATCCCTTCGTGTTTTTGTATATTGTTTTAAGATCACATGTAATGGTTGTTGAAGTTGAGGGCTGGGAAACGCGCTATCACATAGATTAGGAATTTAGAATTGTGTTTGAGACCTTAAGTTGAGCTGCAATGGTTTGAGATACAATATTTGAGTTGTTATGTTCGAGTTACAATAACTGGTTTACAACATTCGTGTTTCAGTATTTTTGGATTACAACGTTTAAGCATTTGTTTGATTGATTTGGAGAGATTTAGCCTGAGCACAGAGGTGGAGTGTGTGCGGTAGCACTCTGGATTTGGAAGTGTTTTCCGCTTGTGTTTTTATGGTAAACATCCACTATATTTGCTTATAAGTTAATCACCATCTACTGTCATTATTGTCGTGGTTATTTTGTACTCTTTCTGATTGTATTTATCCTTCTGTTTTCACAATTAGGGACCTGTCCGAACGTTCGTCCGAACATCCATGTTCGAACAGGCCCCGAGAATGTTTTACCTTTCGCTGTATGAGTGTGTCTGAACTTACATGTTCAGACAGCATGCGAGAACGGGTCTGAACTGTAAGTCTCGGCATTTGTTCGAACTTACATGTTCGGACTGCGAATAGATTTTTATCGGAACTTGTGTCTGAACTACATGTTCGGACACATGTTCGGACACATGTTCAGACGCTGCTATTTTTGACTCTCGACTTGTGTCCGAACATCAATGTCCGGACACAAGTTCGGACACTTTTACCTTATGTTTGCAAACTCTCGACTTGTCCGAACATCAACGTCCTGACACAAGTTCGGATGCCTTGATTTCTTCAGTGTGTTTTCTCTCGGCTTGTGTCCAAACGTCAACGTTCGGACAGAAGATCAGACAAAGCTTGTTTTGAAGTTCTAAGATTCGTTTGAAGTCCGTTTTTGAAACCGTTTGTGGCGTTAGATCCGTAGCGGCGCGTTCTTTCATTTAAGGCAAAAATCCAAGGTGTTACAATTAAGTTTTCTGTAATCCACACACGACCTCCATGTGCCATCTTTTTTCTTAATTAACACAACATGTGATGCATAGGGACTAGAGATGGGTCTTATAATTCCTTGAGAAAGCATTTCCTTGACTATATTATCCACTTTATTCTTCTGAAAAACAAAATATCTGTATGGTCTTTGATTAACTGGGCTTGCATCATTCAAGAGAGGAATTTATGATCATGACCAGATCTGAATGGGGGCAGCTGTGTGGGTTCCTCGAAAAGGTCAGAAACTCCTGTAATAGCTTCTCAATCTCCAGATTGTTAGAATCTCCAGTCAAAGATACTGAATACAGTTGAGGTTGATCCTTGGGAGTAATGTCGCGGACATTCAACATAGAGAGTTGTAATCCTTTATTAACACCCTGACAAATCCATTTGGCCTTAATTTCCCTTACAGATCCCGACTTCTAACCATGTAACACCATTTTTTGTGGCCACCTTGAACTCCATTATCAGATTCTTGAAATCCCATGTTATTGTACCTAACTTCTCTAGCCATTGAATGCCAAGTACCAAGTCACAACATCTCAATGGTATGACCAAGAACTCAGCCTGGAATTCGACATCTTGAAAATTCCATTGGAATTTATCGAATTTTCCAACCACCTATAGTGTACTGCCGTTGGCTACTGAGACTTTAATGTCACTGATAGCTTGAATTCTACATCCCAGCTTCCCCGCAACAGATCTATCCATAAAATTGTGCGTGCTCCCAGAGTCAACCAAGATGAACAAAGGGCATTTGGCATGAACCCCTTTGACCCGCATAGTACGATACGCAGAAGTACCAGCTAGAGCATTTACAGAGATTTGCAATTCCTCTTCAAAAGTTGTTTCCTGTTGCGGAATGTCTTCTTCCTCCTCCTCTTCATCACACTCGAGTTGCGTTTTTGTGATTCAAAAAAATAATGGTCAGGAGTATACTTCTCATCACAATAATAACATAGACCTTGTGATCTCCATTCATTCATTTGCTCAGAGGTCAAAAATTTCTTTGGACCTAAGACCTCCTTGGTTCTTTCTCCTTGGTTCCTTCAAACTTCAATTTCCTTGTTAACTGGTACTATCCCTTTTGACTACGCATTCGTCAATGAGTTTTTCCCTTGTTGCCAATTTAGTAGCCCCAGTCATTGAGGATGAGCTTTTTCGTACAATCGACTTAACATAAGACATTGACGAATTGTACTTGGTTGAAACATTCTAATGTGCATCTGAGTATCATTGCGCAAGCCAGTCAAATACGCGCTAACCAGATACTCTTTGGGGAGCGAGATTCGAGTTTGAATGAGTTCAAACTTGCCATGGTATTCAAGAATTCCTTCTATTTCTTGCAAGGCTTTTAGCTCCGCGATTGGATCGTCTAAAACCTCGCCAAATCGTTCTATGAAATTTCCTTGTACGCCATCCAATCGTGAGTTAACTATTGACCAGTCTTCGACTGAACTACAGACTGGTGCCAAGTCGCAGGAATGGAATCAAAATGAATTGACGCCAATCTTACTTTCATTTATTTAGGTGCGTGGTCAATTGCAAAGAATTGTTCCACTTTGAAGATCCACTCCTTGACCTTTTCACCATTGAATCTTGAAAGTCAAGCTTCGCCAACCTGGTGACCCCCGAATGGGAGCTGCGGTGGCTAGATGTTTCACCTGATGTACGATCGGATTCCATCTGATGACGATCTGAGGATGCAGCTGTGTGTAAGCGCAAGGATTCTAACAAATCCGTGATACTTTTATCTATTTTTTGCATTCTGCTCGGTAATCATCGCCTGGATTTATGGTTGAAACATTGCCTCTAGCTCCTTCACTGCCTCTTTGATCACTTGACTGTTTTGTTTCATCCATGCTTCTTCACAGAATCATTGAAATCTGATACCTTTGTTACAGATCAAATACAGATCAATGTAATAGGGCCAAGAGTGATATGGAAGGAGAGGGAGAACAGAAGCTAATCTACAAATGCACAACAACTTCACTGATCTTGTAAACTACTCAAGGGAAAAAGAGAGTAGCTAAACTAAGGAGCAGAATCGAACGAGACAGACAGAAGGAAGAATGCATTTCTTTCATTGATTGTATTCTTACAAGTTGTAGTACTACTTATAATAGGTTAGTTAGTTACATAATGTAACTAACTGAAATAACAACTTATAATAATATGTAACAAAATACAAATACAGTTATTATAAACATTCGTGTAACAGTATAATGTAGAGTGGAGCCAAAATTAAATTAAAAGGTGAACAAATTATAGAGTATTTTCTGAATTTGTCTATTTTTTTTTTACACCACAATTTTAATGTAATTTAGTAAACTTGGAATTTTTTGCTCCTCCTTTGGGAGTCCACCGTGTTTAGACTTATACATGATTTGTTTCAGGAGTACATTTAATGCAAGTTGGAAGTACAGGTAAACATAAATATTAAGAAAATAAATATTACGTACACAAAAATAAAATATTACTACAACTTTAAGTTTAATTTTGTCTTATTCGGTGATATAGTTTAAAAGTAATAATTGAGAGTTGAAATAAAAATATATAGAATAAAGAAATATAAAACAAAAAACTATAAACTGCTTAATAGTTTAATATGCGTGACTTACATAATAAAGAAAGAAAATTAGAACCTATAATCAGTGGCCGCCACGTAGAGGTTAGGGGGGCCCGGCCCCCCAATTGTCCCGATGACATCATTTTTTTTATTACTAGTTTTATATAATATAGTTTATTTGGTTATAAGTTAAGTTGAATTTATTAAAATTGTCTAAAAGTATCTATGATATTATTATTTTTAATTAATATGAGTCCATTTTAAATTGTTTAGTGTTATAAATAGAAATAATAAATTACACTTAATACATTAGTTGATGTTATTAAGTGTCTTATATTTTATATTTTTTTTATAACCATATTGAACTGAAAAACTTGGTTTTAAAGTATTAATTGGGTTGATCAAATTTTAGTTTAAAGTTAAGTCTATGAGTCTTGTAATTGTCACTATGTACTACCTTCTATTCTTAATAAATGATGTTTTGAAAGTTGCCATTTTTTCAAAATATAAGATGTTTTGGACTTTTTTATCACTCAATTTTCATATATTCTCTTACTTTTTTCTCTCACTCACAACTTCTCTATTTCTTATGAAAAAGTAAGGATAAATAGTCCAAAAATTGTCTCTTTTAATTTCTGTGTTTTGTGAAAATTATCTATAAAAAATAGGATAGAGTATATTTTAATAAGTTATATCTATATTTAAAATATAAATCTTTAAATCATATTGTAAGTATTTTTATTTTAAAATTTTATTATTTATTTTCAGAATATATTTAGTATTCATATTAAATATATAACCAAAAAATTTTTTGGCCTCCTAAGTTTGAAATCCTGGCTCCGCCCCTGCCTATAATTAATATAAGTGTCAAGACGTCGACTTGTAAAAGATCATCCATTCCATGTACGGTATACCTCTATATACATCAATAGTAATATAATTAGTATAAAATCAGTAACAACAATGGACCAGCATGACCGTCTCCGTTACACAACAACACGCGCTAACAATGCGCATCAGAGCACCCATCAAATTATTATTTGTATGTAAAATGGACTAGCTAGCATGACCTACTGGACCGTTCGACCACCGTGATTGAGATATGGAGTATATTAATGTTACTTTTTTTTATGTTTAAAAAAAAAGTTACTTTTTTAGGAAAGTCATGTCAATTTTAATTGGTTTATAATCTGTCCAGACTTATGAAAAATTTACCATAGTACACATGTCTTATTATAATTTACTAACTATACACACAGCTTTATGTAGCTTTATTTTTTCGCATGAAAACCTGCGTTTGACGGTCTTCATCAAACGGGCCCTAAGTAAATGGGTTGATATGAGCAAATAAGGCAGTGATGAGACTAGAGTCGATATTTCAACAATGGTACCCGCTAGAGTAAGATGTCGTTTGCTCCTCACATACAAACGTAACTATTGTTGCGTTTCTGTAAAAGTTATTATAGTTAAGGAATAAAAATTAGACATGTGTACTGCAGTAAGAGTTTGTCCAATCAATGACTGACATCTAGCATGTATTTTTTTTATAAAAGAGCTTAATCAGCATTCACGGTATAGATCGGACCTTATTGAATTGGGGGGGGGGGGGGGGGATATTGTGTGGGGGGGGGGGGGGGGGCTCCATCAATCCTTTTGTTGACACAGTCTTCTTCCTTACACCCGGCTTGACTCTCACTCATTCGACTTCAACTTAGGGCTCATTCTTTTGAAGCATTAAACTGGTTTTTTTGAAGATTAATGCACTTTTGCTCAAAAGTGATGGACAAATATTAATTTTTAATTGTGTACAACTAACTATAATACATTTATTAACTAGAGGGACATTTGCCATAAAGCTAGGAAAACCAGCTTTATGGACAAAAGTCTGGACGCCTTAGGGGTTGTTCTCTCGCGAGCTTAATATTTGGGATAACTTCAAATATAAGCTTTTTGATAAAGTTGATTATAGTTAACTAATAGTAGTTTGTCATATGTACTATAGTCAACTTTTTGTGAGATATAGGTGGAGAAAGATCCAATCAAAGTATGACATTTGTCCCCCACTTTTTGAAAATAATTAATCTCCTAAAGCTCACAAAAGAACAGCCCCCATGTCTTTCAAAAAAAAAAAACTTATCCTCCAGTTTAAGCTCGCTTTTATTCAATGATGGGCCCGAACATCCTGCTTGCCTCAATTCAACTAAGAGTAGGTGGGCCAAGGTGAAATTGATAATCAACCGTTTCATATTGGCACCGTTCGGCATGGTTGTTTTTGGTTGTTTTGGTCTGGCTGTTTTGTGGTTGTTTTATATGTGACCGTATATTATTGGAGTATAACGTAGGACCCACGTGAGACCCACGTAGGACCACTCCCAAAACAGCCAACAATATGCGTGTTCCGAACGCAGCCATTATGTATGTCAGTAGACCTGGCAAGGTGACCCGAACCAGAAAAACCAAACCGATCCAACCCGATCCAAACCCGAACTTAAACCGAATAGCGTGACCCGAAATGTGACCCGAAAATCCGAACCGAACCAAACCAAAACCGAATCAAACCGAAATTTGGTATAACCGAATCCACCCGAACTGAATCCACCCGAACTGAATCCACCCGAACCGAATCAACCCGAACCGAATCCACCCGAATGTTTTGCTAAATCTAAATCTACTATAGTTGTTCCAACCGAAAAAATAATCTTGAAACCAAAAACACATAATGAAGATTTAGACATCCAATAAGTGTTCATTGCTCACAAATGATATATATAATATTGAACATCTTCAATCTTCAAGCATCCCAAACCTTGTTGTAATAAACATTCATAAATTGTGTTGTTACCCTTCCCACACATGGTTGTTTTGCTACAAACTATAGATGTTTTGCTTTAAAAATGGTTTATAATACAATTTAATGTGTATCATTACTATTTTATAATACTATACTAATTTTGATTTTAATAAAGTTAGGTTTTTTTATGTTTAGGACATGAGACTTGGGATGGTTTAAATGTTGATGAAGTTTAATTATAAAACATAAACTTTTTAGTTGAGACATATACTATTCAAGATTAATTGTTAATGTGTATATGCCTAAAGAAAATTATGCAATAATGAAACACCCCTAAATGAATTAAACGCATAAAATCATGAACGCGAGGAGATTATCCGGTCGCGTTTCATAAGTCGGACATATAAAATGTACGAACAATTAAACTTGGTATATACTTGTAACGTTATGTATTAATATGGTCACGTACTTATATATGTACGTATACGAAAATACATGCACGTATATTATAACATTACAACATGGTAAATATTAACTAAAAACGTCGCAGAGGTATTTACAACTATAACGCGACAAAAATAAAGGGGGCGTATATAAATATACATGTACGTATGAATGACTAGCAACGTAGTCAATTAATAACGCACATATTATATAGTCGCTTATATATATATAAATAAGCATGTATATAATTAAAAAAAAAAGAGGAAAAAGGAGAAGGGAGCAAAAGGTGCTCCCGCTGAGGTTCGAACCCCGTACCTCTCGTACCCGTACTGAACATCTTAACCAGTTGAGCTGTGCTCGAATTCGGTAAGTAATGCTAACGAATTAAAACTAGTAGTGATGCTACTTAAGTAACTGTAAAAGAAGTTCAAACCAGGATCAGGCATGTCATTACCGATCCCAGACTTTGACAGTAAACAAGAAATTCCTTCTCCCCACGCCAGTTCTTGTAACTTGAGACCACACCCTCTTGCTCCCTCATTAATCTATAGTCTCCCTCCTTGGATTTCTACAACATCACCCTACTACATGTGGGCACAAAATTCCTCAAGTCCATTCCCCCATAACTGCTCAAACAGCCACGTGATACAGCACTATTATTATTCCTTCCACCTCCTTCGACAGTGAACAGCAAGAGCTGATAAAGCTCACTCATTTTTCTCTGCATGAAACCGACCCGCAAGCACCTGTTTCCCTCCTGTTGCCGATGTCCCAGTTCCAAGAAGCTGACAGTACACCCACACACACCTGGGGAACGTTGCCTCTGAAATCCCACACACCCACTACCCTCCTTGTCGGGTGCCATTTGAACCTTAAACACTCAGCCTACCTCTTCCCCTCTTCGGGCATGCACCCGTTTCTACATGTGCAGAGAACTAACACGATAAACACAACCCACTTCATTGCGCAAGTCCTGGAGCAAAACAATTCCACCTCTGATGCTAGTAAACTCACGAAGAGTACAACAAACTCCACAAGCAACAGGCCCTGCGGTAGCTCTGCGTGTTGATCGTGGATTCCAGGCCACAATCGGTAAGTATATCTTACTGAGAACCCCAACTAAGACACCTTGAGCCATTTTCCTCTTATGTCTTAATCTCCCCTTCACTGAAAAATCACAGAAGAGGAAGGAAGTGAAACAGCAAGCGCATGGAAAGAAACCGATCCTTCATTCCCAAGCTAGACCTGTAACAGATTCACCCCTGTTCCAGTTTGTTCTTCCTCTTGTGCAGTGAGCCTCTGTCACAAACTCTTCCCGTGTCTAACCCTCATGCATTTGCTGATTAATCCAAGCTAATTGATTGCCAGACATTCCAAAGCTAACTAGGAGTAGAACGGAAGAGGAAACTACACTTGGAAGTAAGGTAATACCAGAACTTCAGAGACTGATTTTTAGTTTCTGTTTCTTTTCCTTATGCACTTCGAATTCATAATTTAACTCCTACTAGTATGCCAAGCAACTAGCCTAACCTAAGCTCCTAAATGTCCTCTTAACTCCCTCTTAATGATTATAAAACAACGACTGAGTTTAAACACTGGGAGTAGAGTAAAAGTCAGTTTGTTGCACCAGAAGTAAGGAATGCACAGAAATCTGTGCTACAGATTCTATAACTTTGAGTTGCTGTGAGACGGGTTTCCAGTACTGATGTGAGAGTCACATCGGTTTAATAATGAATCTAAAACCCTACTAGTGCACCTAACTAATTCATAACCACTCTGAGAGATTTAAAGACTGGTGCAGACTACTGTTGAAAGTTCACAGTCAACCGGATAACTAGTACAGATCTGTAACATATACCCTTAGTATACTAGCTGTCTTAGAATGGTATTGAGCTAATAAAGCACTTACAACAGTACACATGTACCTGTCTAAACTATCTAAATGTGAGGGGAAATTTGAAGGTCAAACTCCTGAATAAAGAAAAGAGACAAAGGAGGGTATATCAGTTTGGTAGTTTTTTTTTCTTCAGTTCCTAGTTTCGGTATGAGGGTAATACTGTAACTTTGGAAAAGTTGCCTTGGGTTTTTTAAACCAAAAACATTAAGAGATGTAACCAAATGGGTAAACAAATAGGGGAGTTTGAAAACAGAATGGTAGTCAAAACCAAAGACAAAAAAATAATACAATGCTTCAGCTCCAGTTTTACAGTTATTCTTAGGTCTGGGTAATGACATTTCTGAGGTGGTTTCTTGCTATTTATGAGTTAAGTTCTTACTAGAACATCTAACTAAGTAGGTAAGTAGGCTGGGAAAGATTGAAGTCATGTAATAACCTGACAGATGGAGCAGAAGGGAAATGCATCACTTCTATTCTCCAGATTTTCATCAGTATGTCATTCGGTATAAAAAATACAGATGCTATGTGAGTGTTTATGTGGGTTGAAAATGGAATTTTAAACCTTGTTAATTTATGTAACTAAGGGTGTAGATGCTTAGGGATAAATGGAATGACAGGTATGTGAATAAACAAAAGGAAATCGATAGAACTCATCTGTCTGCTGTGCATTATCCTTCTGTTCTCTGAAACTGAGCACAGAGAATCTTGAAGGGGTTATACTGAGAGGTCATGAGCCTAAAACCTTACTAATTTATCTAACAAAGCACGTTAACACTTTAGGAGAATTGAAAAATCAGACTGGTGGGAAAACAGAAATGAAACAAAAATGGAACGAAGAGGAAAAAGGGGTAACATCATAATCACATTTTAGTTTTAGTTCTACGTCTGTGTAGCAGATTCTTCTTTTTCTTTCAGAAACGTAACCTGTTGGTCTTAGTTCTGTATAGGGATTTAAAACCACACAAGGCCACTTAACTAAGAGGCTAAATAAACTGGGGAAATGAAAACCAAGATAAGAAACTAAATAGAAAGACAAACAGAACATAATCAAATTTCAGTTTTAGCAGTTTTAAATTAACCCCAGGTTTTCTGTTCTGTACAGGGGGTAAGTGAATGTGTAGTTGGAGTGGTTTCGAGTTTAAATCTGTGGTAGAATGCTCAACTAGATAAGTAAGTACCTTGGAAAAAAAATGGAAAGACACAATTGAGAGTCTACTGAGAGGAATAGAAGGAAGTATCAGTTCTGATTTTTCTTGATTTCAGTTTTCTGTACAGTTTTACTGGGATATTAGAAGGGTTATGGTGTCTTGGGTAGGAGTTAGAAATGTTATTAAAGAGGTAAATTGAGTTGACAGAATCACGTGGGAATTTGGGGAGTCAAACAACTGATGAAGAACAGAAAGGAAAGGAATAAAGAAAATCTAGCAGAAACCCAACTTTCAGTTTTGATGTCTTGTTTCTGGAGGATTGCTTCTGTTTCTGTATAAAGGATTAGGTGAATGTCTATTTATGAAGTTTGAGTTTAAAATGGAGCTAAAGCAAGTAATTGGATAAGAAGTACATGGGGATGAATTGAGGGACAGATTCATGGCTAGCAGAAAGAGAACAGAGAGAGGGTCAGCAGTTTCAGTTTTGTTACAGATCTTGTTTCTGTTTCTGTACAGCAGATTTAGTAGGTGTATTACTGGAGTAGTTCGAGTTTAACTTGTGTTATCACACTCAACTAGATAGGTAAGCCCTGGGGAGAGATTTGAAAGAAAGAAACTGTGATTAAACAGAAAGAATCAAGGAATAGGCATCTAGTCTCATGATTTTCGGTTTCAGTTTTCTTGATTGTCTTCTGTATTTATTCTGTGTAACGGGTTACCGATGATCCGTGGGTGTCCTTTGAGTATAGTCTGGAATTTAAACCAAGGTTAACACCTATGACTAATTGTGTAAGCACTGCAGGGAAGAGGTAAACATACTAAACTAACTAACACCATAACCAAGAAAGAATGTGTAGGTTGTGTTCAGTTTCAGTGAGGTTATAGTTTCTGTATAACCAGGTGCCAAGGGTATTATCAGTGATGTTCCAGTTTACTAATGAACTCAATAACAGCTAATGAACATAACTAGAATACCAACATATGGAGGAAGTTATACACCAACTATTACATTAACAGTAAAGTTAGTTAAGGTATTCCATGGAAAATGGTGTTTTAGTTTTGGAAGCTGATGGGTTTCTGTATAAAGAAGTTTTAGGGTTATTCTCTGGCCTATATTATCACTATACAAGAGTAAAAATATTGCTCACCTACTTACCTAAGGAGGGAATACACATTAGACATGTTAAACCTATACTATATAAATATTACCCTCTAAAACGCCCTAAAACATTAACTAAGGAAAAAGGGCTTAGTTGACATGAAAATAAGATATGAATATCCTAGGATTAAGTTAAGCCTAGAATTAATGCACGTGGAGTTCTAAGAGTCACATAAACTAATCATGTAACAACATACCTAGGGAATAACATACGATATAAAGTGTCGTCACATAAAATCATAAACTGACACATTGTTTTAATTAACACTAGGGCCGTAGCGAACTCCGACCGGACTTCGAGTGTAAGACGACTCGTGCTTTCAAATAAGGTATGGACATGTGTGGTTCTATGTTTGCCGTGTTACACGCTTGTTTGTTGTGTGCCTTGTGTGCAAATGACCGTAAGATTAATGCATGAAATTGGATTGCTTGTTTATCTTGCTTACATGATTGCTATACCATTGTTGCATATGATTTGCGCGCACACAGTAGTTTAGTCCCTTCTTGTTTATGGAACTTGAATGAAACACGACGAACTACGCAAACAAAACGAAACAACTATGCAAGAAGAAATCTCCTCTTAAACTATAGGGGACTTCTAATGACACCCACTATGGTGTCGAACTTATAATGTTAATGAAAAGTAAAGTACCTATTGGTGGAACATATCCTGAGGTCTAGAGATGACCCCGCCTCCTCGACGCACGACGCCGGGAATAGAGGATTGGCTATGAGAAGACGTCCTTCAACTTGTGGTGATAAGAGAATTCACAAATAACCCTTAAAGAAACAAGGCAAGATTAGCACCTACATGAGATGGTCACGCGATCTAAACTATATCCCCAGACCTGGTGCAAGGAAAGAGAAAGAAAATACACTTTAAGGGAACAAGAGAAAAGAAATGAAAACACACACAACTCGAATGATCCCATAGTGAGGATCATGGGTATAACATACCTATGCACACGTTTATTACTTACATGATTGTTGTTGCTATACTAGCAGCTCGTTGTGCTTGGATGCGTGTTTGAAGTGCTATGATGCCAGCATGTTATGCTTGATGTTTGTTGTTATTGCTATGCTACCTTAAAGTGTGTATGATATCATGATGTATTGTGGTGCTTTACTGCTTTATTATAACATGTAAATTGACTTAATAATATTCGACCAAGTAGTCGTGTGGCCCGGCAACATGCGGGCTACACACGTTCATACTCAGCGTAGTTTGCTGAGTCCTTCCCAACCCAAATTTTTACAGGTATTATGCCGGACGATAACGGGAGCGTAGGCGGGATGGCTACCATGGGGGTAGTCCATCAGGGCATAACGTTTGAGGATATGGTCGTATGTTTAATGTACCCGAGATGTAATTTTCAGTTTATAATTTGGAAATTTTGTTGTAGACACCCAACATTTGGAATTGTATCTTATATTGTATATGAATTTTGGTGAGAGCTGTTTCCAGTCATGCAGACCGTAACTTGATGTTGGTAGTGGTAATGTCAACCACATGGGTGGTTGGCGTCTGTAGCACCCAAAAGATAATGAGAATCCGCTGCGTACTTATCTGGTATATGGCTAGGCACTTGGTTTTGTACTATGATGTTTTATCGGGGGTGTTACAAATAAAATGAGGAAAATAAATTCCATGGTAGATTATTGTGAATCGTGAGATAGACTAGCATTTTGAAGGATGAATAATCCCTACCTTATTCCTCTACCTGTGACAACTTAACTTCCTAAAATGTTTTATAAGACAATGTAATGTGTATCATTACTATTTATATTACTTTATATTTTATAAACTTAGGTTTCTTAATATTTAGGACTTAGGAATGGTTTGAATGTTGATGGATGGGCGTGGGCGTGTGACGCTTGTGCGAGGCGGTGATGGATGGGTGTAGATGCGCGACGCTTGTGCGAGGTGATGAGCTCAGGGTGTGACGGGCGCGGGACGACGGTAGGCACGACGTCGGGCGTGGGCCGGGTAGACTGGACGTCGATTGCTGAATATTTACCACTAATTCACAAAAGCTTAATTTATACTTAGTCTATACAATTAATAGATGTATAGTTTAAATTCATTTACAAAAATTGTCATCCAGTTTGATTTTATCCAACCTATACACAATAGCAGTCTTGATCAACGTTAACACTATATTAAAGAATTTGGAGCCGCATATGAAATTAAATGCAAGTTACGAAGGTTGCTTAAAATTCGTAGTTTAAAATTTTGTCAATTAAACCCGGATAAGTCACCCGAATTTGACCTATAACCCGAAAAAACCGAATGACTCAAAGGCTAACCCGAACCGAAAGCACCCAAACCCGAACTCAACCAAACCGAAATCACCCGAATCTAATTAAACCATTGAACCCGATCCGATCCGAACCGAACCGAATAGTAAATATCTACAAATTGACCCGACCCGAACGAACCGAACCGAGTGACCCGAACCGAGTGACCGAATTGCCAGGTCTATGTATGCGCAGCCATTTATTTTCTTAAAAAGAAAAGAAAAGAAAAAAAAAATTGGCCCAAGCAACATGTGAACCCTAAAAAATGGGCCAATTGGGCTGGGCGGTTTGACTTTCTTCTCTCCACTCTTCATGCCAAGCCCGTATCATATTATGGGGCGTTCTCAAATGTGAATGGCGAGTTGGCCGTTTGTTTAGAGCAAGGAAAGAAGTGATCAGCTTTTATCTTCTTGTGATGTGAGTGATCTGTATATATTTTGTGGGGACCAAGTCCAACAGACAACGCTATCTTATCTCTTTGCAAAATCTAAACCATCTATTTGATAGATAGATAAATAGATGTCATGTAGTCTCCTCTTATCCAAATAGCAATCCAACCCCCAATCTAAAAGTCAAGTTTCTTAACACTTAGACACACTTTATTCTTCTACTTGTGGTTCTTTCCATTCCATACTTGAAAGTTGAAACCCCAGTCAAATGGCTTCATCAATAGTTCCGCTTCAGCCTCAGCATGTAACAATGAAGAAAACCGAGTATCTAAGCCATCAGCCGGAAACTCGTCTCCGTGGGGCTCGATTGATCAGATAAGAACAGCCAGACTATACTCTTTTGGTGGCTGCAGGCAGAGGCAGATAACAGCGGTGGCTGCGGTTGGAGAGATGTCTTCCGATAGCACTACCTATTTGATTGCCGGCGCAGCTGCCGTAGCTCTGCTGGGAACTGCTTTCCCCATTCTCTTTTCTCGGAAGGACACGTAAGCATTCACTCCAGACCCTCATAAATAAAATAGATCAACTTATAGTGGGTAAATTCAATGATTAAACACACTTCTCCCCATTTGGAGCCTGCGATTGGCAAAAAAAAAAGTGTGATTTAGCAACATCCACATAAAACAAGAGAAATATATAGTTTATAAGAATGTGATAATTATTATGGGAATATATGATTGTATATGTAGGTGCCCAGAATGTGATGGAGCTGGGTTTGTAAGAGCAGGAGGGGGTGTCCTGAGAGCAAATGCTGCTCGTAAAGATCAAGCCCAGATTGTTTGTAAGCGATGCATGGACTTGGCAAGCTCAACCAGATTGACAAACAATAAACTAAAAGAGTGTGAAACACAGATTCTATTGTCTTGTTGTTAATTTTCTCATTCATACTTTTTGTTACTCTACCTTAATCTTACCTCTTGACTTATATTGAAAAGAAAAACGGATTAGTTTATAACTGTATTTATTGATTGTATCTTCTCTAAAAGAATAGCTATTTAAACCATCCATAGTAGATAATTGATTCCACCCCATGATCTATCATTTGTATTATTCTTCGTGATTTATCATATGATATTTTCTCTCTAATGCAATGTTTGGATATGTAGTAAAGAAAGAGAATGTGATTGGAAAAATAAACAATGGAATGACATTGTATCGATTTTCTCCGGTTATGTAAAGGGGATGAGAATGTAATAATGTTTAAACATGTAGGAAATAAAAATGTGAACATTTTAATTTAAATAAATAATAAGTCATTGTGTCAAATATATATTTAAATTTTTTATTTTATTTTATACTCTTGGAAGTGTAATATATCTAAATATGAAGTTTCATATTAAAATATCGTGATAAAATCATTAAAAACTATATATGAATAATATTTGTTAAAAACTAATATTCTTAGGATAGTCAAACCAATATATATCTTACTAACTTCCTTTAATTGTGTATAAACTAGTGGGGAGTCAGGTTTAAATTTTAGGGGGCCAATTTTTTAACTATAAGTATATGTTGTTAAATATTAAAAAATAATAAATTGCTAAAGTAAAAATACACACATCATGATTTAAATGGTTGTATTTTTTAATCTTCACATAAATACATTTAAAATTATACATTTAACATATAAATAATTGAAAAAAATAATATATAGTAAATATACATAGGATGACAATTACCAAAAATAGTTAATTTGACTTTAAATTAAGAAGAAGAAGATAACAACTTTTATATTCATAAAGCATTTCCGAGTTTAAATTATGTTATAAAAAATAAATATTCAAAATATAAGTCTTTCGATAACATCAGTTAATGATTTAAATATAGTTTATTATCTACACTTAACATTGGATAAATTAAAGTAAACTAATATTAATTAAAATGATAACTATAACAATAATTGTTTAGATAATTTAAATAAATCAAACTATATTTACAACAAAATAAACTATATCATATAAAACTATTCATACGAAAAATGATGTCATTGAGAAAGTTGGGGATAACTCATGAGGTGTCCGGCCACTTGGTGTAATTGATATAATAATAAAAGTGAATAGAATTTTGAGAGATTTATAAGTGCCTAGATATTTTAATTTTATGTCAATATCCTAGCTTAAACTTTAATCTAGCCTAAAGCAAAATCAGACTACTACAGTAATAATGATGTATTAGACTTTGGGCTCAAATAGCCTCGTTTTGTATTTGGCCATACTATATCTGGTACAATTATCTAAACAATATCTATAATGTTCCAGGTGTTTCTTTCAACCATTCCATTATATGCTATATAAGTAGTCTTGCCAGCCTCTATATTTACCATAAGCAATACAAT
>CM041776.1:272268488-272316074 GCA_023374045.1 Limonium bicolor
AGCTACATCGAACCATCTCGGAGCCACCCTGGGCTATCCTCGAGCTACGTCGAACCAAACTAAAGTCATCTGAGGCCGTACAAAGACAATTCCGGAGCCATTCAGCATCATGTTCGAGTCTCATCGACACCACTCCCAAAGCCAAATCTAGAGCCGTACGGGGGCCATCATCCGACATTGAAACCATTCTTGGAATTACACAGGGGTCATCCCAACAGTTCGAGAACAATACGGGAGCCACCTCAAATCCATATAGAAGCCATTTCCTCACCAAAACCTTGCTCATAGAGTTTCGAACTACGTATGGTCTGATCTCAATACAAAATTGAGTAAGTAGGCAGCCCGCCCAGGGTGCGACCACCTCAAAGGAAAAATCCCCCTTCGTTCCTCACCATCACCAAACAGAGTCATCTTGTAGCCCTTCCTGGAGCCATCCCGAGCTATCTTGGAGCCATTATGAGAGAACCCTAAAGTCATAACCGGACCGAAACCATTCATCCATGACTAAGCAGTTATCTACCACATCAAAATGCGTCAAACACAACAATGGTCCACCAATCACATCAACCCACCATTCGACTCAAAATCTGAACCAGATCGAAACCCACCAACGATCCCGAAAATCCCCATTCGAAACAAACCCACCAACCATCCCAGAGTCGTTGCTCACAAGGGAGTCACATATCAAACCGGAGCCATCTGACCACACCGGAGCCATCTCGGGGCTACATCGGAGCCATCTCAGGGCCATACTGGGGCCATCTCGAGGCTACACCGGAGCCATCTCAGGGCCATGCCGGAGCCATCTCGGGGCTACACCGGAGCCATCTCAGGGCCATGCCGGAGCCATCCAATCACATCGGAGCCATCTGATCATACCGAAGTCATCCGGTTATATCAAAGCCATCAGGTTCCAAAGCCACTCATTAAAAAACAAAAACAAAACATCCATTCAAAAGACCGATCACAAAATCACAGAACCAAAAACAAACTCAAGAGCCACACCGGAGCCATCTCGGACTCTAGAGCCAAGAGTCCTACCAAATCTCGAGACTACAGTGCACATCGGGCAAGACTGTCAAAGCAAAACCGAAACACAAGTCCAACGCTGACAAAGTCAAGGGCCACATCAGAAAAAACATCCGACTATCACATCCCTCACAAAAACAACCAAAAGCATCCAATCCCGGACCAATCCACAGTCAGAATCATCCTCAAATCAACCACTCAAAGCAGCGAGTTCCGTACAACTCCGTTAAAGTATTATAGGCGCTCCTAAGTCTCGTACCTTCAATCGCATTCTAGGCCCGTCATAAGTCCTAGGACTGGATATCAAGAAGTCCAGTTGAGGCACTCCTAAGCCCTCGTGCACAAACAGGAAGTTTGATTCGATTAATGCATTTGTTAACCAAGCCATACCTTATTCGATTCACTTTGTTCATTTCAAACCCGCTAGGCAGCTAGCTATACGCTACTAGTGCGGTCGACTTTCCGACATACACCCGCTAGGTAGCTATTGCGCTACTAGTGCGGTCGACTTTTCGTTTTACACCCGCTAGACAGCTATTGCGCTACTAGTGCGGTCGACTTTTCGTTTCAAACCCGCTAGGCAGCTATTACGCTACTAGTGCGGTCGACTTTCCGTCATACACCCGCTAGACAGCTATTGCGCTACTAGTGCGGTCGACTTTTCGTTTTACACCCGCTAGACAACTATTGCGCTACTAGTGCGGTCGACTTTTCGTTTTACACCCGCTAGACAACTATTGCGCTACTAGTGCGGTCAACTTTTCGTTTTACACCCGCTAGACAGCTATTGCGCTACTAGTGCGGTCGACTTTTCGTTTTACACCCGCTAGACAGCTATTGCGCTACTAGTGCGGTCAACTTTTCGTTTTACACCCGCTAGACAGCTATTGCGCTACTAGTGGTCGACTTTTCATTTTACACCGGCTAGACAGCTATGGCGCTACTAGTATGGTACTTTCAATCACATTCTAGGACTGTCATAAACCAAGAGGTCCAGTTGAGGCACTCCTAAGCCCTCGTGTACCTTAAACCAAATCGAGTTGTTAGTATTATAGGCTCGTCATAAGTCCTATAGCTAGATATCAAGAGGTCTAGTTGAGGCACTCCTACGTCCTCGTACTTTCAATCGCATTCTAGGCCCGTCATAAGCCCTAGGACTGGATATCAAGAGGTCCAGTTGAGGCACTCCTAAGCCCTTGTGCACTCTAAACCAACTATATTGTTAGTATCCTAGGCTCGGCATAAGTCCTAGGGTTAGATGTCAAGAGGTCTAACTGAGGCTCGTCATAAGTCCTCGTACTTTCAATCGTATTTATACACTCACGGTCGCATCCCTATGCACCACTAAACTGCAGTGAGAAGTTTTGGCGTCCCGTCAACCTTGATCCAATTCTACAAGGGCTTGTAGAATTGAATCAAGGGGAGCCATCTGTAGACACCAAAAATTCTCACCCCATAAAGCAAATTCCGAAATAAGAAAGGAAATAAGAGGAGTCGTCGCCTTTCTTTTACAAAACGTATTAGCATGCGTGCCGAAATGAAACCGTCGTTTTATAATTTTTCTTCAAAGCATTTCAGAAAAACATAATTCTTCGAAAATGAATTTCCAATGACAGTATGGTTTTAAACCCGTTCCTTTTGTTTTTATTGCCACTTTTTATTATCTTCTAGTATTTACTTCTTATTTTATCATCATTATTTCTAGCTTTGTTTCTCTTATTTTATGTATCCCTTACTACTATTTTCCGTTTTTATTTCGCCACTTGTACATATTTGATTTGTTCACGGTCACCAACGTTTTATCTCCATTACACTGGTGCTATTTTATTATTTCATGTACATATTATTATGCTATTCCATTCGTTTGTACCTCATTATGATTTGTACTTTATTTTTAGTTATATCCCGTAATTCATTCCATTAGATTAACTTATTCATTTCATTGTTTAATTCCGTTTAGAACAATAACGCTTTAGAAAACGTCATCTGTTTCGAATTCGAACTTTATTTTTTTTGGCATGTATAGATCAAATTCTGGCATAGCTCATCCGGTTATAGTCCTTACTTGGGAATTCGTGGATCCTGTGTTCAAATCCTAACACGGGTGCTACTACTGCCTTTTATTTTCTTCCAGTTCGAATCAGGGTAACAACTAATCTTCACGTGAGTATACAAAATATTATCCTAGCACTACTGGTTAATGCCGTTGGGGAAGGAGTTGCAGACCGGGGTTCGAATCTCAAGTTGGACTCAAGTTGTTTTTTTTATTTTTTTTATTTTTTTTATTTTGCTACCTACCCTTATCGGACCCAAACACGGCCCATGCCCGCGATGAACCAAATTGAACTCGGCCCAATCTCTTAATTGAGTCCGGTTTTTGCCTCAAATAAAGCCGGATATGTCATCTGTCTATCCCCATCATAAAACCCAGAAAACTAATTCACTACAGTATGGATCTGTTTTTTTGTTTTGAAAGAGCCGATCAAAAACACAATCGTATGGGCACAATCTCCTGTCATTCTTCCCCAAGTCAAGCTTCTGTCTTCACACACCCCACGCGAACACGACGGTATGGGTTTGTCTTGGAAAGAGCCGGTGACATCCTCCAAAAGATTCTGCATGCTTCCTCGGTATTGAGAGTTGAAGAGGTTGAAGATGGCGGACTCCCATAAAAATCCCGATCCGCCTTCATCCTTCGGGGAGAAGAGAGGGCACACGGCGAAATCGCCTCCCTCTCCATTGTGAACCACCACGCTCTTCATTGTCGCCGAAAACCGCCACCAACGCCCATCTTCTTCACTCGAAAAAAAAAGCCAGCCGACGACTCATTCTTCTCTCTTCACTGCTTCTTCCCCGAGGGTTCTCTTCATCCGCCTCCGCCCTTTTCCGATCTCTCTCGGTTAATCCTCGACATCACACCCTGAAGAACAAAAAAGAAAACCTCTTGTTATCTGTTCATCGAAACCACCGTGAAACTCCATTAGAGATCTTCAAAGCCTCACCTCATTCAGAAGAAATCCTTTTGTATTCCTCGCACTCGACCAATCTCGCGAGCTTCTCTGTTTTGCTCAACTTCAGAACAAATGGTTTTCGGATAGAGGCAGTTGGTGTTCACGTTTTTTTTTCTTACTCCATATCCTTCCGATTCCCCTTCTCTTCTATCCTCTCTGTTGTTTCAACTCACATCTGAAAATTTTGCCAAACGAGTCAAACAGACGATGGTTAAATGAAAGAAAGACAAGGAGCGATGAAGCCTTACCGGAAATGTATTTCCGAAGCTAGCGCCTAATTGCTCGTCTCCCATCTTGTTGTTTTTTTTTCATTATTTCTCCCTGTACAGTCCCAGCTTTCATGCATCTTCTTTTCGGTTTGCCTGCACACTGACTCTATGGGCACCAAGCTTAAAATGGCCTCTGGTTTCAAGAGATAGTCGAGATCCATAATTTTGGTGTTAATTTCACTATTCTTACTGTTTTGTTTTTTCCTTTCGTTTTCATCGATTACTCTCAGCTGCACATGAATACCAACTCAAGATGAGTTCTGGGTTTGGGAGAGCGTTTGAATCTACAATGCGTTGTTTCTGGATGCAAACCTCTGTTAGAGGCTTTTCTTTTCTTCGCCTTGGATTCCCCTATCTTCTTCAACTTTATATGGACTCTTGAAGATTTGTCACTGGATTAGTCCTCTGCGCTACAAGGGCAACAAGCCCCAGCTACCCTCTTCCGAGTGTCATGGTTTCAATTTTGGTTTGCTTGTGTTAGTTCTCTCCCGCCATGGGTCTGAATTCATTTTTCTACTCATATGTGGGTATTATTCTTATAACAAACAGGTGGTAAAGTCTCATCGTTCATGGTCTGAGTTCATTTTTCTCTCGACTAATATTTATTTTTCCTGTTGAGGTAATCTAATTGATTTGCAGGAAAATGGTTGTTACCCCCCCGGTTTTTTTTCATGTTCTTGTGGATTAATACGCTTCAAAATAGCGTTAGTTTGTATGCTTTCCAGTTCAGTGTTCAATTGCTTTGTCGATGATTGGTTTTCTCCGATTTGTATGTTGCCCATTGTGAGAAGCTCCTCGCTTCACATTCGGTAATTTCTATGCGTGTCTTCATGTCGCCCAGTTTGAGATTTCATATTCTTGTCAAGCTGATCAGGAGTAGTTGGTGGTTATGGTAAAACAAAAATGATAGTTCTGGCCCTCTGCTTTAAGCATTCAATCTTGTTTGTGCTTTTGTATTTCATCAGTTCGATATCCTTCTGTATGCCTTCATGTTGATTTCCCATGGATCCTTACTGGTTTATTATCACAGAATTAAAGCTGATAACCCTCCCTGGGTGTGGGAACCTGTTGTTTTAAACTATATATGTGCCCTTGGGCTTAATGCAAAACTAACATGAACTTCCAGGTTTTGGCCAGAATGGGTTCACAGATTTGTGTCTTCTCAGGGTTAATCTTCAGTTTACATATTATATTTCATCTTGTCCATACGATTATTCATGGCCTGACATTTATCCGTTTTGTTCTATTTTATATATCCTTCGTAGGAGCCTCTGTTGCTTCCATTTCGGTATGTATTCCTAATCCATTTTGGTCTCTGAATCTTCTATTTGTTGGCATGTCTGATGATTTTAATGTGCAACGCTATGCTATGTAGCATGCGTGTGTACTGCCGTCTTCGATTTCTATGGTAATGCCGTCTTTGATTCTAGACATCTGCTTGGAGTTTGTTTAATTAAATCTTCATGGGTCAGATACAGGCCATATTCTACATTTCATGCAATCGATTGTATATATAAAAAAAAACCTCTTTCGTTACTGGTACGATGAATGCTACATATTTGGAGGAAATGACGTGTAGAAATATCGAAGCAATGAATCTCCTGTATACTGACTCGGTCATGTTTTGCGCTAGTTGATGATATAAAACTTGTTGGTTCAACGAAAAGGGTCCTTTGGATTTGTCTTGTTTCTTCTTTAATTCTGTTAGTTATTTCGAACCTAATCATGCCAAGCTCTTGTACGCCGGATAAGTGTTTCAGACTCTCTGTGTTATCACATAAGCCCTAGTTATTGCCCACCAGGACCCTTTAACTGACAGAAAAGTTTTAGAGGTATTATCGCTCCACCACCTAACGGGTCTCTCATTCGTTTCGTGGGGCAATAATCTTCCATAACTTCAGAAAACACTCAAACCACCTTTATATGTATATAAGAACAAAAACTTCAAAAACAAGCCCTTAAGGCTAATTTAGGAGGGCCTAGGATGTGAAACCACCCGTGTCTAACGGGTCTCTCATTCGTTTTATGTGGGTGAATCCTTCTTTGCCTTCAACACACCCTGAGAAGGGAAGAAAAATAGTGCTGGACCAAAGTAGGAAGCATAAGGCATCCGGCCGCTTTGGCCGGATGAGATTAGAAGCCAGTATAGAGCATCCGGCTGCCTTCGCCGGATGGAAATGGGATATAGGCAAAACAAAGCATCACTTGAGGCCGCTTGTGGTCGGTCAAAGGTACTAAAGAGGGGGTAGAACTGTACTTAAGCATTAAAGAACGGGCAGGCACCGAAGGGGCCAGGCCCAAAAAAACATATAAATAAGGGTGTACCCCCAATAATAAGACACGTGATATTTGGCAATTGAACTCGCATTAGATTCTAATAGAAGCTCTCTCTCTCTCCTTCTCCACTTTCGTGAAACTCTGTGTCTGAAACCAGGTAAGGTAGGATAGAAGATTAGATCAAATCGTACCAGGATAAATGTACTGTTGCATTGGGATCAAGCTTAGTCGCATTAGGATTAGTGAATGTTTCATTTGGCGCCGTCTGTGGGAAACGAACAGCAAGAAGCAACCACGAGCCACCTAGAAGCAGGGAAGTGATCTACGGCAACTCATCATAGTGGAAATCCTAAAGTAACTAATGACGTTTTTTTTTTTTGCAGGATCGAAAACGAGAGATGGCTCCGAGATCAAGAAAGAAGCATTGAAGAAAGTTACCGAAGAGAACGATCGCTCGAACAATCGCTCTGAAGGAGGAATGAGTTCGGAGATGCCAGAGGCCATCTCCAAGAAGGATCTGGAAGACATGCTGAAAGGATTGGTCAGATCCATTGACGAGAAAATCGTAGAGGGAAATGAGACTTTGCAGCAGGAATTGATGCAAAGGGACGAGAGTACCAAAGAAAATGGGACGAGATGTCGGAAGCAATTGAGCAATTGAGAAACAGAGACTCCAAAGGTAGCATGGGGAGGAAAGTAAGGATAGAAAGCGCAATTCAATTGTCGACGAAGAAGAGATGGCGAAGATGATCAAATAGATATGAGCTTGTTACCTTCTCAGAGAGGATAAGGAGGCGAAACTCCCGCCCACTTTGGTCGCCCCGGCAATTGGAAAATATGAAGGGACTGAGATCCTGCTCAGCACATCAAAAAAATTCATGTTCGCCATGAATACTCAGGGGGATCAGCTCCTCGTCCTCTGCAATCTGTTCCCCGGAAACGCTTTCAAAAAGAGCATTGGGATGGATCTCACGAGACCACCTCAGTCCATCACGAGCTTCAAACAAACTAACTGAAGATTTCCAGCAATACTTCGCTGTAGTAAGAAAGTCAAAAAAGAGACAATAGAATGATGGATGTTAGCAGCGAAAAGGGGAAACCGTGAAGGAGTACGCGGAGCGCTTCCACAAAAAAGGTTGCAGAATCGATGATGTAGACGAGAAGATCTTGATGAAGGCCTTTGGAAATGGTCTGGCTCAGCCTCGCTAGCCGGAAAAATTGCGACAAAAGGCGCACCGAAGACTCATGGGGAATTGGCTGAAATGATCCATGATTTTTTGAAACTGAGATAGCCGAGAACAAGGCTAAAGAGCTGGTGATAGCTTCAAAGCCGTAGTAGGGGTACCAGAGAAGAAGGAGGACTCGGGGGGAAATGCTGGAAGAGGAGGGTCAAGGTAACAGCAATATTATGGCAGACTAACCCCGGATCTCCTCTCAGGGATCGCAGCACCAGGGGGCAAAGACTGTTGTCTACATTGACCCAGGAAAATATGCCGCCGCAGTAAGAGAAGGTTACCTTCCTCCGCCAAGGAAGCCGCCACAAGGGAGAAATTCCTGTTGCATTCTGCGAATTCCATGGAAATCGCAGTCATCGGACTGTAAACTGTGCTACCCTGGCCAAAGAGCTCCGAGTCATTGAGGAGAATAAGAAGAAGGGAAAGCAACAGGCCGGAATGCAAAGGCAGTATGGCGGTCAGCAAAGCAACGCCCAGAATGTATCGCAAGGGCGGCAGGAGGCAGGAGAAGATGCTCATCCCAGGCTTAACCCTGGCAAGTCGGTGGGTATGATAACGGTCTGTAAGGAAAGTAAAGGTTCTTCCCTTTTTTCGGTTCAGAAAAAAGGACTTCTCAAGAAGTAGGGATAGTCATAGGTTGTTTTCTTAAAGAGTTAAGCATATAAGAATGAGTTGTCAAAAATCCAGCTACAAAATAAAAAGAGTAGAAATTTCATTTTGCACATTTTGTTTACAACGTACATTTTTTCTCCGTATTCTGTTTACAGCAAACCCCCTCTTTTCTAAAAAGGAAAAGAGAAAGGAGGCTAACAAAACTTTCTTTAAGAAAACTCACAGGGCTGTTTTCGGAGGTAGGTCCACTAACTCCTAACGAAAGGAAAAGGCACATTCACCAAGTGCATCAGGAACTCCCCGAAAGAAAGGTCGCCAAGAAAGAAGGCTTTCCTCCAATTCTTCTCCGACGAGAGATGAAGATGGAGTCCTATACCCACACAACGATCCACTTGTCATTCGTGCACAGGTAAACGATCGGATGATGGAGGGAATTCTAATCGATAGTGGGGCCGGAGCAAATGTCATATCTGCCGAAGCAGTAAGAAGCTGGAGGTGCCTGAGGACCAGATCAAGCTTATTCAGCGGTCCTGGGAGGATTTGTGGGAGGTGTCTCTACCACATCTTCCGGCAGTATAGACTTCACAGTGACCCTAGGCCAAGGAGATGAGAGAGAACAGAGAGACTCACAGCTTTTATTGTGCCGGGTCTTTCTGGATATAACATGTACCTCGGGAGACCAGGGATAATGCTTTCAAAGCCATCCAACAGCATCATCACTTAAAAAATGAAAGTATTCCCTCAGGTGGGAAGGTAGTCACGATAAGAGGAAGCCAAAAAGATGGCCCGAATGTGTGAAGTCCGTATCATGGACAGCCTTCTAGTGAGAGGTGGTCAAACTGTGGGATCGACAGGAGTTAAGGGAAAGTTACCTTCCTCCTCAGGGTCAGATCAAGGAGAGGAAGAATGTCGAACAGCCCAAGACCCCCCAGAGAGGTACATTTAAAAACTGATCCTTCTAAATTTTTTAAAATAGGAACTGCGTTTAACAGTGGAGAGCAAACTCACTTAATGAGGTTCCTGGAAAAAAGAAGGGCAACATTCGCTTGGAGCACGGACGAGATGCCTGGTATAGACCCAAGCGTTATCCGGCATGAGCTCAGGGTAGACCCTAAGCACCCGGCAGTCCGACAGAGGAAAAGGGTAATAGGGGAAGAAAGAGACTTAGCCGCACGAACCGAGGTCCAAAAACTCCTTAAAGCCGGATTCATCAGGGAGGTTTATCCGCGATGGTTGGCTAATGTTGTCATGGTGAAAAAAGCGAATGGAAAATGGAGAATGTGTGTGGATTTCACAGATTTAAATAAGGCATGCCCTAAGGATTTTTATCCTCTGCCATCGATAGATAGATTGGTGGTCTCGACTGCCCAGAGTTCTATGTTAAGTTTTCTGGATGCTTTCTCCGGTTATAACCAAAAAAAATGAAAGAAGATGATTCGGAAAAAACTTCCTTCATTACTTCAGCCGGAACATTTTGTTACAAGGTAATGCCTTTCAGCCTAAAGAATGCAGGGGCTACCTTTCAGCGAATGATTGACAAAGTGTTTTGTCAACAAATGGCCCGAAATATGGAAGCTTATGTTGATGACATAGTTGTGAAAAGCCCGTCAAAGGAACAACACATGAAGGATTTGGAAGAAACATTTGACACTCTGGATAAATACCAAATTAAGCTAAATCCAGAGAAGTGTGTGTTCGGAGTAACCAAAGGGAAGTTTCTTGGCTTCATCGTTGGGCAACGAGGTATTGAGGTTGATCCGGAAAAAAGTCAGACAATTCTCGACCTTTCCCCACCAAGAAATATCAAAGATGTCCAAGCTTTGAATGGAAGGCACAGCACTAAGTAGGTTCTGCTCTAAGTTACAGGAAAAATCAATCCCGTTCTTCAACATTCTAAGGAAGAATAGTAAATTCGAGTGGGGACAGGAGTGTATAGAAGCATTTGAGAAGATCAAGAGATGCTTTGGGATTTACCTAAATTAGGTGTACCTGCTCCAGGACAGGATCTATACCTTTACTTGTCCGCAACAGATTGGGCGGTTGCAGCTGTCTTAATCATGGAAGAGAAAAGGGAGATACCGGTTTACTATACAGGCAAAATCTTGAGTCCGACAGAAGGACGGTACACTAATATAGAGAAAGTCTTGTTCGCACTGGTGGTGGCATCAAGAAAACTACGACCCTATTCCAGTCGCACCGAATCTTTGTCAGGACAAATTGGCCGCTCAAACAAATTGCGAACAACCGAATGCCTCCGGCCGGATGGTAAGCTGGACAGTAGAGCTGACACAATATGAAATTCACTTCATGCCCAGAACGGCGATCAAAGCTCAGGCTTAGCAGATTTCATAACAGAAACAAGCTTCGCGAAAGAAAGGAAACAAACTCAGAATCCATATGTCATCTTGGTTGATGGGGCTCGATGCAAAAGTGGAGCAGGAGCCGGAATAGTGGTGCAGGCGCCGGATGGGCAAAGCTTAATTATGCCTTCCGGCTGGACTTTGACGTCACTAATAATGAAGCCGAATACGAAGCTCTTATCCAGGGTTTGGAAGTAGCCACAGCCCTGGGGGCGACAGGTTTCATAGAATAGATATCTTCCCTGTTTATTTTCATATTTATAAATCTATCTGAGATAATACTTATGAGAGTATAACCTATTTTTAACAGAGTTAGAGGTGTATTCAGACTCTATGTTGGTAACAAGACAAAGCGACAACATCTACGAGGTTAAAGAAGAAAAACTATGGAAATACTTGCTAAAAGTCCAGGAACTAAAGGCAAATTTCCAAAAATGCGAGCTAAAACATCTTCCTGAAGAGAATGTCGAAGCTGATGCTTTGGCCAAACTGGCAAGTATGGCCGAAAGAGTACCCAATAGATATGGCTGGAAGTCAGAACCTCCCCAAGTATAGAAGGAACTCAGGTATTGGCGGTAGGGACAAATGATCAAGAAGAGTCTTGGATGACCCCGATTATAGATTACATACGGTATGGAAAACTGCCGGAAGAAGAAAAGGAAGCCAGGATAGTAAAGAGGCGGGCCGCATCATTCTTTATTGAGGATAACCAGCTGTACAACGCTCTTTTGCAAGACCAGCTCTGAAGTGTGTCACCATAGCTGAAGGAGCAGAGTTAGTAAGAGAGATACATGATGGACTCTGCGGAAATCACCAGGGGGAAAGAACCACAACTCACAAAATCTTAAGACTCGGGTATTTTGGCCGAAAATGATGGAATACTGCAAGGAATATATACAAAGATGTCGCAAGTGTCAAGAGCATGGAAATAAGATACACACTCCTCCGGCGGAGCAAAAATCTGTTCTATGTCCAATTCCCTTGCTATGTGGGGGTTGGACATTGTGGGTCCATTCCCGGAGGCTTCACCAGGGAGGTTCAAATTTATGTACGTTGCCATCGACTACTTCACGAAGTGGGTTGAAGCAATGCCTACTATCTCCATCACAGCTAGGAAGTCACAAGAATTCATTTGGAAATATGTGGTATAGGTTTGGTACCAAAGCCATAGTAACTGATAATGGAACACAGTTCAATTGCGTTGGCTTCCGAGAATTTTGTGAAGAATGGAAGATCGACTTAAGATTTGCATCAGTGGCCCATCCTCAGGCGAATGGGCAGGTCGAGAATGCAAATGGCCAAATAGTAAAGGCGATAAAAAGGAAACTCGATCAAAAAAAGGAAAATGGGCAGAATTGTTACCCCAGGTCCTATGGTCGTACCGAACAACAGAAAGAGGACCAACAGGAGAAACGCCTTACAGATTGACGTATGGTTTGGAAGCCGTTATTCCGGCAGAATTGTGGTACCATCCATAAGATGGGAATCATATGACGAAGAACCAACAGTCAGGGAGTACAAGACCACCTTGATCTCCTTGAAGAAACCAGGACAGCCGCCGCAGTAAGAATGGCAAAAGATAAATCTAAGGTGAGAGGTATTTCAACAAGAGGGTGAAAGAACGAAGTTTTGCCCCAGGAGAATTAGTTCTCCGAGAAGTTAAGCAACCCAAGAAGCTGGAGCCCCAATGGGAAGGACCATACGTCGTACACCAGAGACGGGACGGGCTTCGTACCGCTTGAAAAATGTGAAGGATATGAGTTGCCGCATTCTTGGCATGGAGAATGTTTGAAAAAATTCTATGTGTAAAACTTATAACTATTCAATAAAAAGTATTATTTTTTGGAATAAAAGGAAAAAGAAAGCACCGGCCAACGAGCCGCAGGCTATCATGCCTTGAATGAAAAGAAAGCACCGGCCAATGAGCCGCAGGCTATCATGCCTTGAAAGAAAAAGAAAGCACCGGCCAACGAGCCGCAGGCTATCATGCCTTGAAAGAAAAAGAAAGCACCGGCCAATGAGCCGCAGGCTATCATGCCTTGAAAGAAAAAGAAGCACCGGCCAACGAGCCGCAGGCTATCATGCCTTGAAAGAAAAAGAAAGCACCGGCCAACGAGCCGCAGGCTATCATGCCTTGAAAGAAAAAGAAAGCACCGGCCAACGAGCCGCAGGCTATCATGCCTTGAAAGAAAAAGAAAGCACCGGCCAACGAGCCGCAGGCTATCATGCCTTGAAAGAAAAAGAAAGCACCGGCCAACGAGCCGCAGGCTATCATGCCTTGAAAGAAAAAGAAAGCACCGGCCAACGAGCCGCAGGCTATCATGCCTTGAAAGAAAAAGAAAGCACCGGCCAACGAGCCGCAGGCTATCATGCCTTGAAAGAAAAAGAAAGCACCGGCCAATGAGCCGCAGGCTATCATGCCTTGAAAGAAAAAGAAAGCACCGGCCAACGAGCCGCAGGCTATCATGCCTTGAAAGAAAAAGAAAGCACCGGCCAACGAGCCGCAGGCTATCATGCCTTGAAAGAAAAAGAAAGCACCGGCCAACAAAGCTGCAGGTTATCACGCCTTAAAAAAAAATAATAACATCCGGCCAATGTGCCGAAAGCTGACATGACTTTTAATTAAAACAAAACTGACTAACAAGCTGCAGGAAGATACAGCATAAGACCATAGAGAACCAGGCTCCAACAGAAAAGAAGGGGCCCGCCGGAACAAAAGTCCAAAGTCGCAAACCATGCCAGCGTAACTTGCATAGGATAACTACACTTGCATCATTTAAAAGAAAGGTGGAAGACAGGAGAAATGAAATATCGCGGCAATAAAAAAGACTCGGCTCAAAGGAAGTTGCTCCGGCAGACAAATAACAAAAGATGATAAAATACAACTTATATTTCTCCCAAAATTATGAGATAAGGAGACAATTGCAACGTATGATCGTACGGCAGAAACAAAAAATACATGCCGTAACAAGAACTTCTCTAAAAAAAAAAAAAAAAAAAACCTCTATTCTACACTATTCTACTGCCTTTGCAGCTTCTTTGTCAACAGCTTCTTCTCCGGCGGCTAGTAATCTATCGCCGCTACCTGCCACACTCCCAGAAGACTTAGACCTCCTGGCAAGATGCTGCATCCCTCCGGCGGATGGTAGGATGTTGCTTCCGGCAGGAAGGAACGAGGCTTCGCCAGCACCAAAACATGTCTCTCCGGGACTGCGGCAGAATCTCTCAAGTTCTAAAAAAGTTGGATTTCTGGGCAACAGCTTTGAATTCCAACTTATTATACAAGTCATCATCCAGCAACTCTCCTTTCTCGAGAGAGTGATCTGAGACGATCTGCTGGCAGATGTCAACCAACCGGCGGCACTGAGAAGCAAAGGACTCCTTTAAATGGGCATTAATGGTTCCTTGCTTCTGTATCTCCTCCTGAGATTGCCGAGAGAATGTTCTGAGCCTGGTCACTTGAGATTCAAGAGTCAGGACTTGGGCACGGTACTTGTCACGTTCAGAATTGGCGACTGATAGCTCCTCCTTGGCACGAGCTATCCGTCCGCTCAACTGGGTGACGTGCTTCAATAAATTGGCGGCACTCATGCCTGGTCGGAACAAAAGAATAAGATAATGAAAGAGCTAAAAAAGCGGAAAAAGTTGAAGGCCTGAAAGCTTACCATGACCTAACGGCTCAGTGTTCTCCGCTTGAGAGCGGGACTTGGCTTCCTCTAGCTCTCTCACTTTCTCCTCCAGCCTCGCTTTCTCTCCAATGAGGACGGTTTTATCCGCATCAAGAGCTTTCTTCTCTTTTTCTAAAAGAGAATAATCCCGGAGCAGAGACTGCTTCTCTTGATCAAAGGAAGATCTTGATTGCTCCTCCAGCGCAGCTTTTTCTTCCAACAAGCGGTCCTGCTCTTGCATATGCTTTTCTTTTTCCTTCACAAGAGTTTCATTCTCCCGTTTAAGAGTTTGATTCTCCAGTCCAAGCTCTTCAGCCTCCTGCTTGAAAGATTGCCCCTGCTGGTGGAAAAAGATCTTCTCTGCCTGAAGATTGTTCACCTCGCTCCGAAGGTTGTTTACTTCATTCCGGTGCACAGAAAGAGTCTGATCCAGCAAGGTGTCCAGGTTAAACAAGGATCAAATTAGCTGGCCGTATTTAAGAAAGGACAAGAAACGATCTCATACCTCTATCAATGTATTATCAGCCTCCTTGATCCGGCTCCTCAGAGAGAAGTTCTCTTCTCGGAGTTTCTTCAGCTGCGCCTCATACTCATCGCGCTGACGCTCACACTCACGCCGAGACAACTGCAGGTCTCTGTTAATCGCCTCGGTCCTATCCTTCGCTTTGCGGTCGATCTCATACTTGACCTGATCGATGTAAGCGTCATGAGAAGAGCGGGACAGCTTCAGCTCCTCTTCAACTCTATTGGCTCGGCTTTCCTCGTAGCGAAGGCTGGACTGGAGGTTGCCAAAGTGAACTTCAGCACTTTGAGCCATGGACATCACCTAAAAAAAACAACAATACAACGCATAAATTCAGGAAACCCAAAAATCAAACAAAAGAAGAGGAATATAAGTGATGTGAATATCAACCTGAAAGATTCCCCCCACATCATGTCGAATGCTTCTTCTGCTGGGATGGAATGCCGCATGATGGCATCTGCCCCCCATCCCCGATCCGCAGCCTCTTCTTGGTAGCAGTGAAGGTCGCCGGAGGAGCAAAGATCCCGTTTGGGTGGCCGGATCTCTTGATTGCCTCCTTCCAGATAGAGGAGTACTTGGCAGCATCGCAGGTTAACAAGGGAAGAGGGTGCCCGCGACGATAAAACCACCCTTCCTTTTGGGAGGGACCGGTGTAAGACTCCTGGGTAGGAGGGGGAGGTGAGGAGGAGGAAGAAGCTATATGATCTTCTCTCTGCTCACCCTGGGGCTCAGGACCCTCCGGCATGGGGCCCTCCGGCGCAGAGGAGGCCAGGTAATCTTCCCTTTGCTTACTTCGAAGCTCAGGGTTCTCCGGCACTTGCCGATACTCCTTTGCTATTTCCCTTGCCGCATCCACGGCCGCAGCAACGTCAATGGAAATTGATCCTGAAGCTTCACGGTCGCCGGAGGTTTGCCTTTCTTCTAACTCTATGGCCTTGGGCTTTGATGTGGTTTTCTTTTTTAGCCTTTTCTTGACAGGAGCAGCAGGAGCTGCCGCAATGATAAAAAGCAGTTAGAACCAAAAGGATGAGGCTGGAAATAGCAAAGTACTAAAAACTAAGAAAAAGAATGGGAGAAAGCAACAAGGCAGCCGAAACCTTCTTTAGCCGGAGGACTGACGTGCAGGTCTGTGGCCCCCAAGGTATTTTCTTGAGCAGGATCTGAGGAAAAGTAACTCGTCAAGTCAGGAAATTTCTCGCAAATGGGAGTCGGATGACCGGACTCCCGCCCCGGGCGAGAATCTAAGTCTAAACCCGAACCAGGGGTGAGTGGAAGAAAGACACGCCGCCCAGATTTGGGGCTTACGTGCCATGTACCTGACAATCCGGCGTCAGCATCTACAGGAGATTCAAGCCGCTTCTTTTTCTTTAAATTACCGGCTTGGTCATCTCCAACTTCTCGTCTGGAACGCTTTACCGGAGCAGCGTCCACCAAAAGCTGCTCAGCCGCATCAGTGGCCGCTTCCAGCGTGTTGTAGTAGTCAATTTTTTTGCCCCCATTCTTGAAGGTGACGAAGTTCCAGTTATGAAAAGGACCAATTTTGTCCCCCTTCTGGAAAAAATATGCGACAAAACATCCAAACGATAAGGAGACCAAAAAGGAAACGACGAAATTCGTGCTAAGAAATAAAGGCACTTACTATGATATGTCTTCAGGGAAGACAAGCGTTCTTTCGTAAAGAACGCCTCCACGGTCGGCAGTTCCTTGTTCACTGCCCTTAGAGCCTTCGCAATAGGAATTTCAGCCGGAGGAATCTCGGGGCTGACTAACTGACCTTTTCCGGCCTCAGCAGCGTATGGGATGCCCAACACTCGGCCGGACGGAGGAATGATGACGAACCACCGCGACCCCCACTCGTGAGCCTTTCTGTAGTCAAAAAGAGAATACCCACTCCTCGCAATAAGGGTTAGGCTGTCGGGATCCTTCCTAACTGAGAAGAATCGGACGAAATCGGTACCCTCCGGCCGAACTTTGATATCGTCACAAAGGGAAGCAAAGGCCTGAAGGTGTGAAATGGCTTTAGGGTGAAGATGGGCGAGGGTACAGCAGCGACGGAGAAGGAACACTAGCACGAAGGGGTGTGGGGGAATGGTCAGGCCAGACCGAAAGAAGTCGGCATAGACAACATACCCGCGACCAAAATCGTCGTTAGGGTGAGAATCAGGGGTTGGTAAAAAAATTTGTGTGCCGAGTGGGGCTTCGACCCCCTCGAGGCAATCACGGAGGGAGGAGTAGTTGAGAGAGAAGGAGAAGGTTGACGCCCAGAACGGAAGGGTCTTACCGGCTTCAGATACAAAGGGCGAAAGCCATTAGAAGACTGAGAACCTTGAATCGCTCCGATGGCGGGAGGAAATTTAGCGGCAAGCTTGCTCTGTTTAGAGGAAGAAGAAGTCATTGACAAGATGGGCAAGATTCGAGGGATAACGACGAAAGGAAGGCGAAAGAAAGAGAGGACGAGAAAACGGGCTAGTAGAGGAAAGAGAAAAGAACTCGAAGAGTTGGGTTTTAAGGGAAGTTTTTTCCCGCTCAAATAAAAATGTATATATGCGAACAAAAGTGACCTTTTTTTTACAGGGGAAGAGAGAAGGTTGTACGCTTCCTAAAGACGCTACCGACGTCCAGTCGACAGAACAACCCTGCGCATTCTACATCGGTAACGGGCGGAAAATTCGAAAAAGGAGTACACCAGGGCACGAACTACGCACGTGGCCAACAAAAAAGCTCCTTTTCTCCGCGTAGGGAGAAAAAGAACTTGTGGGACTGAGATAAGGAGACGACAAAGCTGGAAGCAACCAAAGAAGGGGCGGGGCCCCGGAACTGGCCACAGGCAGTCGCAAAATTTTTTCCACCAAAACACGAGGCACAGAAGTTCTATTTTTCTTCACCAAAATTCAGAAAGATAGAACTTGTGGGACTGATGAGAAGGGAAGAAATAGTGCTGGACCAAAGTAGGAAGCATAAGGCATCCGGCCGCTTTGGCCGGATGAGATTAGAAGCCAGTAGAGCATCCGGCTGCCTTCGCCGGATGGAAATGGGATATAGGCAAAACAAAGCATCACTTGACCGGCCGCTTGTGGTCGGTCAAAGGTACTAAAGAGGGGGTAGAACTGTACTTAAGCATGTAAAGAACGGGCAGGCACCGAAGGGGCCAGGCCCAAAAAACTATAAATAAGGGTGTACCCCCATACAATAAGACACGTGATATTTGGCAATTGAACTCGCATTAGATTCTAATAGAAGCTCTCTCTCTCTCCTTCTCCACTTTCGTGAAACTCTGTGTCTGAAACCAGGTAAGGTAAGATAGAAGATTAGATCAAATCGTACCAGGATAAATGTACTGATGCATTGGGATCAAGCTTAGTCGCATTAGGATTAGTGCACTGTTTCACACCCCTAATCAAGAGTTAATAAACCAATCAATAAATTGATCCGTCTCACTTGTTAATATCTCACAAATCAAGCCCAAAAATCAATAAGCCTCATCTTTGGCCCATTTCTCAAAAGCCCATCACCAAAAGCCCAAATCAACTCAAAATAAAGCCTCATTTTGGCCCCACATCAAACAAGGCCCAATTTTGGCCTAACTCCAAACAAGGCCCCATCTTCGGCCCAACTCCAAACAAGGCCCCATTTCGGCCCAACTCCAAATAAGGCTCCTTTCAGCCCAACTTCTAAAGCCCATTTAAGGCCCATTTCAAAAGCCTAACCCTAAGGCCCACTTCAGCCCAATCACCCCAGGGCCCAAACCCAATTCGGGCCTAAACCCACTATGGCCCATTAAGCCCAACTCAGCCCATATCCTATCCCGGCCCAATCCGGCCCAAAACCTCAAATAAAGTCCAACTCGGCCCAAAAGCCCAACCAAGGCCCAACTTGACCCACAAGCCCAATCAAGGCCCACTCGACCCAAATGCCCAACATTTTGGCCAATCCGACCCGGCCCAATTCGACTCGATCAATCCAACCCGGCCCATTTTCCAATTTTGGCCCAAACCCAATCAAATCCAAAATTCAAATCAACTCAATGCCAAACCCAAGTTCAATTCTAACCCAATCCAATTCAAACTCAACTTGTAAATTCCATTCAAAATCCAAAAATATTCCTCTTTGTTCAGCTTTAATTCAAAAATCCCGAAAATCTCTTTTCTCAAATTTTCAAACAATCATCTTATTCAAATTTCATCAAGTTTTCAAAGAAACCATTTTGTGGAATTTTAAAGGAAAAACTCTTCTCACATCACAGAAAACTCTTCTCAACTGTATAAAGTTCTTCTCACATATACAGAAAGTTTTCTCCTAAAAACATTTCTCAAAATCAGTGTTTCTTTACAGAGAATTCCGAACAACTTCAAAAGTTTTCCAACGCAGTTTTTAACTCAAATGAACCGTCTTCGGGAGCAAGGAATGTCTAACCCCCTTCAAAACATCTCCTCCATGGTTAGAACATCACTTGTCTCTCTTCTAAATAAAAATCCGAGGCGGGGCGCTGGGGTCATAACCTCCCTTGTCGCAGTCTGGATCTCTTTAGGCGGGGCATTAGGGTGACAAACCTCCCCTAATTGCAGCCTAGATTTTTACAAGGCGGGGTGCTTGGGAGGTAACGGCCTTCCTAGTTGCAGCCGGGATTTTAGAATCGCCTAACTCCCTTCCACTCAATTTCAATGTTTTCGGTTTTAACGTTTTAAAACCCGGGAGTTAGAGACGTTATTAGGATTCGACCGAGAACATCTCATTTATGGTGTTTCTCTCTGAACCCTATTTTTTCGACATAAATTCATTGCCCCATCTTTCGAGCCTCGGCACTTACTATCAGTTAAGTGTCGTGTTCGAGGGGGTACATAGGGTAATCCCTCGGGATTATCCGCCCCTTTACAACAAAAATGATTTTCAGTTTTAAAATCTTAAGAGAGACAATTCTGAACAAATCAATCCAATCCTTTCATTAGAGCCTTAACCCATAAGCACTCCTCAGTCCTTTCCTAAGCAAACTCGAAGTCACAAGTCTCACTAACATAGGACCCTTTATTCTTAAATGGTCCCGAACAACCTGAGTCATCTTAAACCCGAAACATCTTCAAAATCCGAACACCTGTAAACCAAATATCATCTTTCACACTCCAACCCTTTCGACTTCCTAAAACACCTCAAGATTTGATCGTTCTAAAATCCAAACTTTATAAACATAAAAAACTCCTCAATTCCACCAAGGAATCCGAACACCTTTCAGCTTCATAAAATGACCAAAATACCCCTCAACTCTACAAAATGACCAAAATACCCCTCAGTTCTACAAAAATGACCAAAGTACCCCTAAGCTCCACAAAATGACCAAAAAACTCCTTACTCAAATGATCCAAACACCCCCGACTCCAAAAATAACAACCAAAATTCCCTCTTGCTCCTCAAAACTCCCAGCAACCTTTTAATCTCGTGAAAGTCGAAACGACCTTAGATCTCTCAGAAGCAATCCAAATCTCTCAATATTCAAACCAACTTCACCAATCAATATCTCAAGACCAGCTCATTTCTCCAAACTCTTCGAAACCATCTGTTCTTCAATCCACACTCGATCCTACCCTTTGGCTTTAATTTGAATCTCTCTAACAAGGTTTTGAAAGAAGGTAATCCCGACAATTGGAGACCGAGGTTTCCTCGGGCACCAATCCAAAGTCGTGGTCGTTGCCACTTCTGAGGGGTGTAACCCAGTGCGAACCCAACATAAATATCTGCAAAATGACCAGATAAGTCCTATCCATACGGAACAACCTCAGAGTCAACTAACGGTTCTTAGAACCCTCCTTCCTTTCCTTCCTAGATCCATAGGTCAAACTAGGTGGCGACTCTAGTCAAATCCGCCTTATAGGGGCATAAGTCCGCGTGGAGCCCATTGAGAGCGGGTGTAGTGCTCACTAGCATTCCCCATAAACTTTATGGGAAAGACGGACGATTTAGTAGGTATTTGAGGGATGCCAAGAATAACGGGTTTTCACCCTACACAGAATGGCATTTTCTAGGATCTAGGCCTCTCAGTCAGACCATATTTAGATAGACCCCCCTCATACCGAAAAATCACCCTCCACAGAATGGCGACTCTGCTGGGGATTGACTGAACTCCAACCAAAATTGTCAGGATTTCCCCACTTCTTTTAAAACCTTCAAGGGATTCATTTCAAGCCATTAGGATTACTCTACTCCACACTTAGAGTGTGTATCTGATGAGGACAGATAGGACTTATTAGATCCTCAACAAACATTGCAACAATTGGGTCAATAACTAGCTCACGATTAGAAAGAGACACTTAGGTGTGAATGAAGCTAACTTCCCTTTAGGTTAATAAACAACCAATTTGGAATCACTAATCTCAAGATAAAACACTTAGTACATAGGTTGGTGCTAACTTCATTTGGTTAATTTACTGCTTTCGTATTTATATTGTGATTGTGCGGTGCATGGGTGGGTAGCTTAGGACATGCATTCCTCTGTGTCACCCATTTTATCCACGATGTCACGGGATCCTGCAACCGGTCCACGGTTGATTCCCCATGAGCTAGGGTCACTCTCTCAGTGAACAAACCCACGAGGCGGTACGGTCTCCGACCAACACCTTGAGCTCATGATCCAAAAATATCCTCCATTATCCGAGTCGAAGCCAGCATATAGTGAACTCTGAGCCTTCAGTGTCCAGCTACCTGGTCCGGTGTCTAAGACGGGTTTATGGAAATCACCCCTTTGTATGCCGACTGTCTGACCGCCCTTCTGTCTTACCCTGAAGATTGCATGGGCCCAGTTCTCCATTGCTCCTCTGCACCACATGTGTCTCTAAAGCCCAATGTCACGCTACACGTCCATAGAGGATCCCGTATTTACCGGATACCCATACATGGCACAACGTAGTCAGTGAATAATTTGGACTTAGACACACCTGACCATGCAGATGACGAGAGACCCGTTCCCATGCAGTACTTCCCCGAGTTTCCCGAAAAGTGGGGCGTTGTCGGATCATCACTGGCCGTGGCGTATGTTTCCTTATCACTTCGGGTATCCTGACCTTTCGAACTTAAGCACTCCGGACTTTCTTGATAACGTGCCTCGCAAGGGGCATAGCAGAGAAAACCCCGAGAGATGACAGTGAAGGGACGACGGTTCCCCCGGTGAGACGGAGTCATAATTGACCTGGAAAGTGATTATCCCAACATTAACACTTACAGCTCCACATCCAATATAGCCGCGATTTACTTTATGCTATACATGTGTGCAAACCACTTTTTCAGACCAATCCGTTTTAAAATGTTCGGAATTCTCGTTTGCATGTCCCTAAAAGCTGTTTTACGAGCTCGTTTAATTTATAGTTCCACAAAATATTTACTCATAAACGGGGTTTTCAAAATTTGTCAATTCTCCTTTAAAAGTTTTATTTCTCTAAAATGCTATTTCCGAAACAATTTTCAAAAAATTGATTTCGAAAAACCTACTTTCTACAAATGAATTTCAAACAACATTCTTTCAAAATTGTTTTGAAAACACGTTTCAAGTTGTTTTTCGCAAACGTATTTCAAAATAAATGATTTAGTCCCCATGTTGTGACCCGCTATTTTTGAAGTTCATCCCACCTTCAAGAGCAGCGGCCATTACCGTGGAGCGTACTAGTCATTTCGTGTTTTCACAAAAGTGGTGGAATTTCACAATGATTTTTTGCTCAATCATTCACCTTTCCTTTCTCAAAAATATCTCTCATTCCCCACGACAGAGCAAACGAGGCAGCATGAAGATCAACTACGCGGATCGAGCCGGAAATCAGGGGCGCACCAACCTGTGGAGCTAGCCGAGCGGCAGGAAGGCCAACTCCAACCGTTCAAATACAAAATCAGAGGTGTACCAACCCGAGTCAAACGACGTGAAGACTAGCGACACTGGTTCGAGTTCAAACTGTTGAAAATCAGAAGAACACCAACCCGTTCTGTTTGATCACAGTTTTGCTTCGTTACAAAAGCCTGAAAACGAGCATGCAGCTGGTCAAGAGCCCGAAGATGAGCGAGCAGCCGGTCAAGCACCCAAAGACGAGCGAGCAGCCAACCAGGAGGCCGAGCATTAGCAGTCATTCAGAAGCCCGAAGACGGACCGGAAGAGTTCAGAAGATGTTTAGCTCAAAATTCCCCCTTTTAATGACTTTTTAGGATTGATGATGTATAGGATTTTCCCCGATGTTTCTTTTCACTCTCGTCCATTTCTGAATAGATTAGGTGTATAGGTTTATACATCCCCTTTGAATTTATTTAGATCAATGTGTATAGGGTTCCCTACTCCCTATTTTATTTGCGAATGACCGAGCGTCAAAGTTTATATTGAGAAAATCCACCACTTTGAAAACACGCGTTTTCGAAATTGTATTCTAAAACTTGGTTTCTTTTGGCATGCACGTATAATAAAAGAACGAATAAGGGACCCCCCTCACATTTATATATCATTCATCAACTTTGCTTTATGGGGTGAAAATTCACGGTATCTACAGGAGGCATCCCCTAAGTAAACAACGCCAACAAATGCAACCGAGCAAAAAGCAAAACACATGCTTTGCATTCATGACAAAAAAGTAACTTGCACTTCCAGTCATTTCAAATCCATCAATCATTCACGAGTCTTGTCCACCTCAAAATCTGTACAATCATGTGTTTCACCGTCACACACACTACACTATACCAGATTTCATCCCAAATACCCCGACCGCCAAAGCCCAATCTCAGAGGAATAGGAAAGAAAACCGGGAAGTTCAAACCTCTCCCCAATCAGAATCACCATGCACGCCAGTGACGAAAAAGGAAAGAGTGTGTCATATCGTGGGGCCACCATGCGGGAGTTGTCACTCCCTAAAAAGTCCTAAAATCCAGGAGCTAGTCACCAACCCGATAGCAACCCCGACAGCTACACCTTCTTCAAGGCCAACATTGAAAGGATGAGCTTCATGGACCATCAATTAGAACTGACTCAAGCGAGACTAGGTGTAGCCTTACCACGCATGCATTGCATCCAAAAAGAAAAAAACACAAAAAGACAAACATTCAGTCAAAACTTGAAGTCTACCATCTTCATTCATCATTTTCAGCATTTGACTCATCCTATACATAGTAATTCCATATTATCACAACACATTGCATGGTAGATCGTTGCATTTGCATACCCTCTTTAGGAAAATCTTGAGAGATTCATTGAACAGAGTGTGAACCATTAAACTCTCGACCCGTCGATAAACACCAGGGTCCAATCAAAATCCGCACCACAAACCAAGTGAGTAGTGTGCGAAGAGCGGTATTTTCTCTTAAATTCCAAAAGAGGGTATTGGACCATCCACCGAGCGATGAGGGAAGATAGAGCGAGTCTATAGAGGTAAAACCATGAGCGACTTGTGCATTCCTTCAGCACATGGAGAGGCACAATTCATAGCGAGATCAATGTTGATAACAAGACACGAACTGTGATTCATGCAAAGATTCGAGAAGTAGTAAGAAAACAATCATTGACTAATGAGAATGACAAGGCACTTAGGAATAAAAATCTCCATAAAACCAAAAAGCTTTGATTGCCCTGTACATAGTCCCTTAGAGAGCCCCGCTGAGCTTTTCATAATAACCCTTTTTCTGCGAACTCCACAACATGCCACCCGACATATACATACTTACCTTTGCAATAGAGGAGCTCAAAGGAGCCGGAGCCATGGCCCCTCCCCACCATCTTTCATAAACATAATAAATGAAGTGTTTGAAGAAATCAGTGAGTCAATGCAACTCCAAAGCCAAACACCAAAAAGAACACTGAAAATGTTCAAGAAGATCGATGAGTCAATGCAACTCCAAAGATGAAAGCCAAATGCAAAGCAGAGAATGCTTGAGAAAGTTGATGAGCAAAATGCAATTTCAAAAACACAAAAATGAGAAGAAAGTGAAAATCGTACACCCAAAAGAGACAAGAATGAGGAAGCCAAATCCAAAGGACCAATGATGTCCTGCAGAAATCAATAAAAGATTATCAAAACCCGTCTAATCATTCCCCCCATGGCAAAGGTGAAACACGTCCTCTATTGCACAAAAGCTCCATAATTCCCAAATAAATCCCACAGCCCGTGTGACATACATCATACCCTTCAGCCCCGTTATAACCCAATAAAAGCCCTCTGACTTGTTAGTTAATGAGCGTTAACTGAAAGTATCGGATCTGAAACATGAATCATAAGCTTCGTACTTGTTATCAACATGTCCCATCATACCAAAGGGACCATGAGCGAATGAGTGTGACCTTACACCACAAGGTTTTATGAGTGCGAGTGAATATCCATTCTAAACACCAAGACATAAACAGCCTACCCCGTTGCAGGTGAGAAATTCGTTAGGATCGGAAAGTCCAGAACCTCAAAAGGAATTCTAAGGAAAACACTGCTCTGAGCATCGAGAGTATCGTCACACCGCTTTGCACACACAACCAAACTCACGAGAGATTGACCCACATCCCTCCATGAGAGGAAAGTGATTCACGCATTTCAGCTCAACAGTCACTCAAGATCGAACCGAAGATGTCTTATATTCGTAAGCCTCATAGTAATAGAGATAGAGCCATACATTCTCTCAAAAAAAACTATATATGCATCTTGCATCTCTTCTAGCATTTAGTATTTGCACGCATCATAACCATTTCACCTTCAACATCCAACTAGTAAGAACTCTACCTAGTCTCGCTGAAAATCGACTTCAGTTGCAGTTGTTGAAGCATAACTTTAGATCAAAAAATGTCAACTAGAGCCATCCCAGACCACCATCAAGCTACATCGAACCATCTCGGAGCCACCCTGGGCTATCCTCGAGCTACGTCGAACCAAACTAAAGTCATCTGAGGCCGTACAAAGACAATTCCGGAGCCATTCAGCATCATGTTCGAGTCTCATCGACACCACTCCCAAAGCCAAATCTAGAGCCGTACGGGGGCCATCATCCGACATTGAAACCATTCTTGGAATTACACAGGGGTCATCCCAACAGTTCGAGAACAATACGGGAGCCACCTCAAATCCATATAGAAGCCATTTCCTCACCAAAACCTTGCTCATAGAGTTTCGAACTACGTATGGTCTGATCTCAATACAAAATTGAGTAAGTAGGCAGCCCGCCCAGGGTGCGACCACCTCAAAGGAAAAATCCCCCTTCGTTCCTCACCATCACCAAACAGAGTCATCTTGTAGCCCTTCCTGGAGCCATCCCGAGCTATCTTGGAGCCATTATGAGAGAACCCTAAAGTCATAACCGGACCGAAACCATTCATCCATGACTAAGCAGTTATCTACCACATCAAAATGCGTCAAACACAACAATGGTCCACCAATCACATCAACCCACCATTCGACTCAAAATCTGAACCAGATCGAAACCCACCAACGATCCCGAAAATCCCCATTCGAAACAAACCCACCAACCATCCCAGAGTCGTTGCTCACAAGGGAGTCACATATCAAACCGGAGCCATCTGACCACACCGGAGCCATCTCGGGGCTACATCGGAGCCATCTCAGGGCCATACTGGGGCCATCTCGAGGCTACACCGGAGCCATCTCAGGGCCATGCCGGAGCCATCTCGGGGCTACACCGGAGCCATCTCAGGGCCATGCCGGAGCCATCCAATCACATCGGAGCCATCTGATCATACCGAAGTCATCCGGTTATATCAAAGCCATCAGGTTCCAAAGCCACTCATTAAAAAACAAAAACAAAACATCCATTCAAAAGACCGATCACAAAATCACAGAACCAAAAACAAACTCAAGAGCCACACCGGAGCCATCTCGGACTCTAGAGCCAAGAGTCCTACCAAATCTCGAGACTACAGTGCACATCGGGCAAGACTGTCAAAGCAAAACCGAAACACAAGTCCAACGCTGACAAAGTCAAGGGCCACATCAAGAAAAAACATCCGACTATCACATCCCTCACAAAAACAACCAAAAGCATCCAATCCCGGACCAATCCACAGTCAGAATCATCCTCAAATCAACCACTCAAAGCAGCGAGTTCCGTACAACTCCGTTAAAGTATTATAGGCGCTCCTAAGTCTCGTACCTTCAATCGCATTCTAGGCCCGTCATAAGTCCTAGGACTGGATATCAAGAAGTCCAGTTGAGGCACTCCTAAGCCCTCGTGCACAAACAGGAAGTTTGATTCGATTAATGCATTTGTTAACCAAGCCATACCTTATTCGATTCACTTTGTTCATTTCAAACCCGCTAGGCAGCTATTACGCTACTAGTGCGGTCGACTTTCCGACATACACCCGCTAGGTAGCTATTGCGCTACTAGTGCGGTCGACTTTTCGTTTTACACCCGCTAGACAGCTATTGCGCTACTAGTGCGGTCGACTTTTCGTTTCAAACCCGCAGCTATTACGCTACTAGTGCGGTCGACTTTCCGTCATACACCCGCTAGACAGCTATTGCGCTACTAGTGCGGTCGACTTTTCGTTTTACACCCGCTAGACAACTATTGCGCTACTAGTGCGGTCGACTTTTCGTTTTACACCCGCTAGACAACTATTGCGCTACTAGTGCGGTCAACTTTTCGTTTTACACCCGCTAGACAGCTATTGCGCTACTAGTGCGGTCGACTTTTCGTTTTACACCCGCTAGACAGCTATTGCGCTACTAGTGCGGTCGACTTTTCATTTTACACCGGCTAGACAGCTATGGCGCTACTAGTATGGTACTTTCAATCACATTCTAGGACTGTCATAAACCAAGAGGTCCAGTTGAGGCACTCCTAAGCCCTCGTGTACCTTAAACCAAATCGAGTTGTTAGTATTATAGGCTCGTCATAAGTCCTATAGCTAGATATCAAGAGGTCTAGTTGAGGCACTCCTACGTCCTCGTACTTTCAATCGCATTCTAGGCCCGTCATAAGCCCTAGGACTGGATATCAAGAGGTCCAGTTGAGGCACTCCTAAGCCCTTGTGCACTCTAAACCAACTATATTGTTAGTATCCTAGGCTCGGCATAAGTCCTAGGGTTAGATGTCAAGAGGTCTAACTGAGGCTCGTCATAAGTCCTCGTACTTTCAATCGTATTTATACACTCACGGTCGCATCCCTATGCACCACTAAACTGCAGTGAGAAGTTTTGGCGTCCCGTCAACCTTGATCCAATTCTACAAGGGCTTGTAGAATTGAATCAAGGGGAGCCATCTGTAGACACCAAAAATTCTCACCCCATAAAGCAAATTCCGAAATAAGAAAGGAAATAAGAGGAGTCGTCGCCTTTCTTTTACAAAACGTATTAGCATGCGTGCCGAAATGAAACCGTCGTTTTATAATTTTTCTTCAAAGCATTTCAGAAAAACATAATTCTTCGAAAATGAATTTCCAATGACAGTATGGTTTTAAACCCGTTCCTTTTGTTTTTATTGCCACTTTTTATTATCTAGTATTTACTTCTTATTTTATCATCATTATTTCTAGCTTTGTTTCTCTTATTTTATGTATCCCTTACTACTATTTTCCGTTTTTATTTCGCCACTTGTACATATTTGATTTGTTCACGGTCACCAACGTTTTATCTCCATTACACTGGTGCTATTTTATTATTTCATGTACATATTATTATGCTATTCCATTCGTTTGTACCTCATTATGATTTGTACTTTATTTTTAGTTATATCCCGTAACTTCATTCCATTAGATTAACTTATATTCATTTTTGTTTAATTCCGTTTAGAACAATAACGCTTTAGAAAACGTCATCTGTTTTGAATTCGAACTTTATTTTATTTTTGGCATGTATAGATCAAATTCTGGCATAGCTCATCCGGTTATAGTCCTTACTTGGGAATTCGTGGATCCTGTGTTCAAATCCTAACACGGGTGCTACTACTGCCTTTTATTTTCTTCCAGTTCGAATCAGGGTAAAACTAATCTTCACGTGAGTATACAAAATATTATCCTAGCACTACTGGTTAATGCCGTTGGGGAAGGAGTTGCAGACCGGGGTTCGAATCTCAAGTTGGACTCAAGTTGTTTTTTTTTTATTTTTTTTTTTTTTTTTTATTTTGCTACCTACCCTTATCGGACCCAAACACGGCCCATGCCCGCGATGAACCAAATTGAACTCGGCCCAATCTCTAATTGAGTCCGGTTTTTGCCTCAAATAAAGCCGGATATGTCATCTGTCTATCCCCATCATAAAACCCAGAAAACTAATTCACTACAGTATGGATCTGTTTTTTTGTTTTGAAAGAGCCGATCAAAAACACAATCGTATGGGCACAATCTCCTGTCATTCTTCCCCAAGTCAAGCTTCTGTCTTCACACACCCCACGCGAACACGACGGTATGGGTTTGTCTTGGAAAGAGCCGGTGACATCCTCCAAAAGATTCTGCATGCTTCCTCGGTATTGAGAGTTGAAGAGGTTGAAGATGGCGGACTCCCATAAAAATCCCGATCCGCCTTCATCCTTCGGGGAGAAGAGAGGGCACACGGCGAAATCGCCTCCCTCTCCATTGTGAACCACCACGCTCTTCATTGTCGCCGAAAACCGCCACCAACGCCCATCTTCTTCTTCACTCGAAAAAAAAGCCAGTCGACGACTCATTCTTCTCTCTTCACTGCTTCTTCCCCGAGGGTTCTCTTCATCCGCCTCCGCCCTTTCTCCGATCTCTCCGGTTAATCCTCGACATCACACCCTGAAGAACAAAAAAGAAAACCTCTTGTTATCTGTTCATCGAAACCACGTGAAACTCCATTAGAGATCTTCAAAGCCTCACCTCTATTCAAAAGAAATCCTTTTGTATTCCTCGCACTCGACCAATCTCGCGAGCTTCTCTGTTTTGCTCAACTTCAGAACAAATGGTTTTCGGATAGAGGCAGTTGGTGTTCACGTTTTTTTTCTTACTCCATATCCTTCCCGATTCCCCTTCTCTTCTATCCTCTCTGTTGTTTCAACTCACATCTGAAAATTTTGCCAAACGAGTCAAACAGACGATGGTTAAAATGAAAGAAAGACAAGGAGCGAAGAAGCCTTACCGGAAATGTATTTCCGAAGCTAGCGCCTAATTGCTCGTCTCCCATCTTGTTTTTTTTTCATTATTTCTCCCTGTACAGTCCCAGCTTTCATGCATCTTCTTTTCGATTGGTTTGCCTGCACACTGACTCTATGGGCACCAAGCTTAAAATGGCCTCTGGTTTCAAGAGATAGTCGAGATCCATAATTTTGGTGTTAATTTCACTATTCTTACTGTTTTGTTTTTTCCTTTCGTTTCATCCGATTACTCTCAGCTGCACATGAATACCAAACTCAAGATGAGTTCTGGGTTTGGGAGAGCGTTTGAATCTACAATGCGTTGTTTCTGGATGCAAACCTCTGTTAGAGGCTTTTCTTTTCTTCGCCTTGGATTCCCCTATCTTCTTCAACTTTATATGGACTCTTGAAGATTTGTCACTGGATTAGTCCTCTGCGCTACAAGGGCAACAAGCCCCATACCCTCTTCCGAGTGTCATGGTTTCAATTTTGGTTTGCTTGTGTTAGTTCTCTCCCGCCATGGGTCTGAATTCATTTTTCTACTCATATGTGGGTATTATTTATAACAAACAGGTGGTAAAGTCTCATCGTTCATGGTCTGAGTTCATTTTCTCTCGACTAATATTTATTTTTCCTGTTGAGGTAATCTAATTGATTTACAGGAAAATGGTTGTTACTCTCCCCCGGTCGGTTTTTTTTCATGTTCTTGTGGATTAATACGCTTCAAAATAGCGAGTTTGTATGCTTTCCAGTTCAGTGTTCAATTGCTTTGTCGATGATTGGTTTTCTCCGATTTGTATGTTGCCCATTGTGAGAAGCTCCTCGCTTCACATTCGGTAATTTCTATGCGTGTCTTCATGTCGCCCAGTTTGAGATTTCATATTCTTGTCAAGCTGATCAGGAGTAGTTGGTGGTTATGGTAAAACAAAAATGATAGTTCTGGCCCTCTGCTTTAAGCATTCAATCTTGTTTGTGCTTTTGTATTTCATCAGTTCGATATCCTTCTGTATGCCTTCATGTTGATTTCCCATGGATCCTTACTGGTTTATTATCACAGAATTAAAGCTGATAACCCTCCCTGGGTGTGGGAACCTGTTGTTTTAAACTATATATGTGCCCTTGGGCTTAATGCAAAACTAACATGAACTTCCAGGTTTTGGCCAGAATGGGTTCACAGATTTGTGTCTTCTCAGGGTTAATCTTCAGTTTACATATTATATTTCATCTTGTCCATACGATTATTTCATGGCCTGACATTTATCCGTTTTGTTCTATTTTATATATCCTTCGTAGGAGCCTCTGTTGCTTCCATTTCGGTATGTATTCCTAATCCATTTTGGTCTCTGAATCTTCTATTTGTTGGCATGTCTGATGATTTGCGTAATGTGCAACGCTATGCTGCTGTACTGCCGTCTTCGATTTCTATGCTGTAATGCCGTCTTCGATTTCTAGACATCTGCTTGGAGTTTGTTTAATTAAATCTTCATGGGTCAGATACAGGCCATATTCTACATTTCATGCAATCGATTGTATATATAAAAAAAACCTCTTTCGTTACTGGTACGATGAATGCTACATATTTAGGAGGAAATGACGGTCGAAATATCGAAGCAATGAATCTCCTGTATACTGACTCGGTCATGTTTTGCGCTAGTTAATGATATAAAACTTGTTGGTTCAACGAAAAGGGTCCTTTGGATTTGTCTTGTTTCTTCTTTAATTCTGTTAGTTATTTCGAACCTAATCATGCCAAGCTCTTGTACGCCGGATAAGTGTTTCAGACTCTCTGTTTATCACATAAGCCCTAGTTATTGCCCACCAGGACCCTTTAACTGACAGAAAAGTTTTAGAGGTATTATCGCTCCACACCTAACGGGTCTCTCATTCGTTTCGTGGGGCAATAATCTTCCATAACTTCAGAAAACACTCAAACCACCTTTATATGTATATAAGAACAAAAACTTCAAAAACAAGCCCTTAAGGCTAATTTAGGAGGGCCTAGGATGTGAAACCACCCCGTGTCTAACGGGTCTCTCATTCGTTTTATGTGGGTGGAATCCTCCTTTGCCTTCAACACACCCCTAATCAAGAGTTAATAAACCAATCAATAAATTGATCCATCTCACTTGTTAATATCTCACAAATCAAGCCCAAAATCAATAAGCCTCATCTTTGGCCCATTTCTCAAAAGCCCATCACCAAAAGCCCAAATCAACTCAAAATTAAGCCTCATTTTGGCCCCACATCAAACAAGGCCCAATTTTGGCCTAACTCCAAACAAGGCCCCATCTTCGGCCCAACTCCAAACAAGGCCCCATTTCGGCCCAACTCCAAATAAGGCTCCTTTCAGCCAACTTCTAAAGCCCATTTAAAAGGCCCATTTCAAAAGCCTAACCCTAAGGCCCCCTTCAGCCCAATCACCCAGGGCCCAAACCCAATTCGGGCCTAAACCCACCCACTATGGCCCATTAAGCCCAACTCAGCCCATATCCTATCCCGGCCCAATCCGGCCCAAAACCTCAAATAAAGTCCAACTCGGCCCAAAAGCCCAACCAAGGCCCAACTTGACCCACAAGCCCAATCAAGGCCCACTCGACCCCAAATGCCCAACATTTAGGCCCAATCCACCCGGCCAATTCGACTCGATCAATCCAACCCGCCCATTTTCCAATTTTGGCCCAAACCCAAGTTCAATTCTAACCCAATCCAATTCAAACTCAACTTGTAAATTCCATTCAAAATCCAAAAATTCCTCTTTGTTCAGCTTTAATTCAAAAATCCCGAAAATCTCTTTTCTCAAATTTTCAAAATCATCTTATTCAAATTTCATCAAGTTTTCAAAGAAACCATTTTGTGGAATTTTAAAGGAAAAAACTCTTCTCACATCACAGAAAACTCTTCTCAACTGTATAAAGTTCTTCTCACATATACAGAAAGTTTTCTCCTAAAAACATTTCTCAAAATCAGTGTTTCTTTACAGAGAATTCCGAACAACTTCAAAAGTTTTCCAACGCAGTTTTTAACTCAAATGAACCGTCTTCGGGAGCAAGGAATGTCTAACCCCCTTCAAAACATCTCCTCCATGGTTAGAACATCACTTGTCTCTCTTCTAAATAAAAATCCGAGGCGGGGCGCTGGGGTCATAACCTCCCTTGTCGCAGTCTGGATCTCTTTAGGCGGGGCATTAGGGTGACAAACCTCCCCTAATTGCAGCCTAGATTTTTACAAGGCGGGGTGCTTGGGAGGTAACGGCCTTCCTAGTTGCAGCCGGATTTTAGAATCGTCTAACTCCCTTCCACTCAATTTCAATGTTTTCGGTTTTAACGTTTTAAAACCCGGGAGTTAGAGACGTTATTAGGATTCGACCGAGAACATCTCATTTATGGTATTTCTCTCTGAACCCTATTTTTTCGACATAAATTCATTGCCCCATCTTTCGAGCCTCGGCACTTACTATCAGTTAAGTGTCGTGTTCGAGGGGTACATAGGGTAATCCCTCGGGATTATCCGCCCCTTTACAACAAAATGATTTTCAGTTTTAAAATCTTAAGAGAGACAATTCTGAACAAATCAATCCAATCCTTTCATTAGAGCCTTAACCCATAAGCACTCCTCAGTCCTTTCCTAAGCAAACTCGAAGTCACAAGTCTCACTAACATAGGACCCTTTATTCTTAAATGGTCCCGAACAACCTGAGTCATCTTAAACCCGAAACATCTTCAAAATCCATACACCTGTAAACCAAATATCATCTTTCACACTCCATCAACCCTTTCGACTTCCTAAAACACCTCAAGATTTGATCGTTCTAAAATCCAAACTTTATAAACATAAAAAACTCCTCAATTCCACCAAGGAATCCGAACACCTTTCAGCTTCATAAAATGACCAAAATACCCCTCAACTCTACAAAATGACCAAAATACCCCTCAGTTCTACAAAAATGACCAAAATACCCCTAAGCTCCACAAAATGACCAAAAAACTCCTTAACTCTACCAAATGATCCAAACACCCCCGACTCCAAAAATAACAACCAAAATTCCCTCTTGCTCCTCAAAACTCCCTGAGAAGGGCAAGAATGTGACGAAGACAAAAGGTCAAAGCGGTCCACACCTTAGACCCCGGCCCAGACCATGAGCCTCCTTCAGGACCCTGTTCAGGCTCCAATTTGGGCACCAAGCATCAATCCGGGTCCTAGGCCGCATGACCAGGTCCTATATTCCGGCCCCGCACTCCATGATCGGGTCCCGTATTCCGGCCCGCACTCTATGATCGGGTCCCGTATTCCGGCCCGCACTCTATGATCGGGTCCCGTATTCCGGCCCGCACTCTATGATCGGGTCCTATATTCCGGCCCCGCACTCTATGACCGGGTCCCGTATTCCGGCCCCGTGCTCTATGACCGGATCCCGCATCCTACACTATTGGACCGGAAGGCTTTACATGGAGAGGAGTGCCAAAATAAAGAAGGTTGCTCTAATAAAGTGATAACACATGTACAAGGGTTAGGAGATAGACCTCACTCTAGAAAGTCTATAAATAGAGATATGGGGCTCATTTGTAAGAGGAGACAAGATTGGAAGAAAGGGAAAACACTAGAAAGCTCTCTAAAGTTGTAATACCAAAGGAAGTAATAAAGATATTGTCAATGAGTGGATGTAGGCTGGATTATTAGCCGAACCACTATAACTCCCGGTGTTCTATTAGTTTGTGGGATTAGAGGAACCAAATCATGTATTTTCATTTGGCGCCGTCTGTGGGAAAGAACAAACAACCACGATTCACAATCCATGGTTCTACTGCAATTCGTTAAAGATAGCAACGCGTCAGGGACAGATCACGAAGTTCATGTTTCGGAAGACCTTCATCGAAGAGAAAAAGAGCTAGAAGTACGACATCAAGATCGGTTCCTCGAGGACATCACGGTAACAAACAGAAATCCTTTCGACGAGGCATCTGAGGAATAATCGATGTCAAGGAAAGCAATGGAAGTAGGAATGGACGACCTGACTACGATGAAGCATTCGGAAGTTTTGATCTGTTCGAAATAAGAAGCCTCTGGTCACATACACCGATCTCCGAGAGGAATCAAGAAAATGCTCGATCCACGGAGAATATGTGAGATTCGTAGGAATCAAAGGAAGCAAGCAGGCAAGGCAGAAAAGAAATGGCGAACGATTGCATATAACCGATACTTCTAAAGACAAGAAGATAGATCAATGACGAGAAAATTCGTAATCTATCAGACGACCGATCGAAGAATCCTGAAGCAACCGAATTAGAAAATCCTGGAAGTTCTTGTCCCAATCGCGTCCGTTCATAGGAAGAAATCGCTAAAACTCTACTCTCACCCTTACTACCAAAACCATTAGTTACGGTAATTATACTCCGACTCAAATAATGGATAAATATATGCTAAATGTGTTTCTTTCTAAGACAGGAAAGACGGAGAATCAAGGGATTTCCGTGAATCTGATTAGAGCAGAAGTTGGAGAACCTCAGAAAAGAAATTCGCCATTTGGTTCTGCCTCAAATCACGCTTCGATGGTTCTCAAAGGGGATGGAGAAAAGAAGCTGGGAAGGCGGTGCAGCAAATTACCACTCCTGGCAAAGAATCGTGAGAAGTTCAAGATCATTTGAAACGTGGCATCGACTGGGCGTCTTCCCTCTTGACTGGGCACAACATTGGCCAGGCACGACATACCTCGACGCCGCCTTCAAAACTCGGGCCAGGAGCAGCGTCGACCAGGCGAAGCGCTATTCTTAAACTCAAGGCCAGGCGCGGCTTCGACCTGATGCAACATCGACCGGGCGCAAGAACTTTTAATAACCGGAAGACAGTTCGACGTCCATGACCGGAACGCACCTCAGTCCATGACCGGAAGACATCTCTTCTCGTTCAAAAGTCCAGATGCACGATTTGTTAAGTTTACAACAGCGGAGCCTGAGAGATCCGGATGATGGCTAGGCGACCAGGCGGCGTGACAAGCAACGCCAGAAAAATTCGCCAGGAGTTGTGCATGGAAAGAGAATGGAAGAATTGATACAGCGACGGCTTTACTAATCACGGATCCGCCAGGACCAAGGCTGGACAGCTTCATCAACGATCGATTTTTATCATGACGAAATTTCTGCTACACTGAACCATATCGGACGAAATCCAGAGTGATGGCCTATTGCGCCCAGCCATCTCAGAGGAGTAGTGGTGGCCTTCGAACGACCGGGCATAGCCCCTCTTTGTCTCAAAGCAGTATGTTGGTGCGGGCGATGTTTCAACCCCCAGAGCCGCATCAGTCTCGGTGGCCGGGTTCCCTTGGCCGCATCAGTCCGGATTCCCGGATTCCCTTGGCCGCATCTCTCCAAGACTCCGGCAGTCAACAAAAGACCCAAATCCCTTCCTTGGCCGCATCAATCTCGATGGCCGGTGGCCGCATCAACTCCCTTGGCCGCATCAATCTCGATGGCCGGTGGCCGCATCAACTCCCTTGGCCACATCAATCTCGATGGCCGGATTCCCTTGGCCGCACTCTCTTGGCCGCATCAACCTCCTTAGCCGCGCCGGACCACCGGAAGGCATCAACCAGAAGTCTCCTCTCTTGGCCAGGCATAGCGCCGGAAGACATAAGCAATTGGAACATGCTACAAGCATCCAAAGCTAATCATTAAAAGAGAGACAAGAAGCTGGTGCAATAACTTTCAGTGACCGGAAGACTTCTTCGACCGCGCCGGATTCCATTGGCCGCAACAGACCCCTTTGGCCGCAACAAACCCCTTTGGCCGCAGTAGACTCCCTTGGCCGCAACAAACTCCCTTGGCCGCAGCAGACTTCCTTGGCCGCACTGAACTTCTTTGACCACGCCAGACTTTCATGGCCACATCTCAGCACACTGATTAGAAAAGATCACCAAAAGTACTATCACCATCAAACTTCAAACTGGAAATCGCCAGAAGCCAACCCAGGAAAGGGAAATTCGTTCGAAGTACAGCAAGGCGGTCTGCGAAGCATCTTGGTCGTCAAGAAAACCTTATTCTCCGTTCACCGCATGGCCAAATCAGAGCATGTCGAGAAGATACACAAGGTTTCACCCAGGATATACAAGAGTAAAATTCTGGGAGCACCTGGAGTTACCAAAAGACATCCAAAGCCAAGTCTCCGAGATAAGTTCAAATTTTTCTTATATCAGCTTAATTGAAACGTCCTGAGTGTGCTTCTTTATCATTGTGCTTGGAATTTCTGCTTAAAGCAAACTATTGCTATGCATATAATGATCTGAATCCTGATTGATCTTCCGGCAAGAGTTACACGCCATTGGCTGTGCCCTGATCCAAAAAATTATGCTGTTCTGTCTCTAGAAACTGCAAAGACTGAAAAACAAACTTCCAGTCCATATGATAATACTCATTTTTATCGTATAAGTTTCTGGTACGGCCTTAATTTACTCGCCTAGCTCGACTGGATTTCTGGGAAAAATAACAACTTTCCAAAAACTATTACAAACCCCTAAAGCTGTTTGTGCTTCCTTATCTCTGATGATTAAACACTGCTTTATATAAAGCTTTGATTGTGGATTGCCCAAGTTGAAAAATTATTTTGGTCTCTGTTTATTGCTCCTGATTGATTAATAATGAAGCTCAGCGACCCGCTACTACATTAGTAAATTGATTTCTGTCTTTGGATAAGGCACCACTTTAATTACAGACATCCATGATAATCTGTCTCAACAGATTTTTTCGTCATTATCCCTTGTCTGTTTTTCTGCTGTTAAAGTTTTCCCATCTGATTTGCTTCAGTATAGTAAAATACAATTTCTAACTATAATTACTTACGTCTTCTACTGATCAGTAACGTAAAACTGTCTTCCAATTGTGCCTTTACCATTTTACAAGTTTCTGAAGTTCCTCGTTCTTGACTTGCAAGATTATTTGGCTACTATTCTTTAGTGTTATGGGTGCATCTAAACTGTTGGCTTACTTCTATCACAGCTTTTTCATAAATCTTTTGATTAAAAACTTTTTGCTGGCGTTGGATACTACAAAATACCGCCCTATTCAGCTATTGCTAGTGGTCATGCTGTTTTACATCTATTTTACACCCACACTATCACCTGATCAAAACCCAGTCTTTATACTGATATGTCATTCATGGCTTGAAAATATCCTTTGGACACTTTACTCCTGTTTTGAACTATTTATTATGTGGTTTCATTACATTAATCAGAATTACAACGTCTATCTTCAAAAAGCTGTACAGTTTGCTACAAGCCTTAGAGTTTGGGTTATCCTAAAGTAGCTGCCGCTATTATCTCAGAAGAAATTTTTTACACTTGCTGTTTTGTGGTAGACTGAATTTGTACCATTTGAAATTCTGAAACATGCTATTTTACTTCACATTTATTTCCCTTTATATGAAAATTACTTCGACTTACACATACCCTCTGTTATTACTCAGCAATAATTTAGTTTTCCATCTTTTGTTTAAATTCAGCACAGTTTAGCTGTCATCTCACTTCTTTGTCTTTAAATACTTTTATAGTAATTCTTTGATTACTATCAGCTTTCAGGAAGAAAAGTGTAAGTTTGTACCTTTTTATCGCTGCTGTTTTCAACAAGTAATCTAACTTCAAATCTTGTCTAGTTTCTACCACTGTTTGTTACTTCATCAACAATCAGTTTAAACTCTGTCTGATTATGAATTTTACCAACCTCTGTTGTCATCGATTTGATAAACTTCCTAACCTTTGTTTCAGAACTTTAGGCTTTCAGCTACATAATACGACTATTGAAGTACACTTCTCTGTCAAATGGTTCAAACCAATTTGACTTTTATACTTCGTAAACAAAAGTGTTATCAGAGTAACAACAGGAGAAATTGCATTATGAGTTTTATAATACTTCGCATTGAACATCACGCTTTTGCATTTCTGTCTATACGACAGTCTTATAATTTCATTCCACCATTACTATTATCCTTCAACACGAATTTTTGGGTTGCCGCAGATAAGGTTCTAATATTGTAAGTCGAGGCCTTTTTCTTTTCCTTATTTCTACTGGAACATGGTGCCACACTATGGGTATAAGCAGTAACCTTCATCTGAGACTGTGCTCCTTTGTTTACCTCTATCAACTTTCAGTCAGTATCTAGCTTGCTAGTTTCACTTCGCGACTTTGCTATCATTTTAGCTTGCATTATTTTTGTTTTCTGGGTAATGTTATGTTCTGGAGCAGTTTTATGAGAAAATCTCACTTGCCTTGGAAACTACCATTCAGAGAAGTATTCTTCTACTAGATTATGGCAATTATCAGATTTGTTCTGATTATCTAAAATCAAATTGGTCACAGCTGTTATGGAAAGCTATTATTTGCAATATATTACATGGTCTGCTGAAATCAATCTCATGTTATGCTTGGTCAGACCTGTTACAGCAAAGATTCAAAATCCCATTTACCACCATACCCGGTAGTTTAAAAAAAAAAGCATCATCTTTGTATTAAGTCTGTTGGCTTAAAATACTCAGTTGCAGTGTTATAATATATGCTCTACTTCTGCTGTGATCTATTCACTATAGCTTGTTTATCTCTACATAATATGTACTTTTATTCAGTTTTTAAACCAACGTACCGGTTAGGATTCATGAATAATGCAGTCTGATGTAAGATAAAATGTTTGACAAAGCTGATTGCATAACTTGATTATATGTTATATTCATTACTACTGCTTTATATATATATATATATATATATATATATATATATATATTATACAGTATCTGAGCCTTCACATCTTGAATATGGCGCAAACTCAAAACTGGTCAAGTATTGCCATATGTTGCTTTCCTCCACAATGATTGGGTGTTATACAACAACAGTATAAGCTGCTTTGCTGCCTCTGTGTGCTTTTAGTATGTTTATCTACACATTGGTAGATGACGACATGCCCAAATCTGACTTCAATTGATTTTTTCTGGACTGACTCGAATCTGTTTTAAGTATCTTTTGATAGATATAAGACGGTGGACTGTCAAGAAGAGCTACAAAGAAGTGCAAAGATAAGAGATCTTCATCAGTAAGAACCAGCCGGAGGATAAAAGAAGAAAGTCCTGGGGAATGGTGCTAACCGATTGGTTAACTGCCAAGGTGCTGTCGCAATCAGAGTATTATGCCCACATCATTACAGCCGGATAGAAGAAAGAATTCTTCAAGCATACAAAAATAAGGCCCAGCTTTCAATAGCGCTGAAACACTAAACCAGTCCGGATAGGCCAAAATGTCAATGGTCCGGGCAACGTAACACATGGGATTTCTAGAATCATTCCACTTTTTTAGCAAAGCTGCATCAATATTATTTCTGAAGCAGCCACATAAAAATGTTTCTATTATTTTGGATACCTTTAAAAGTGTTATTTTGTAAAAAATCTATCCTAACAAAATTTCAAAGGGTCTGCATCATTTCTGCACTATCATACTAATAAGTTTATAAAGAAAGTGCAGGTACCTTTTTCCAGGGGACTGATCACCCCCTGAGGTAATCAAAGAAAGCACCGGCCAACGAGCCGCAGGCTATCATGCCTTGAAAGTAAAAGAAAGCACCGGCCAACGAGCCGCAGGCTATCATGCCTTGAAAGTAAAAGAAAGCACCGGCCAACGAGCCGCAGGCTATCATGCCTTGAAAGTAAAAGAAAGCACCGGCCAACGAGCCGTAGGCTATCATGCCTTGAAAGTAAAAGAAAGCACCGGCCAACGAGCCGCAGGCTATCATGCCTTGAAAGTAAAAGAAAGCACCGGCCAACGAGCCGCAGGCTATCATGCCTTGAAAGTAAAAGAAAGCACCGGCCAACGAGCCGCAGGCACTTGTGCCTTGAAAAGTAACACTTTGGGTTGAAATGAACCGACCATCGAGCCAACAAAAAAAAAAACCCATCTCTGGCTCCATCAGGAGCTCTGGTCGCCTGTAATGGGTGCATTGTTAGGTGTGGGACGCCGCACCATACTTGAATCACAAGTACCATCCTTTGGCTAGCATAAGCAAAGTTGGGAAAATATATTATCTTTGTTCTCCCTTTAAGGGAATTATCATCCTTTGGCTAATATAAGCAAAGATTTAATCATCATATTATTTCACCCTTTCAAAAAGGGAATGTTTCTTATTAAAAGAACCATTGGTCTTCTTTATGGAGATCTTATTATGGACTTCTGGATTTCTGGATTTCTGGCCTTCTTAAATATACATATCAGAACATTAGGGGATCCATCCATCAAGATATTACGGGATCCATCCATCAAGATATACTATTTCAAAGATTTATGTCCCAGAATTTCCAGTTTGTCAGATTCAGAAGAAAGAACTTGTGGGACTTTTGATTGTACTAATTGTACCGATTTTTTGTAAGTTCATGTTTCTTTGTAAAAGCTAAAGAAAAAGAACTTGTGGGACTAGGAGATAGGAGAAAGGAGAAAAATGTAAATTTCTATCTCTCTTTTTATAAGTTCCACTTTTTTAAGTGCCAAAAAGTAGAACTTGTGGGACTGGTGAGAAGGGCAAGAATGTGACGAAGACAAAAGGTCAAAGCGGTCCACACCTTAGACCCCGGCCCAGACCATGAGCCTCCTTCAGGACCCTGTTCAGGCTCCAATTTGGGCACCAAGCATCAATCCGGGTCCTAGGCCGCATGACCAGGTCCTATATTCCGGCCCCGCACTCCATGATCGGGTCCCGTTATTCCGGCCCGCACTCTATGATCGGGTCCCGTATTCCGGCCCGCACTCTATGATCGGGTCCTATATTCCGGCCCCACTCTATGACCGGGTCCCGTATTCCGGCCCCGTGCTCTATGACCGGATCCCGCATCCTACACTATTGGACCAAGGCTTTACATGGAGAGGAGTGCCAAAATAAAGAAGGTTGCTCTAATAAAGTGATAACACATGTACAAGGGTTAGGAGATAGACCTCACTCTATAAAGTCTATAAATAGAGATATGGGGCTCATTTGTAAGAGGAGACAAGATTGGAAGAAAGGGAAAACACTAGAAAGCTCTCTAAAGTTGTAATACCAAAGGAAGTAATAAAGATATTGTCAATGAGTGGATGTAGGCTGGATTATTAGCCGAACCACTATAACTCCCGGTGTTCTATTAGTTTGTGGGATTAGAGGAACCAAATCATGTATTTTCACTCCCAGCAACCTTTTAATCTCGTGAAAGTCGAAACGACCTTAGACCTCTCAGAAGCAATCCAAATCTCTCAATATTCAAACCAACTTCACCAATCAATATCTCAAGACCAGCTCATTTCTCCAAACTCTTCGAAACCATCTGTTCTTCAATCCACACTCGATCCTACCCTTTGGCTTTAATTTGAATCTCTCTAACAAGGTTTTGAAAGAAGGTAATCCCGACAATTGGAGACCGAGGTTTCCTCGGGCACCAATCCAAAGTCGTGGTCGTTGCCACTTCTGAGGGGTGTAACCCAGTGCGAACCCAACATAGAATCTCTGCAAAATGACCAGATAAGTCCTATCCATACGGAACAACCTCAGAGTCAACTAACGGTTCTTAGAACCCTCCTTCCTTTCCTTCCTAGATCCATAGGTCAAACTAGGTGGCGACTCTAGTCAAATCCGCCTTATAGGGGCATAAGTCCGCGTGGAGCCCATTGAGAGCGGGTGTAGTGCTCACTAGCATTCCCCATAAACTTTATGGGAAAGACGGACGATTTAGTAGGTATTTGAGGGATGCCAAGAATAACGGGTTTTCACCCTACACAGAATGGCATTTTCTAGGATCTAGGCCTCTCAGTCAGACCATATTTAGATAGACCCCCCTCATACCGAAAAATCACCCTCCACAGAATGGCGACTCTGCTGGGGATTGACTGAACTCCAACCAAAATTGTCAGGATTTCCCCACTTCTTTTAAAACCTTCAAGGGATTCATTTCAAGCCATTAGGATTACTCTACTCCACACTTAGAGTGTGTATCTGATGAGGACAGATAGGACTTATTAGATCCTCAACAAACATTGCAACAATTGGGTCAATAACTAGCTCACGATTAGAAAGAGACACTTAGGTGTGAATGAAGCTAACTTCCCTTTAGGTTAATAAACAACCAATTTGGAATCACTAATCTCAAGATAAAACACTTAGTACATAGGTTGGTGCTAACTTCATTTGGTTAATTTACTGCTTTCGTATTTATATTGTGATTGTGCGGTGCATGGGTGGGTAGCTTAGGACATGCATTCCTCTGTGTCACCCATTTTATCCACGATGTCACGGGATCCTGCAACCGGTCCACGGTTGATTCCCCATGAGCTAGGGTCACTCTCTCAGTGAACAAACCCACGAGGCGGTACGGTCTCCGACCAACACCTTGAGCTCATGATCCAAAAATATCCTCCATTATCCGAGTCGAAGCCAGCATATAGTGAACTCTGAGCCTTCAGTGTCCAGCTACCTGGTCCGGTGTCTAAGACGGGTTTATGGAAATCACCCCTTTGTATGCCGACTGTCTGACCGCCCTTCTGTCTTACCCTGAAGATTGCATGGGCCCAGTTCTCCATTGCTCCTCTGCACCACATGTGTCTCTAAAGCCCAATGTCACGCTACACGTCCATAGAGGATCCCGTATTTACCGGATACCCATACATGGCACAACGTAGTCAGTGAATAATTTGGACTTAGACACACCTGACCATGCAGATGACGAGAGACCCGTTCCCATGCAGTACTTCCCCGAGTTTCCCGAAAAGTGGGGCGTTGTCGGATCATCACTGGCCGTGGCGTATGTTTCCTTATCACTTCGGGTATCCTGACCTTTCGAACTTAAGCACTCCGGACTTTCTTGATAACGTGCCTCGCAAGGGGCATAGCAGAGAAAAACCCCGAGAGATGACAGTGAAGGGACGACGGTTCCCCCGGTGAGACGGAGTCATAATTGACCTGGAAAGTGATTATCCCAACATTAACACTTACAGCTCCACATCCAATATAGCCGCGATTTACTTTATGCTATACATGTGTGCAAACCACTTTTTCAGACCAATCCGTTTTAAAATGTTCGGAATTCTCGTTTGCATGTCCCTAAAAGCTGTTTTACGAGCTCGTTTAATTTATAGTTCCACAAAATATTTACTCATAAACGGGGTTTTCAAAATTTGTCAATTCTCCTTTAAAAGTTTTATTTCTCTAAAATGCTATTTCCGAAACAATTTTCAAAAAATTGATTTCGAAAAACCTACTTTCTACAAATGAATTTCAAACAACATTCTTTCAAAATTGTTTTGAAAACACGTTTCAGTTGTTTTTCGCAAACGTATTTCAAAATAAATGATTTAGTCCCCATGTTGTGACCCGCTATTTTTGAAGTTCATCCCACCTTCAAGAGCAGCGGCCATTACCGTGGAGCGTACTAGTCATTTCGTGTTTTCACAAAAGTGGTGGAATTTCACAATGATTTTTTGCTCAATCATTCACCTTTCCTTTCTCAAAAATATCTCTCATTCCCCACGACAGAGCAAACGAGGCAGCATGAAGATCAACTACGCGGATCGAGCCGGAAATCAGGGGCGCACCAACCTGTGGAGCTAGCCGAGCGGCAGGAAGGCCAACTCCAACCGTTCAAATACAAAATCAGAGGTGTACCAACCCGAGTCAAACGACGTGAAGACTAGCGACACTGGTTCGAGTTCAAACTGTTGAAAATCAGAAGAACACCAACCCGTTCTGTTTGATCACAGTTTTGCTTCGTTACAAAAGCCTGAAAACGAGCATGCAGCTGGTCAAGAGCCCGAAGATGAGCGAGCAGCCGGTCAAGCACCCAAAGACGAGCGAGCAGCCAACCAGGAGGCCGAGCATTAGCAGTCATTCAGAAGCCCGAAGACGGACCGGAAGAGTTCAGAAGATGTTTAGCTCAAAATTCCCCCTTTTAATGACTTTTTAGGATTGATGATGTATAGGATTTTCCCCGATGTTTCTTTTCACTCTCGTCCATTTCTGAATAGATTAGGTGTATAGGTTTATACATCCCCTTTGAATTTATTTAGATCAATGTGTATAGGGTTCCCTACTCCCTATTTTATTTGCGAATGACCGAGCGTCAAAGTTTATATTGAGAAAATCCACCACTTTGAAAACACGCGTTTTCGAAATTGTATTCTAAAACTTGGTTTCTTTTGGCATGCACGTATAATAAAAGAACGAATAAGGGCGACCCCTCACATTTATATATCATTCATCAACTTTGCTTTATGGGGTGAAAATTCACGGTATCTACAGGAGGCATCCCCTAAGTAAACAACGCCAACAAATGCAACCGAGCAAAAAGCAAAACACATGCTTTGCATTCATGACAAAAAAGTAACTTGCACTTCCAGTCATTTCAAATCCATCAATCATTCACGAGTCTTGTCCACCTCAAAATCTGTACAATCATGTGTTTCACCGTCACCACACTATACACCAGATTTCATCCCAAATACCCCCACCGCCAAAGCCCAATCTCAGAGGAATAGGAAAGAAAACCGGGAAGTTCAAACCTCTCCCCAATCAGAATCACCATGCACGCCAGTGACGAAAAAGGAAAGAGTGTGTCATATCGTGGGGCCACCATGCGGGAGTTGTCACTCCCTAAAAAGTCCTAAAATCCAGGAGCTAGTCACCAACCCGATAGCAACCCCGACAGCTACACCTTCTTCAAGGCCAACATTGAAAGGATGAGCTTCATGGACCATCAATTAGAACTGACTCAAGCGAGACTAGGTGAGCCTTACCACGCATGCATTGCATCCAAAAAGAAAAAAACACAAAAACAAACATTCAGTCAAAACTTGAAGTCTACCATCTTCATTCATCATTTTCAGCATTTGACTCATCCTATACATAGTAATTCCATATTATCACAACACATTGCATGGTAGATCGTTGCATTTGCATACCCTCTTTAGGAAAATCTTGAGAGATTCATTGAACAGAGTGTGAACCATTAAACTCTCGACCCGTCGATAAACACCAGGGTCCAATCAAAATCCGCACCACAAACCAAGTGAGTAGTGTGCGAAGAGCGGTATTTTCTCTTAAATTCCAAAAGAGGGTATTGGACCATCCACCGAGCGATGAGGGAAGATAGAGCGAGTCTATAGAGGTAAAACCATGAGCGACTTGTGCATTCCTTCAGCACATGGAGAGGCACAATTCATAGCGAGATCAATGTTGATAACAAGACACGAACTGTGATTCATGCAAAGATTCGAGAAGTAGTAAGAAAACAATCATTGACTAATGAGAATGACAAGGCACTTAGGAATAAAAATCTCCATAAAACCAAAAAGCTTTGATGCCCTGTACATAGTCCCTTAGAGAGCCCCGCTGAGCTTTTCATAATAACCCTTTTTCTGCGAACTCCACAACATGCCACCCGACATATACATACTTACCTTTGCAATAGAGGAGCTCAAAGGAGCCGGAGCCATGGCCCCTCCCCACCATCTTTCATAAACATAATAAATGAAGTGTTTGAAGAAATCAGTGAGTCAATGCAACTCCAAAGCCAAACACCAAAAAGAACACTGAAAATGTTCAAGAAGATCGATGAGTCAATGCAACTCCAAAGATGAAAGCCAAATGCAAAGCAGAGAATGCTTGAGAAAGTTGATGAGCAAAATGCAATTTCAAAAACACAAAAATGAGAAGAAAGTGAAAATCGTACACCCAAAAGAGACAAGAATGAGGAAGCCAAATCCAAAGGACCAATGATGTCCTGCAGAAATCAATAAAAGATTATCAAAACCCGTCTAATCATTCCCCCATGGCAAAGGTGAAACACGTCCTCTATTGCACAAAAGCTCCATAATTCCCAAATAAATCCCACAGCCCGTGTGACATACATCATACCCTTCAGCCCCGTTATAACCCAATAAAAGCCCTCTGACTTGTTAGTTAATGAGCGTTAACTGAAAGTATCGGATCTGAAACATGAATCATAAGCTTCGTACTTGTTATCAACATGTCCCATCATACCAAAGGGACCATGAGCGAATGAGTGTGACCTTACACCACAAGGTTTTATGAGTGCGAGTGAATATCCATTCTAAACACCAAGACATAAACAGCCTACCCCGTTGCAGGTGAGAAATTCGTTAGGATCGGAAAGTCCAGAACCTCAAAAGGAATTCTAAGGAAAACACTGCTCTGAGCATCGAGAGTATCTCACACCGCTTTGCACACACAACCAAACTCACGAGAGATTGACCCACATCCCTCCATGAGAGGAAAGTGATTCACGCATTTCAGCTCAACAGTCACTCAAGATCGAACCGAAGATGTCTTATATTCGTAAGCCTCATAGTAATAGAGATAGAGCCATACATTCTCTCAAAAAAAAACTATATATGCATCTTGCATCTCTTCTAGCATTTAGTATTTGCACGCATCATAACCATTTCACCTTCAACATCCAACTAGTAAGAACTCTACCTAGTCTCGCTGAAAATCGACTTCAGTTGCAGTTGTTGAAGCATAACTTTAGATCAAAAATGTCAACTAGAGCCATCCCAGACCACCATCA